>JAJHZJ010000073.1:6166414-6698914 GCA_023548195.1 Bettongia penicillata ogilbyi | reverse complement strand
GTGATAGTTTGGTCACAAGCTTTAGCTTTTTCTCCTTCCTCCTCAGGGCTATATAGCAGTTATAACAGGGCTACAAGGCCCTTAACATTCCGCCCCTCCCCTCAGCTTGCCAGAACTTTACCAAATCCTCATTATTCATTCTTTCATAGATTTTAAATTGTAAATATTGTAAAACTTACTTTGATTAAAAGTTAAAAGAAAATGAAGTACCCAAGAAAAAATTAGAGAAATGCAGTGATAGATTGCCCAAACTTTACATAATAAACTTTTTACCACCCTATACTATAATGTCAAATTTCTCATTTCTATTGAAGCAACTTTCAGATTTCACATAACACCTATCAGTTTCACAAAGATGAGAAACAAGGAAAATGACAAGTATGGGAGGGGCTGTGGGAGAACAACCACATGAATGCACTGTTGATCCAGCCATTCTGGAAAGTCATTTGGAATCATGCCCCAAAAGTTACTAAGTTGAGTATCCTTTCACCCACCAATACCACTACCTGGGACTATACCACAAAGAAAGCAAAAAAAAAGCAGAAAAAGATCAGTAAGTATGATAATTTTGATGGCCCCTCTTCTTGTAGTAATCAAACATTGGAAGCTAAGGAGCATCCTCCAGTTAAACTAACTGTGGTATAAGAAATGTAACAGAATATTATGCTGACATAAGAAATGATATTATGGACAGTGTCAGAGGAGAATGGGAAGACCTTTATGAACTACTGTAGAGAGAAGTAAGTAGAACTAAATCAATTTATACAATGATAACATTAGAGAGAAAATTAGCTTTAAAAATCTTTAGAATTGTGATCTATACAATGGAAAACCACAAACCTAAAAGACCGAAGAAGATACATATCTCTTATTATCCCAGAGAGGTGATGAACATAAAAAACAGGAAGAAACACTTTTAGATGTGGACAGTGTGTGATTTTGATTTTCTCAACAATGTATGTATTTATTGTAGGTTTCATTTTTCATTTGTTTTCTTTTTATAAAAAATTGTTCAGTGGATGTAGGTGGTAGATAGAAGGACAATGTTTTTTTTTAATTTTATATATATAATTATATGATATATACATAATATATGCATACATACATATATGTATATATATATATGAAGATGATGATGCTGAGGATCATGAAACAACTTATACAAACTGAAACAAAGTGAACCAATAGAACCAGAGAAATTACATACTGAACAACTTTATTGTTGTGGGTGATCAGTTCTTTCAGTCATATCTGACTCTCCATGACTGCATTTGGGGTTTTCTTGACAAAAATCCTGGAGTGATTTTCCATTTCTTTCTCCAGCTCATTTTCAAATAAAGAAACTGAGATAAACAGGGTTAAGTGACTTATCCAGGGTCACACAGAAATGTGTAAGGCCATATTGAACACAAGAAGATGAGTCTTACTGAATCCAGGTCTGACATCCTGTCTACTACACTACCCAGATGCCCTACACAACAGATACAGTAACATAAATATAAAAAACCAACAACAGTTTTGAAAATTTTGAAATCAAATGCTGCAAAACTGTAAGAAGAAATACTAGATTACTTCTCTCCCCAACTCATACATACTTCACTTCTTTACAAAGTGAGTGATTGTGAGTAGGGAATATTATACACACACTCACACACATACAAACATGCACATAAACATATACACATATATACATAATATATGTCATATAGTATATATACATATATGCATTTATATGTGTGTATACACATATAAGTTAGTTTTGCTTTCAATTTGTGTGTGTGTAAGTGATGATTATCTTGGAGGAGGTGCGGGAAAGTTGAATAAAAAAATGAAAGATCAATAAATTTTTTTAAAGAAAAAAACACCAAGTTTCTCATTTCTGAACAGGTTATTATGATTTCAACAGGGTAATGGGAATATTATTAAATTGTATAATCATGCTCCTGAGGTCCCCAAACCTGTGTACCATGATTACTATTGGTTGTAAATTGTATACAACATTGATCAGAGTTGAGGAACCAGACTGCAGAGATCCCTGGGCTCTCAAAGGCACCAACAACGAACCCCTGACAGCTTCAATGATCCTTCTCCAGAGCAAGTGAAAGAAGAGTTCTTCCTTAGTTGGCCAAGCTATCTACTTTCTGTCACTCTTGTCTCTCTAGCTTCTTTTCCTTATCAATTGCAGCATCTTCTCCACCTCCAGGTGGCTGGTGATGCGATGACCACTGTTCTCTGATTCTTTGCTCTTAAGAAAATGTGGCAGCCTATAATCCTGGTTTGTCTGGTTAATGACAGTACTAAGATAGAACTGGGAAGGAGGTGAATTTCTTTAGCCCTTAAGGTGAGATATTTCATCCCCCTCCATAAGGCATGAAGTAGAAGACATTAGAGACAGTTTTTGTTCCTTGCTGTGAACTGAATTGGGGTGGGGAAAGAGACCCCTGAATCCTCATAAAAGAGTGTTAGTATATGAAATAATAATTAAAAAATTATCCCCTATGTTATTGAAAGAAACCATTATTATCCATAAGCCTCACTGGGAATTCTAAATTCTTCATAGTTACATGATCTCAATTACACATATAGCAGCTCTATTTCCACATTACAGTTAAAATATTGATATGGATTCAACTCATGATAATTCCACAAAGCTCTTTCCTACACTACTCTGATCATCTTGTTTCTGATTTCTCAAACATCAAAATGAACGATAACTCCTAGATGTTAAAGATGATTATTTCCATATATTCAGGTGTTTTTTTTAACTTTCTTGCCTTCATAAATGGGTTGATTTTTTTTTTTTTTTTTTTGCACAATACAGGCTGATTTTGCTTACTTTGTCTGAATGCTAACATGTTTTGTTTTTTTTTTCTGGCCCAAGAACTTCTATGTTTATAAAAGTAAAAAATGTCTAGATTACCCAACCCATGCAGTGTTATTTCACACCCATTAAGCTTTATTAGAATCTATTTTGGGCCTGTTATTATATTAAGTAAGCACTGTGTTATAAAAAAAAGCCTTTAAAAGTCTCCAGCCTTGTGACATTTACCTTTCCTAATTAAGTTTGGGTTTGGCCAGCCAACATGTCGGAGGCAATCATTTCCTGCTAGGCTCTATGCCTGTAATTCAGGTAGCTGTCACCAGGTCATAGTAATGCTTAGTTTGGGTTGTGTAGGCCAAATTATTAGGCTTGACACTAGATGCCCCAGCTTCCAACAATAGAACAGTTTCATCCCCAGGAAGCACTGTGTCAAATTTCTCAGGTGTAACACATTTCCTATTATTTCAATATGCCAGATTTCTCCCTCTCTATGCCCTCCTCCACAATATTGTCTCAATTCTGAGATAATACTGGGAGGATGTAGCATTATATCATAGCCTGCAATCTAGCCACCTAGGCATTCTGCATAAAAATATAGCTTTTTATTAAAATAATAACAAATCATTCATTAACCTGATTCTTACTTTTCGCTTTTTACAAGCTTCATGTAAAAAGACAGCATATGGGTGTAGTTAAAGAAATATAAACACCCCCTTTCTGGGTCACATGACTAGCAAAATACAACAGTATTCCCTTTCTCCAGAATTTTTTTGTCATCTGAGTCAGAAGTTCCTAACCTGGTGTCTGTGAACTTAAAAATATATGTATTTTGACATAATTGTAATAATTGGCTTCCTTTGTAATCCCATGTATTCTTATGCTTTTAAAAACCTTACTCTAAAAAGGAGTCTATATGTTTTACCAGACTGCCAAATGGGGCCATGACTGTAAAAAAAGGTTTAGATAGAAGTATTTCTGCTCTGTGATACCCAGGAAGAAAGAAATTATGTACTAAATGCAAATACAAGCAAATCCAAAGAGGAAATTAAAACCCTGCCAAGGTAAAATCCTTTATAACTTAACACTGGAGAACTCTGAGACTTAAGGGGCTCACTTGGAAGTAAGTTCTCTCTGACCAGCATCCATGCACCAGTGGCAGGCACACAATCTCATGTGATTGTGCTGGACCTAGCGATAGTGTTGGTCCTCATTTGGTGCTATGATGAATTTGTATGAAACACACATACATATATACATGTGCACATGAAGCAATCTCCCCCCTCCCACTTCATCCTGACAAACACTGCTTCTGCCTGAGCATGTGAAGGAAAAGAGAGGAGAAGGAATTGACTTAAGCGTGGAAAAACTCACAGGGCTTCTATCACTCTACATGTACACCCTTACAGTCTTTCCCCACTTCACAAAAAGTGGCAGGTGATAATTTTTCTCAGTTTCACGAAGCAAAGAATGATAGCAGAGAAAGAAAGTAGCCTAGAGGTCAGAGTAAGTGACTACACCAGACCTGAAGGAAAGGATACTGAAATCCACATGAAGTCAGTCCTATTTCCTAGAAAATAAAAAGTACAAGGAAAAGGCAGATAAACCCTATATCCTACAATCCAAAGAGATCTCTCTATTTTCATCTAATGCTGCTTCTTTCAAAATTTTTAATTTCTAATATGAAGGCACATTAATAAGGGAAAAAATGGAAGATGAGACAAGGTCTATGAAAGCAGTGGTATAGAAATTAGTTGGAAGAGGATATTTAAAATTAATGCTTCAAAAGTTTTAATCATATGAGAGAGAATAACAAATAAGGGCATGGATCATAAATCAGAAAGTAAAATTCAGAATAGACTTGAACAGAAATAAGGAAGAGAAGAAAGTAAAGGAAAGGTTCTTAGAAAGAAAAAGGTACAATAAAATAAAATGAAAAGAAATAAGAAGTTGGAAAGGAGAATGAAGATTTTGTACTAACCACTTAGCTTAATGGGAAAAGAGAAGGGACAAAAAAGGAGGAAATAGATAGATAGGAAAGCAATAGGAAAATGAGAATATGGGAAAGGGAAAGAAATTGTAGGGGTAGATAACATTAACATGTTTTAAGCAAAACTGGTCAGACAAAATACTGATTTATAAGAAGGAGATTTTAAAAATGGAGGAAAACACAAGCCTACTGATCATATCTTTAAAGATGAGTTGGATTAAACAATCCCATTCAATGATAGAAAATGAGAGAATGGATAAGCAAACAAAATCTGGGAATATGTTGTTTACAAGAAATATATATAAAAAATAAAGACACATAGAGAATCAAAATGATACTATTCATTGGAGTAGTTAAAAAAGCAGGAGTTGTAATCATAGTATCAGATTAATAATAAATTCAAAATCACATCAATATATATAAACAAGGAAATATGCTGAAAGAAAACATAAGCAATAAAGCAACAACAATGCTAAACATTAAACATACCAAAATGACATAACATTTAAATTCATAAGGGAAAATTTAACTAAATTGCAAAAAGATGTACTACAATAATAGTGAGAATTGGAAAAAATAATTGGATTCATAAATGGTTTGTAATTAGAAAAATCAAACACATAGAAAAAAGGGAAAATACAGAACTAAAGAAATTTTTGCACAGTTTAAAAGTAAATAAAATTTATAGCATCTTCAGAATGGCAGCGATAAGAACATACATATTTCTCAGAATGAAGGGGCATGTTTACAAAAATAGGTCATGTTCTACTGCACAGAGAAATGATGAGTAAATATTAAAAAAACAAAAATAATGAATGATTTTTAAATCATAGAATAAAAATTCTAATTGCTGTGGAGCACAAACAAATGATATAGACTTAAATATATACTTAATAAAGGTATCTTGAATAATGAATCATTTGAAGAACAAACCACTGAAATACACGTGTAAGAGTATAACAATGATGCAGTAGCATGTCATAATTTCTTGGATGAAACTAAATCCATTCTCAGAGGAGGAAACACATAAAATACATACATATATATACACACATACACATGGTCATACACATATGTGCACATATGTATATGTGTGCCTGGGTGTTTCCCCCAATCAGTGCAATTTTAAGGTACTAAGCAGACAAAGTGAAATCACAATGTTGATGCAAGAAATACAAAAAATTTTCAGAACCTACAAACAACTGAAGGAGCGTTTAATGCTAATGGCTTGAGTTTTCCAACACAACAGTGATTTCAAATGTAAAGTGCTGATATAGTAACAAAATTAATACGGATTTGGTATTATGCCAATTAAAATTTCAAAGAATATTTTTAGATTAGACAGGATAACAGTAAAATTAATTAGGAAGAACAAAGGATAAGTAATATTATAGGAAATAATGCTTTTAAAAATAGTAATAAATGGGAAATAAACATTCTACATCTTAGTTTATTCTATAAAGCAATAATGACCAAAATCATTTGTTATGGATTAAAAAAGGTGAGTAAAAAAGAAAAGTAAATCAGTGGAATAGACCAGATTAGGAAGAATCTGAAATTGTGCAACTCAATAGTTCAATATTTGATAAGTCTTAAAATGTAAACTAGTTAAAGAAGAACTCCCTATTTGACAAAATATTGCCTGAAAAATTGGAAAGTAGTCTGGCAATATTTAGCCTTATATTAGCATTTTATGCCATATAACCCAGTAAGCTCAAAAATGGATGTGAGACTTAAGTTCATATCATTAAAATAATATAGAATAAAATTAGATCAAGTATCTTAAACGGCTCTAACTAGGGAGTAAATTTTTAACTACAGAAGATATAGAGGTGATTACAAAACACAAACTAGGTCATTTTACTTACATTAGGTTAGAAAGGTTTTGCATGAAAAAATGCAATGAAGATTAAGAGGGTGACAGCCTACTAGGGTAAAAAAATACACAAGCATGTGATCAAAAACTTTTCTCAGACAAAATGATTAAGGATATAAGAAAAAGGTCTTAAAAGAAAAATTACAAACTTTACAAACCATACAAAAGATTGTTCTGAATTGCTAATAATGATAAACAAAATTCAGAACAACTCTGAGGATTGGCCTCACTACAGAATTGGCAAAAATGGCAAAAAATGGGACTAGTCAATTTCACAGTGGTTGTGGAAAGACAAACACACTAACATTCTCTTTGTGGAGGTATGAATTTGGAGTTTATGAATTTGTAATTATTTTAAGAAAGTGATTGTGACTAGAGATCTCATTGGTAGGCATTTACCCGAAGAAGTTCTAAGAAGAATGGTTCCATATACAATAAAGTAGTTACAGTTTTTTAGTCACAAAGAACTAGAAATAAAACATTAAAAAAAATGTGGTACATGAATATAGTAGAATAGTACTGTGCTCTAATATGATGACAGAGAAGCAAAAGGAAACATATACTGATGCAAAGTGAAGTAAGCGGAACCAAGAAACAATGCATGTATGTATATACAGCTCCTGTAGCAAGTACCAAACTGCATGAGTGCCTGAGAAAGGAGAGAAGATGCCAGCTTCCTTTTGAGATCCTATAAGGTACTTTATCAAAGAAAAGAAGACACGACTAGGAAGTAGTCCCATAAGAGGCACAGGTTTGCCTAGAATGCTATGAACTCATGACTTGAGCCTAGTCCAGTGCTGGGATTGTCGAGAGGGGTTGAAAGAAATCTATTCCTCCTTCCTTAGGAGCTGAGAGAATCAGAGCAGGGAAGAGTCCTGTTCTGGCTCAGTAGACAATTAATAGAATCCTAATGGTCAACTTGAAGCAATCAGAAGATATTCATGCCTGCTCTGAAATGGGATCATACATCTCCATGGGATGTGAGTGGTAGGGAGAGAACTAAACAAGTGAAGATAAAATTGAGTCTTCTAATATCTAAAATCCCAACACTGAATACTCCTCCCCTATGTCTAGGAGAAAACAGTAACAACAAATGATCTTGCAGACATGTATCGCATTTTGCATGCAATATTTTCATTTGGTTATTTCTCTCCTCCCACCCTAAGCACTGTCAAAATATAATTACCTTGGTGTCCAAGTTTCTAACACATTCCAACTCCTTTTACTTAATTGATCTTTGAAACTCAGAGCTGTTAGGAAATATTGTATTAAAGGTTACTGATAAGGTAGCTTAATAATTCAATTGCTTGCTAATATCTTAAAGGAGTTCTTTCTTTGTCTCCTGAATATTTTAAGGGACATTGGAACAGAATATTATAACACAAGTAAAAAGATTCATCATAAATATGTTGCATTAATACCAGGAAATGGAAACCCCTGCTTTATAAGTTATCCACTTTGCATTATTCACATTAAGCTTTCATTTGGACCTTAGGAGGATCTGTATTGATGAGGATTATTAAAGGTAGAGCATGTGTTAATCATTTACTGAGGCTGGGCTTCACATGTATCACAGAATCTCAGAGTTGAAAGGAACTTTGGGGTGGGGGGGTCATCTATTCTAATCCATACCTAGTAAAGAATTCCCTCTACAAGGTCTCTGAGAGATGTTCACTTCTCCTTCAACTGAAGATATCAGCGTCTTGCAAGGAACCCAGTATCTTCCACAGTAAACTATTCCACTCTTGGGAAGAGTTAGAAAGATGAAGCTGAAACCTGCCCCTCTGCAACTGTGCCCATTACTCCAGTTCAGGCCTGAAGGAATAAGAAAAAACAAAGCTAATCCCTTTGCCTCATTCCAACATTTCCCTCCCTGCTGCCAAGGTTTCTCCTTTATGGGTCGGATATCCCTAGTCCATCAGCCATGGCATGGTCTCAGTACCCTCAATATTTTGCTGTCCTTTTCTGGGCTTGTTTGAGACTTGCAATGCCTTTCTTACTCTGTGATGTACCCCTCCCCCCAATAATACAGTATTCCTGATATGGTCTAGCCAAGCAGAGGACAGTGGCACCACTACTTCCCACATTGTGGACATTATTTCCTTCTTGTAGCCTAAGATTTTTTTTATTCATCTTTTTGCTTCCTTGCTACTACTGACTCATATTGAGCAGACCCATTAAAAATCTTGGGTCTTTTTCATATTACAGTTGTCTAGTCATACCTCCTTCATGCCACACTTGTAAAGCTGATTTAGGGACCAAACTAGAGGGCTTTATATTCATGTATATGTACTTTCAATTGTTTAGATTCAGCCCATAATTCTAGACTATTATGATTTAAGGGGGATTCTGACTGTCATAGTGTTTTAACTATGCCTTCCATCTGCAAATTTGATATGAATGCTACATATGCCTTTATTTAAGTCACTGATAAAATTATTGAACAACAGCACTATTGGTCAGGATCAAGTACAAATCCTTAGGCAGCACTCCACTGGAGACTTCTTGCCATGTTGCTATCAATTCATTAACGACTATTCTTTGGGGTTTGATAGTAACCTAAAAGAATGAGATTTGTCTAGTATGACCAGTACTTGATGAACCCATTGATTGGTCACCACAATTATTGTTATTCATTTGTCAAGTAAAAAATACATTTGGCAAAAGGTCATTTCAGATATTTATTTTCCTGAAAAATGTATATATTCTTCCATTAAATTCCTAATCAAAACCCTCAGCATGTCATAGAGTTGATTCTTGGTTCTCAGAGGCTGTGTCAAAGTATCATAAGTTTATTAAAAGAATGGAAATGAAACTCCAGAGACCAAGTGATGGAAAATGTCCATCATTTGAGTATTCCATTTGTTGTTGTAGAGTCTTTTCAGTCATGTCTGACTCTCAAACACCCTGTTTATTTTTTGGGGTTTTTTTGGTGAAGATACTGGAGTGGTTTGCCATTTCCTTCCCCAACTCATTTTACAGATGAGGAAACTGAGGCAAACAGGATTAAGTTACTTGCCCAGAGTCACACAGCTAGTAAGTTTCCAAGGCCTGATTTGAATTCAGGTTCTTTTAATTCTAGGACTGGTGCTCTATCTACCATGCCACCTAGCTGCTTCTAGTATTCTACTAACTAGTTAAAAAGATATTCATTACTAAAGAGGTGGTCATCAGAGTTTACATTTTTTTAGGCACAGAAATTTACGAAAGATATATACTAAGACAAAGGTTGTGTTTTCCAATGGTCATGAGAGTGCTCACAACGATCAAATTCCCAGGCATCCTAAAGAATGGGTGATATAGGGGCGGAGCCAAGATGGCGGAGTAGAAGGACGCACATTCACGAGCTCCGAGCCCACAACCCATGGAATTGAGGTAAAAGGAGAGCCCCATAAATTCTGAATCTCTGCAGGGGGTGCACAAACATAGGGGAAGAGATTTCCGTTCCACTGAACCCTGGAGAGCCGTCCCCGGGGTCCATCGCACTCCGGAAAGCGGACCCCACCCACACCCCTGGCCGCGACCCAGAGAAGCTGACCTGAGCAGACTTCAGAGAGGAAAGCTCCGGGAGAATCTCCGGCAGCCGGGAAAGTCCCTCTGCCCACAGAAGCTAAAGGTCAGTTAAAAAGAAGCCTGCGCTAGGGGAGGGGAGCGGGGCCCCCTCGGGAGGAAGCGGCGGCGGCAGAGACGGGGCAGGAAGCGGCGGAGGCAGAGGCGTGGGCGGGCAGCTGAGGCGGCAACGGCCCGGGACTCAGGAATCCCCCAGCAGCAGGTAGGATCTTCAATACTGAAGGTCTTTCCAACCTGAGGGAGCCGAGCAGAGGAGACGGCCCTGCCCCCACCCTGCTCTACTGCTGAACGCCTCTGAATAAAACCCCCAAGGGAGCTGAGCACAGCAGGCGGGGCCCCCCACCCCGCCCCCACCTGCTCTGTTCCTGAAAGTCTCTTCAGAAAGCCCCTGAGGGCCCAAGCTAGGAAGCGGCCCTGCCCCCACCCTGCGCCAGAACTAAAGCTTGCCGCGGGAAAGCGCATTTGAATCTCAGAGGCCAAGTACTAGCTGGGCGGATCCAGGCGGAGGTGGAAAGGAATCTCAGAAGTCAAGTAACTGGCTGGGAAAATGCCTAGAAAGGGAAAGAAAAATAAGACTTTAGAGAGTTTTTTCCAACAAATGCAAATGATCCCGACCTTCGGATCTGGTGGGGAGGACGAGGACGTATTTTTCCCATCAGGGAAAGATGTGGAGGGCGGGGCCTCAGTACCCCAGACACCCCAGGGGGGTGTTGGGTGGGCTCAGGCCTTGGAAGAGCTTAAAAAGGATTTTGAAAAGCAAGTTAGACAGGTGGAGGAAAGACTGGGAAGAGAAATGACAAAGATGCAAGAAGAGTATGAAAAAAAGATCAATATCTTGGTAAAGGAGTCCCAAAAAAATGCTGAGGAAATTAACACCTTGAAAAATAGGCTCACTCAATTGGCAAAAGAGGTTCAAAAAGCCAATGAGGAGAAGAATGCATTCAAAAGCAGAATGAGCCAAATGGAAAAAGAGGCTCAAAAGCTCACTGAATTTAATAGTTCTCTCAAAATTAGAATGGAACAGATGGAGTCTAATGACTTTATGAGAAACCAAGAAATCACCAAACAAAACCAAAAGAACGATAAAATGGAAGAGAATGTGAAATATCTCATGGGAAAAACAACTGACCTGGAAAATAGATCAAGGAGAGACAACTTAAAAATTATGGGACTACCTGAAAGCCATGATCAAAAAAAGAGCCTAGACATCGTCTTGCATGAAATTATCAAGGAAAACTGCCCTGACATTCTACAACCAGAGGGCAAAATAAGTATTGAAAGAATCCATCGATCACCACCTGAAAGAGATCCAAAAAGAGAAACTCCTAGGAACATTGTGGCCAAATTCCAGAACTCCCAGCTCAAGGAAAAAATCTTACAAGCAGCCAGAAACAAACAATTCCAGTACTGTGGAAATACAATCAGGATAACCCAAGATCTAGCAGCTTCTACATTAAGGGATCGAAGGGCGTGGAATAGGATATTCCAGAAGGCAAAGGAACTAGGACTCAAACCAAGAATCACCTACCCAGCTAAACTGAGTATAATACTGCAAGGGAAAATATGGTCTTTCAATGAAACAGAGGACTTTCAATCATTCTTAATGAAAAGACCAGAGCTGAAAAGAAAATTTGACTTTCAAACACAAGAATGAGAGGAAGCATGCAAAAGTAAACAGCAAGGAGAAGTATTAAGGGACTTACCAGAAATGAACTGTTTGCATTCATACAGGGAAGGACAATATTTCTAACTCTTAAAACTTTTCAGTATCTGGGTGGTTGGTGGGATCACACATACACATGTACACGCATGCACACACATACACACATGCATTCACATGCAGAGACAGAGAGCACAGATTGAACTGAATAGGATGGGACCATACCTTAAAAGAAATTAAGGTAAATGGTGAGAGAGAAATGTAGTGAGAGGAAAGAGGGGGAAATGGAAGGGGGTAACTATATGTCATTTAAGAGGCAAGTAGGAGATGTTTTTAGTGGAGGGAAAAAGAGGAGAGCTGAGGGAAAAAAACAAACAAACAAACAAACAAACAAAAGTTTACCCTCATCACATTTGACTAAACGAAGGAGTGAAATGCACACTCATTTTGGTATGAAAACCTATCTTACAGTATAAGAAAGCGGGGGAGAAGGAGATATTGGGGGGCGGGGATGATGGAAGGGAGGGCAAAGGGAGGAGGGAGTAAGTGAAAGTCAACACTTGGGGAGGGACAGGATCAAAGGACAGAAGAGAAACAATGAGGGGCAGGTTAAGAGGGATGGCAATTCAGTTAGTCTTACACAACACGAGTATCAGGAAGGTCACTTGCAAAGCTACACAGATATGGCCTATAATGAATTGCCTGCCGTACCAAAGGGAATGGATGGGGAGGGAGGGATGGGGAGAATTTGGAACTCAAAGTTTCAGGAACAATTGTTTACTATTGTTGTTGCAACTAGGAAAGAAGACATACAGTTAATGAGGAATAGAAAGTCATCTGGCCCTACAGGAGAAAAGAGAAGATAGAGACAAGGGAAGGGAGGGATGACAGAAGAGAGGACAGATTGAAGATAGGGAAAATTAGATTGCTTGGTGTATTGGGGTGGGGGGAGGGGAGAAAAGGGGAGAAAATTTGGAACCCAAAAATTTGTGAAAATGAAAGTAAAAAGCTAAATAAATAAATTAAAAAAAAAAAAAAAAGAATGGGTGATATAGCCATCATCTCACTGATATAGCTTGTATATATACATACACATAGAGGCATATATATATATGTATATGTGGGTGTGGGTGTACTTATATATATATATATGTATGTGTGTATAATATACATATGTTTGTATATATTCATATACATATATACAGAGAGAGAGAATCTTAAGATTTCCCAAACACTTTACAAGTATTATTTCATGTAATCTTCACAACAACTCAGCCTATGAGGCAGGTGCTCTTATTAGCCTCATTTTGCAGATGAGGAAACTAAGGTTTAGAGAGGTCAGGATATTTTCCAAAGGTCACATAAACAGTAAGTGTCTGAGGCGAGATTTGAACTTGGGTCTTCTTGACTCCAGATCCACCACTCTATCCACTGTGCCACCTACCTAGCTACCTAATTTTCCTGTTACATAGATTCTCATTTCATTGGTTGATATATTCATTCATTCAATAAGCACTGATTAACTGTCTACTCTGTGCAAGACATATAAATCACAAGTCATCCATATCTTCTCATCTCAGATGATTCTTGGGTCAATGCCCTCCCATAGATCTACCCAGTGTGGTACAGAGTCTCCACTATCCTTTTCATTTTTTGTGGGTACTAGTACTTGAAACAATTTAAGTTAGATGTACAAATGTATTATAAGTTAATAAATAAAATTCATAGAGATGTGATAAGTAGCAGGTGTTTGTGGAAAACTGGAGGGTTTAGAAGACTTTTTAAAGTTACTGTCAGATGGCCAAAAAGAATACATAATATAATTATTGAGTGTTTTTAATCAAACCTGGACCCCTTCTCCTCCCAGATCACCTGTTATATTATAATCTACATTTGTGGGTCCTGTTTGCCACCTGGCATTTAATAATAAATTATGAAATAATCATCTTCCATATCTAATCTGAGTTTAGTTGATTTGATTGTACTGGCAGACCTTGACTGTGGTCTAAAGTCCAAAAATGTTCCCATTTCATTTGAGAGACCTTCATGCAGTTTCTTTCCTTCTCTAAAAATGTAACTTTCTTTCCGTCACTAGGTTTAATGCTCCACACATGTTTCCTCACTTAAACTTTGCCTCATTTGGCTGTGGTTTTTTATGTAGCCTTTGAAACCATTTCTAATGGAAAAATGCAGCTGTTAGCAAGATTTCCTAAAATGTACATGGAATTAATTTTCCAGGCCTTTCATTCAAGGACTGTGATGTATCTAAAAAGAAGATCATGCCAAGGAGTTTTAATGACATAAACTCAAAGGGGGAAGCAGATTGAGACTGTAACAGACAGAGAAAGGAAAGCAAAGAAGGGGGTAGAGAAGTAAGAAGTAAAGAGAATAAATGTGAAAAAGGTTCAAATAGATTTAGAAAGTGGGGGAGAGGGAAAGTAAGAGAATAAACACAGGAGAGAGAAGAGAAAAGGAAAGCAAAATCAGTGCCTTACCCATGGCATCCAACAGGTCATACACAGAATGGTAGAAACCTGGAGCTGCAACAAATATCACAGATTATCTTGTCCTTATTTGGGGAAACCAATGACCAAAGATGTTGTTAACTGCCCAAGATCATCCAGCTAGTTGGGGTAAGACTAGAGCTTGTAAACCATATCACCTGACTCCCAAATGAGATTCTTTCCACTAATATAATGCTAAATATTGTCTCCTACTGGGCCCTGAATGCTTAAGACAGGTCCAGTATCTTCTAGCCAGAAAGACGTTTATATTAGATCACTGAGTTTAATAGCCAGCAAATTTAAATAAATGAATCATAGACAAAAAGAAGAATTAACGGTAACAGGACATTTCAAATATCACCATCGAGGAACATTGTTTTCCTAGGAAGTCTTTTTCCAGTGTTTTGTTTTTATAGACACAGTAAGGTTAAAATCTGAAACTATAATGTGTGAAGTCATTCTAATGTGTGTGGGGGTGTGGGATGAGCTTTTCTTACCCAGGGGACTGTAAAAACAGAAAATTCTGTGGCTCACTTCAGGCCATAAACACAAAGACTTTATTTGCCAGTTCTGTTGCAGTTTTTCATCTCTTTCTTACTTTAAACTCTCAAGACACATGATAAGATCCAAAAACTCATAGGAGAAACTAAATGTATTTTTAATATGTTTGGTGTGTTTAGTGATATATTTTCCAATATTGCTCTCAGGGATAATGTAAACTGAAAATGTATGTGTAAAGCATTTGTTACATTATAAAATATTTAAAATATTAAAATAATGGAAGAAGGTTCACAATTGGGAACAATATAGTAGTGCAGGATGCATTTTAATGGTTTATGATCTTTTACATATAAATATATTAATATTTTTTTTCGGAAAAGGCAAAATTTGTAGAATTTTCTAGATGTAAAGGCCCTATGAGAGTATGACTATGATATCATAAATCATTTATGCAAATAGATGCTAAATTTCTTTTTGGAAAGTAGTTTAAATGTTGAGTCGTTGCCTTTCTTTTGGATTCAAGATGAAAGGAGAATGACCTACCTAAGGCAAGTTAAGTAAGGCTCCCTTCATATTTTTTTAAAAAATGTGAAATGCTTTGTAGGAATGTAGAAAAAAATGGAACCTTATAACATATAAGAGCAGGTAGACACTTTAGAGATTATCCATAACAATCTCCTTATGTTACAGAAGGGGAAACTGAGGTTCAGAGAAGAATGTTGTGTGGGATGGTAAATGGGTGGCAACCAGAATCAGGTGTGTTAAAAAGTTTGATTGGCTAATACATTGGGTCTAATTTAGTAAGTTGAATTTTTAAAAAGATAAATATAAAATCCTATAACTAATTTTTAAAAAGTAGTTCATGGGAAATAAGATTAGAGGACTCACAATAATTGCAAAGGAATCATGGTGAAGATTGTCATCCAACTCTATATAGAGAGCTGATGGACTCGGAATATATATATGTTGTTTGTCTTTATTTCTTTTTGTTGGGAGAGGGTAGAATATTGCTAGCCCAGAAATGTGCTTCATATGACTTCATATTTGTAATGATTTTTATATTTATTGCTTTCTCAATGGGTGGAGGAGGGGGAAGGAGAGAGAGAATGAAAATATAACTGAATTTTTAATAAAGGAATAAAATACTATAAGAACAAGAGGGATAGGGCTACATGGGATTTTTTTTTTGCGAAAAGGATGGGGATTGGAATTGGGTTGGTAAATTGCAATCTCAACATGAGTTAGTATTATTTTGTGGCAGATAAAAGCAAAAAAAGTGTTGATAGATGTTAAAAGACTTATAGCAGAGGCAGAACCAAGATGGTGGAATAGAAAGATGGACCTGTAGAAGCTCCCTTCCATAGCCCATAAAATACCTGTAAAAATGACTCTAAAGAAATTCTAGAGCAGCAGAAGCCACAAAACTACAGAGTGAAAGAGATATCCAGCCCAAGATAGCCTTGGAAGGCCTACAGGAAAGGTCTATCACACAGAACTCAGAGCTAAGCGCAGTCCAGTGTGAACCATGCAGCACGGAAGGGACAGGACCAGAACAGTCTTCAGAGAGCCACCAGCAGCAGCACTTCCAAGATTGCTCAATGCATAAATGTCAAAGACAGCTTCAAAGGTCAGCAAGAAAGCTCTTTCACCTGGGTGAGAAGGGAATGTGGCCTGGACCTCCCAGAAGCAGCCACTGCAGCTGCAGCATCCATTTTTGGAGCCCTCCACTTAAAGCCCCAGGGGGAATCACACGGCTGATCTGAGTTTCAGCCCTGAGTAGCTGTCCTAGAGTGAGGAGGAGCACTGGCTGCCATGACTGAGCTGGTGGAAGCTCTGGAGAGAGAATACTACTCGCAGATCCTGAGCAGAAGAGTTCTTGTGGTTGCTGCCAGACCAGAGCGCAGTCCAGGAGAGGAATAAACTCCACTCCCTTGATTGTGCCACCTGGGAGGAACTGAGAACTTACAGGTCCCCAGAGTATACCCTCCTCTTGACAAAGGACTCAAAAGTCAAGTAACTGGCTGGGAAAACGTCCAAAAAAGTGAAAAAAATAAGACTGTTCTTGGTGAACAGGTATTTTCTTCCATCCTTTCAGATGAGGAAGAACAATGCATACCATCAGAGGAAGACATACAAGTCAAGGCTTCTGTATCCAAAACCTCCAAAATAAATATGCAATGGTCTCAGGCCATGGAAAAGCTCAAAAAGGATTTTGAAAATCAAGTAAGAGAGGTGGAGGAAAAATTGGGAAGAGAAATGAGAGCGATGCAAGAAAATCATGAAAAGCAAGTCAACAGCTTGCTAAAGAACGCCCAAAAAAATACTGAAGAAAATGACACTTTTAAAAATAGGCTAACTCAATTCTCAAAAGAGGTTCAAAAAGTCAATGAGGAGAAGAATGCTTTAAAAAGCAGAATTAACCAAATGGAAAAGGAGATTCAAAAGCTCACTGAAGAAAACAGTTCTTTAAAAAGTAAAATGGAAATGATGGAAGTCAATGACTTATGTGAAACCAAGAAATTAGAAAACAAAGACAAAATACCCATGAATACAGTGTTGGACTTGGAGTCAGACACCTAAATTGTAATTCTGCCTCAGACACTTACTAACTATATAAACCTTGGTAGCCTCCTGCAGGTTCAGTTTTTTCATATGTACATTGTTGAAAATAATAACAATAATGAACACCTATCTCCCATGGCTTTTGTAAAAATAAAATAGATTTGCAAAGCACTTGCAAATTTTAAAGTCCTATACCAATGTTGGCTAATATTATGGTTATTTTATTATTTACAATGGGATGGTATTTCTTTTTCGCAGCTGGCAAAATCCAGGGAATACTATCCCTTGCAATATATTTATCTTCCTGTTAACTTCCTTAAATACATTTCAAAGATCACTGAAGACCCCTGTCAATCCCATCAAAATTTGCTAGAAGTGAGATGGACACAGGATCTCAGTCTCTCCTATCTGGCCACCCTGGCATTCTCTTCCTCCTCATGGCCCTATTCCCACTACAACCAAGATGTCTACCATAAGTTCATCAAAGATATAGTCTTTCTAATTAGTGCCAAGTACCTCAGGTCAATCTACTTAGAATTAGAACTAAATGAAATACTCATGGGCCATATAACATACAATTGAAAGAAGCTACTTATTATTAGAGTTGATAATAATATGATACTTATTCAGGTGGAAGAAGATTCCCTCTGATCTCCATATTCATCATAGTAGCAACATCCTAGTGAGAAGGGTGCACTGACTTGAATAGCATATTTACATCCAGACTGACAAATGCAGGCTCCACACAGGCTTATTATTTTACACACCAGATATCCAGGAAATTATATTAATGGCTCAAACCTCAGGCCTCTGGACCAATCAAATCTAGAAAATAGTTTCTCTGGCCATTTAAGGGAAATTCACCTAGTCTATAAGAAACAACACCTGTTTCTTATATTTCAGCCATAAATGAATGGGAGAAGCTATATGAGATAAGCTCATCAAACAATGAAAATGACTCCCATTTCAAACAACTACACAAATATTATCTCAATGGCCTGACAATTGATGACAACTGTTATGAGTGAGAATAAAGTCCTAGATCTCACAACACAATCCCTTGGTTGGAAATTACACCAAAAAACTCCCAATGCCCATGAAATCTATGATTTTTTATAGCTTTGAAATATTTTAATAATAATTTCCTTATATTGATGCAGCATTTTATAATTTTCAAATTATTTTCCTATACATTGTCTCTTTTGGGCTCATAACAATACTGTGAAGCAAAGTGACTAGTCCAAGGTAAATATAATTTTCCCCCCAGGACGCTAAAAGAAAAGAAACAATTAACTTAGCATTTAGTTAATGAGAATAATTAGTTAAAATTTAATACTACCAGATGGCACAGGTTGTCATACTGCCAGCAAGCATTTCCCCAGACCTACTCCTTTTGTGTACACACACACACACACACACACACACACACACACGTAAATATATAAATGTGCTTATGTGTACATATGTATACATGTATGTATAAATATATCTATGTGCATGTAGATATATGCCTACATATGCATATATTAATATAGAAATATACACATAAATATAAGAGAGAGAGAAACTGAAATTGAAGGACTTCATATGGCAACAGTGTTTCACAATGGAACAAATATGATGTATTGGTTGTTTTTACTGATTCTACTGCATGGCTTTTTTAAAAAGTTGCCTCTTATTAAAGGGAATTCTGGCCCTTTGTCTAAAATAAAGAAAGTTTTGAATTTTGTGTGTGTGAGTTTTAAATGTAATATCCTGACTCATGAGTTAGTCACATATTCACACCTGAACTATTTTCATTGGATTCATTTGAAAGGTTTAATAAGCATTTGGATTTTCTATAGTGTTTTCCATTTTAATTTTCTATTTTTATTTAATGTTTTCCTCCAGTTTCCTTTGTTCATTCCTTCTTCCCTCCCTTGTTCTTTCTCTTCTTTTCTCTGTGGGTCTGTTTCTCTTCCTTCCATCCTTCCTTTCTTTCTTTTTTTCCTCCTTCAACCACTGTTTTCATTCCCAGTTCCTTTGGAAGGAAAAAAAACACCCTGAAGTTCCTTTAATGGGTTCTCCCCTTCCTTCATTTTATTAAATGTAATGGAAATAGATGAATTCACATGTGTGTGTGGCCTTTAAAAAGGAATAAAATCCTGAGGTCAAGTCTGGGGCCTGGCTGGTTTTCTCTTTATGCAAGATCAGGGAGTAAAAGTGTTAATGTGATCTCATGCTTATAAAGGTGGTGCAGAATTCTTTCACACAGGTGTTACGAAAGAATTTATACAAATAGAACTGATGAAAACACATCTGCTCCATTGCAATGATCCTGGGTGCAAGAGCAGCCTTGTAACTCCCAGGACTCAACTTGAGTAACTAGCTTGAAGTTACGATCAAACCATATTTAGAAATTCAGTTGCGAAAAGCATTACAGCATTCAGTAGAACATAATCCCTTTGAGAGACTTTAAAAAAAAATCTATGAATCCCTAGCACATATCATAGTACTTTATAAATAATAGGGCTTAATACATGCTTATTGAATCCTGCTGAATTCTTGATTGGAATAGCTGTTCTAATGCACGAACATGTCTGCTTTTTAACTAATAACTCAACTTCCTATATTGTACTTCTCATTAAAATGATCTCTTCTCTCCTAGAAAAGCTTAGTACGAGTGATAGGTAGAAAATCAGGAAACCTGGGAAAATGGGATCATAGATTGGAGACTCGAAGGATCCTTAGAGGTCCCCTAGTCCAGTGTTCTTCATTTTACAGATGAGGAAGCTTAGGATCAGAGATGAAAACTTACCTGTCCAAGGTCTCAAAGGTAGGAAATATAGTCAGAATTTGAACTCAGATCTCCTGTGCCCGGAGTCAATGTTCTTTTCATTGTCAGATATTGCCTTCCTTGTTCTAGTCCCAGGCTTGGTATTTATCAGCAAATGACAACGATCAGTTTTCCTATATATAATGGATTAAGATGGATTCCTTAGCTGTAAAGGATTAAATTCAGTGTTCTTAACCTGGGTTCCAGAACATTTTTTTTAAAAAAATATTATAACTGCTTTAACAATATAATTGATTTTTAATTTTCATTTATTTTGCATTTAAAAACATTAATTCTGAGAGGGGGTCCATGGGCTTTCCCAGACTTGTACAAAGCTCCATGTCACCTAAAAATATTTAAGAACCCCTAGACTAAATGATCCTTAAAATTTATTTGACCTATAAGGTTCTATGTGTATTAGCCTTTCTTTTTTATAGAGGCAGGACAGTTCATTGGAAACATCATTAACCTATGATGTGAGAAATGGATTCTAAGACCAGGTTGGTCATTAAACCATGGGATATTGTATAAATAACTTTTCTTTCCCATGTCATAGTTTTTTTGATTGGTTGATTTGTTCTGAACCTATGATTTCATTGATAGAAAGAACTCCTTCTAGAAGCTCATTTTGGACCAATGCAGATCATCAACTGTTTTACAACTTAAGTTTGTAATCTTAGACTTGCCTGGGGTGCTGAAAAGTTAAATGTCTTGCCCAGTGTTTCCAAGCCAGTAGGTGTCAGAAGAAGAATTTGAAATGACTCCAAAGTTAGCTCACTATCTGCCATACCAAACTATCTCACCTGCCTCAACTCACTTGTCTGCAAACTAGCAACATTATCATCTAATTTTGTTTGCACACACGGATATTGTAAATATAAAGTGAAGCTATGCATAGTAATAACTCCCGTTCATAAAGTGATTTGCAGTTAGAAAGTATTTTCACGTATACATTTTAAGCATCTCTACCCCACTCCTACCCACCTATAGCTCCTGCTTCCTGATTGACAACACTTAATATTTCCACAAAAACATTGAAACTAGACAAAACAGCATCATATAGAACAGCTGGCTTTACAAGGTCAAAGCTGAAGCAGGGTTGCTGGTTTAAGGAGCTGGCTGAATTAGTAGAAAATTGATGTCCAACATCCCAGTTAGTTAATATTCTCATCAACATCCTCATGACCATTTTAAGAAAAATGGATTCAGAGCAGTTAAGTTTACTTGGTTAATAAATGAGAGAATCTGTGATATTTCCACTGGATTATGCTTCTATTCCATGGGAAAGTGTCCTAAAAAGTCAAAGAAGTATAAGCACAGAAAGAGTGTGCTTGCTATAATGTTTCTAACATTACGACTGGCCAACATAACCAGCTATTGCCCTAGAATTTCCTTGAAATTGACCATAAATGCATCAGGCATTGGACCTTGCAGAATTATGCACCACATGGAACCAGTCCTAGAGTCAGAGTGAGAAGACCTGAATCTGAGTTATAATTCTGCTACTTCTACTTGTGCGACTGGAGAAACAATTTTGTCTCCCTCCATTTCACCCATAAAAATGGGGGTGAAAGATGTTTACAATTAGCTGCCTCGCAGGAGTGAGAGGAGCAAGGCATTTTGTAAGCCATAAAACGCTACAAGTAGGAGCTATTTTATTGTTACTAATTTATAGATATTTATAAATAGTGAACAATATGAGCAATCATTTGAATAAATCTAAGTAAATTTGCTTTGGTTTTAAGCATGCACTATTAATAAGTTTATTAATTAATGATACTCACAAATTTTAAATTAATAATAACCACCAATTATCCATCGACAATATAACTAACACATACTTGCTCTTTACAGGTTTTATTTGTCACTTTATAATATTTTGAACCCTTTAATGCACTTCTTGATCCAAGGGAGGGAGGAAAAAAAAAAGACAGGCAGACTGAGTGTAATAAGTTAATGTGTAAAATTATTTATAAATGCCCAAGTCCAAACATTTCTTCTTGTGGTGAACATGACTCAACATCCTGATCCACCCACTGTCTACCCCTTTCTTTATTTTTCCTTTTTTTGGGGGGTCCAATTGCTGAATAACTGAAATATTCACAAAGCTACAAGCATGAAACAAAAGGGCCAGCCACAAGTCACCTGGGGCCGAATGAAATTTGTAGCAGGATGATCACCACAACCACACACAGTGATATTCACTGGGAGAATGTAAGAGTTCCCAATTATCCTCCCAGTTTAGTAGGATGAGGTGACTCTTGCTCCATGTCACAAGAAATAGTAGCTCACATGTATGGAATACTGAAAGTTTATTCATAATAATTCACATTTATGTAACATTTAAAATATTTATGCAGCGCTTTCCTTACCAATAATATTGTCCTACATTATTTTATTTCATCATATTATAATATAATATTGATTTTATTACTATTTATTATTTTATTATTTACTCATTTATCAATAAATAATTAAAATTCATTTATTGTGCTAATTTTATTATTTATTGCTAATTTATTATTTTTATTATTTGCATATACAAACACTTTAGGACTATTGCCTCATTTGATACTCACAATAAACCTGTTAGTAGATGCTATTACAATTCCTGTTTTACAGTTGAGAGTCCAACAAAGATTAAGTGACTCGCCCAAGGTCACACAGCTCATGTGTGTCTGAGGCTGTATTTGAACTCAGGTCTTCCTTATTCCTTATTCCAAGCCCATTGCTCTACGCACTGTGTCACTTGGTTGCCTGTACAAATTTAGCAATGTGACCATTATTGCCTCCATTTTATAGATGACAATTGAGGCAAAGAGGTGTTAGATGACTCATCCTAAGTTATGTAGCTAGTTAATGTCAGGATGGGGAATTCAAATTTGAATCGGTTAACTAAGCCCAAAGCTTTTTGCATTGCTCTACACTGTGGCCTAAGATTTATAAAATGTTTTCCTCATACTAACCAGGTGAGGTAAGTATTATCATCATCTCCATTTCCATTTTATAGAAAAGGAAATTGAATCTCAGAGAAAATTAAGTGACTTTCCCTTAGTCACACAGTTAGTAAATTTCATCATCAGATAATAATTTAATAGTAACAATAAGTGGAAAATGCTGAGCACAGGTCCTGGTGTATAGTAGTCTCTATATAAATGTCAGCTATTTTGATTATAATCTAGTTCCAATCCATAATCTAGTGTCCTAGTATGCTCCTCATTTCATTCCATCCCATTCACTAAACCCCACTCCCACTTTAGTAAGGAGTATTCTCAAAGTCTTCTGATGCCAGGTTCCCACTATGCCATAGACTAGCACATTTTGGGTATTTGTATGGTCTTGCCTCAAACATTGAAATCCCATCACTTTACAAGGATTAGTGTGAAGGATAAATAAGATAATGTATGTAAAGCATTTGATAAGCCTTAAATTGTCATGTGAAATGTGTTGTCATCAATATTGTTGTCATATTATTCTTTTGATATTAGTTCAATGACGATCCAAAAGAAATAGTCCTGGGATAGATCACTATCATGCTATTATTCTTTTATGTTTAATATTAATCTTACTTTTGAGTGGATGTATAAAATCACTGACTTTTTGTAATTGAATCAAATGAGGAGAAAGGCTTATTATCTGCAGGTTCATTGAGCTCATCTTTGGGATAATTCCAATAGCAAATAGGATGACATGCTGGGGATGGTATGCACTTCACCCTGTTTCCATATGGTTTTGATTTGTGCCACAAGATCTCTATATTTTGAAATTTTTTCATTCCACAGCTTAAGGATTATGAGTATTCAGTTTAGTGACATTTATTAAAACCATTGTTCTAAAAATTTTCCCATATGAGTTTTTGCCTGTGATAATACTCCAGCTCCAATATTGTTCATTTATTGAATTTTCCAAGATGTTATTGAAGTCTGGATTTGCAGCAGAGAAAATGTTACATATGTTATTTTTGAAAAATGGGTGACATTTTAATGTATAATGCTGGCCAGGTTGTCTCTTACAATGTAATAATAACCTGCATTAATATGTCGAATGCCTTCTACTATTTCCTTATGTAATCGACATTGGTTAATAAGATTAAGCTTGAGGATAAACTTTCTGTAATATTTTTGTGACAATTACATGGTGTTGAATTGCTGTTATAAGTCTCTCTGGTTCTGTGAACAATGATTCAGCCCATTCAACCCATGATTCACCCATTTACCCTAAGCTTTTTATTTTTTCCTATTGTTGATTGAGTTAATATGGGTATCATTCATGAAATATCTTCCAAAATAAAAAAATCAGTACCTTTTCATTCCACCTTTATATGATAGCCTTTTCTTATATTCCATCTAAAAACTGCTTTTAGTTACATTTGACAAATGTAGATGTAGATATCTATTGTTAGTACTTACTGTTGTTTTGGGAAGTGGGGTCTTTTTACTCCTGAAGTATTTCTCTAAGTTGTTTATCCAGTACTCTGAGAATAACTATCAATTCTTTACCTTCTTTTTGATGAGGAAGTATGCATCTGTTTTTCTATAGTTGGCTTGAAGTAATGGATCCCATGTCTCCTTAATATTATGTGAGTTTTCACTTGGTTACTAATTAAATCTTTTATTATTGATTTTTACTCTTTTAAAAGTGTATACTAACTAGTATCACATAAGCATTAATTGCTCTAAATGTGTCCTATTAAACTCCAACTTTAGGATTCCAATCAGTGTTTTGATATATATAATCATGCTTTTCTTCTTAATAACTTTATTACTGAAATGTTTTGCCTGGAGAAGATTAAGGTATTGATAAGCATAATCTTCATCCATTAATTCAGTTTGACCACCAGATTCAAGATCAAAGTCATTAGTCTCTATTTTCTTTGGCAAAAATAAAGAATTTTCAATGATCAATTCCAAATGACATTTGGATAATAACATCAGATAACATCCTTTCCTATGAAAAGAAAAATCTGTTAAATTTGTTACCATTATTATTTTTGGTGGACTCCTATCACCTGATGTCATCCATGCAAATGGTAGGATATAATTGGCACAACTTTCTCTTCAACTTACAAGCTATACTCAGTTCTAATCTAGAAAGATAATAAGGGGTTTAAGGCTTATCAGAACTGTAATGGACCTCAAATGTCTCTCTAAATTTTGCATAAATTATTCTTGGCATTGTATTCATGGAAAATTCTAAGTAGAGAATAGTTTTCCATATAGAAATGAAATGCTCCAGAATTCTCATAATACTCAGGTCTATTTTATGTATTTTCCGTGAATCAAAAAGACATGAGGGAGGAACTAAATAAAAACTTTGTGATGATCGATAAAAATTATATAAATGTTATTTTTTCCCAGAAGATTTGTTCAGTTATTACAAAATCAACACTAAGTTGTTCTTTATACTCCTGGGGCTTTTTGGCACATGCTTTTTGATCCTTGGACAGTATGTTGTTTTATTTTTGAATGTTTATAGTATTTGCTATGCTACAAGTGTTGAATGATTTATACATGAATACATGAACATGATGCTGATCTGTATTTAGAAGAGCATTTATTTTCATATTTTAATAATAAACATGTGGTGCTTCCTGTTAAAAAAATTGGATGAAGCTTACTTCTGAAAGTAAGCTATTAAGAATATATTTAGCAATATTATCACCAGTGTTCTTATTATCGTAAATATCTCATTCTCTTTTTTTGATTGGTTTTGGATAGAAATAGTCCTGCTTTGAGTCACTATCACTACTATTGTTTTATGTTTACATTTTGTGGATTGTTGTATATATGCCTAGAATGATTAATTTTTGTAGTTGAATAAAAGAATTATGATTCAAGATCAAAGTCTTCAGTCTTTTTTTCCCTTTTAAAAATATTTTATTTTTTCCAATTACTGGTAAAGATAGTTTTCAACATTCATTTTTATAAGATTTTGAGTTTCAGTTTCTCTTCTCCCTCCGTCCCCTCCATCCTTCCCAAGATGGCATGCAATCTGATATAGATTATCAATACATGTGCAATCAAAGAAAACATATTTCCACATTAGTCATGTTGTGAAAGAAAAATCTGAACAAAAGAGAAAAACCAAGAGAAAGAAAAAAAGAGAAAACAGTGTGCATCAATCTGCATTCAGATTCAAGAGTTATTTCTCTGGATGTGGATAGCATATTACTTCTTGAGTCTTTTGGAGTTGTCTTAGATCATTGTATTGCTGAGAAGAACTAAGTCTATCAGTTCTGGTCATCACATATTGTTCTTGTTACTGTACAAGATGTTCCCCTGGTTCCGCTCACTTCACTGAGCATCTACTCATGTAAATCTTTCCAGGTTTTTATGAAATCCACCTGCTCATGCTTTCTTATAGAATGATAGTACCCAAATACATTCATATACCGTATCTTGTTCAGCCATTCCCCAAGTGTTGAGCATCCCAATTTCCAATTCTTTGCCACCACAGAAAGAACTGCTTTAAATATTTTTAAATGTATGTGTCCTTTCTATTTTTTTATGACCTCTTTAGTATACAGATCTAGTAGTGGTATTGTTATATCAGTGGAGATGCTCAGTTTTATAGTATTCTGGGCATAGTTCCAAATTACTCTTCAGAATGGTTGGATCAGTTCACAACTCTACCAACAGTGAATTAGTATTCCAATTTCCCACATATTCTTCAACATTTGTCATTTTCTTTTTTTGTCATATTAGCCAGTCTGATAGGTGTGAGGTTGTACTTCAGACTTGTTTTATTTCACGTTTCTCTAATAAATAGTGATTTGGAGCGTTTTTTTCACATATCTACAGATAGCTTTAATTTCTTCATCTTGAAAATACCTATTCATACCTGCTAAAATACCTTTTAGCATTTATCAAATGGGGAGTGACTTGCATTCTTATAAATTTAATTCAGTTCTCTACATATTTTGGAAGTGAGGTCTTTTATCAAAGATATTGACTATAAAATTGTTTCCCAGCTTCTTATTTCTTTTCTAACCTTGGTTGCATTGGCCTTGTTTATACCAGAACCTTTTTAATTTAATCCACTTTGCATTTCATAATTTTCTCTATCTTCTATTTGGTCATAAATTCTTCCCTTCTCCATAGATATGACAGGTAAACTATTCCTTGCTCTCCTAATGTGCTTATAGTATCACATTTTACATCTAAATCATGTACCCATTTTGACCTTATCTTGGTATGTGGTATAAGATGGTGGTCTTTACCTTGGTTCTGCCATACTATCCTCAAGTTTTCCCAACAGTTTTTGAGAAATGGTGAGTGCTTATCCCAGAAGCTAGAATCTCTGGATTTATCAAACAGCAGATTACTATAGCCATTGACTGCTATGTCTTATATACCTAACCTATTCCACTCATCTACCACTTTATTTCTTGGGCAGAACCAAATAATTTTAATTATAGATGCTTTATAATACAGTTTTAGACCTGGTATGGCTAGGCTACCTTCTCTTGTGCTCCTTTCCACTAATTCCCTTCACCTTCTTGACCTTTGCTTCTTCCAGATGAATTTTACTATTTTTTTCTAGCTCATAAAATAAATAGTTTTGATTTGACATATATATAAATAGATAGATTTGATATCAAATTAATAGTTTGATTAATATGGCACTTACTAAGTAATTTAGGTAGAATTGTTGTATTTTTCCAATTATTTAGATATGACTTTATTTTCATTAAAAGTGTTTTGTAATTGTATTCATATAGTGCACAGAAGGTAGTTTCCAAAATATTTTATATATTCTACAATTACATTAAATGAGATTTCTATAGAAATATATACATACATACGTGTGTTATACACACATATGTATGATATATATGTATGCACACGATTTTATACACATGCATGTATATGTACACACAAACATATATATACATACACAGAAACATGAATATATGTACATATATACCCATACATACACATATATACATACATTTGGCAAGTCATATTGGAAAGTATTTCAGTGGGATGAGAAACTTTGAGAAGATTGGCTTGCATATTGGGTTGAAATGTCAGTCAACAGGGACTAGAATATTAGACTGTGGTTAAACTGGGTGTATTCATAGTTCATTACAAAGGTATTGTTAGACATATGCTCTGTTTATTTTGCTGTTATGAAAATCATAGAAATTGAATGGTATGCATTGTTTCCACTAATCCTGAAGTCAATGAGTTTCAAAATTTAGACTGAAAATAGTAGGACTGTAGCAGACACTTTTAATTTCCAGACAAACCAATAGGCATGTCTACTACACACAGTTAGGAAAGCATCTTGAATGCATTTTAGATCTTTCTATTGAAGGAAAAAAATGAAATCTTAGAGAGAAAAGGGGTGGCCAGGAAAGCCTATGGGTTGCACTGAGGGAGGCTAGCAACAAGCTTGTGCCTGATACTGCCTTAAGGGACTTAAAATGTTCCATAAAGCGTTAGAGCTAAAAGACCATGTGCTGCAACCTCATATTTACAGATGAAGAAACAGAGTCCCAGAGAAGTGAATAGATTGAGTCAAAGTCATCAAACTATTTAACTTCAGAGCCCAAATCTTCTGTTCCCTAATAAGAATTCTTTCTTCAATAATACATGGCTTTATGTCTGTCCAGTTTGGAAATACACAATCAAGTAGTTGGGGCTATAATTTAGAGAAACTACTGCCATATAAATATTAGAATAAAAGTTTCCTTTTTGCATTTATTAATGCAAATTCATGTGCATGCATAATTGAAGAGCTTTCTTGCTTCTCCAGTGTGGGGGATAATTTCTTCAGGTTGGTCAAAGTGCCTTTCTAGTTTATTTGTTTTTGAATTAAAGCTTTTTAAGAAATTCACCTTCTAGAAATGCAAATCTTACTAAGTAAGATATGGAAGCTGGACTTTTTAAATGATGATGTAAACGTATTGTAACTAATTATAAGTAGCCAGGCTGAGGGAGAAAGAGAAAAAAAGTTGAAAGGTAGAAAAGTCATGAAAGATAACAGTAAAAATTCTAGACATTCCATCATAAGTTAATAAATAAAATTAAAAGCTGATTTATGGAGGAAAACAATAAAATAGTTGAACTTTTAGCTAATTTGTTTTTTAATAGGAAAGCCAAACTGTATCAAAAATAAAAAGAATGTACAACAAATAAAAAATAAGAGAAATGATTAGAAAATGTTTTACTCAAATATATAACTATAGAAGTGACTATTTTGTTGATCCCTTCTAGAAAGTTTTCTGTTGACTTAATGTGGCCCCATATACACCCTGGAGTCAATGTGAATGCAACCATCTGCTTATAAATAACATTAATGGAGAGAATTACAGTTTGGACAAATACTTGTTCGGACAATAAAGTGGAGATTTTTCCATGATGATGTTTTGTCTCAAACTTCTTCATCTCGGACTTCATTTGAAATCAAATAATCCAAGTATTGGGAGTCATGTTCATGTTCTGAAATTTATATTACTAAAATGTTAAAGTTTATAATTATAACCCAAAAATAAATTTAAAATCATCAATTAAAGCCATTTCCTATGGTCAGGGTCAAGGGTTCCACTGAGAAAAGAATGAAGGACATGAAGAGTATAATCAGAATGAAGGGTGGTATGATTTAGGAATGTCTATAAAGCATAACTTCATTAAATGACCAATTAAGTTTGTGTCCTTCATTCATATCTTATTCTTAATACAATTTCTATTGCACTATGACCTCTAAATGAAATGCTTGATATTTCTACCTCTCGATGATTATTTATGGATTCTTTATGACCTAAAACATGGTCAATTTTTGTGAAGGTGCTATATAATGGTGAAAAAATAGGTGTAGTGATTAAGTCCCATTTAATAATATCCAAAGGTCTATCATATATAATTTTATAGTATACTTCACCTCTTTAATTTCCTTTTGGTTTATCTTTCTTTTAGATTTGTCTTTCTGAAAGAGGTAAACTGAAGTCCCCACAATAGTTTCTTTTTCTCCCCTTGATTTCCTGTAATTCCTTTAGCTTTTAAGTATTGCCAATCAATGAACAGGCATTTATTAAGTACTTACTATTAGACAGGCATTGTTCTAAGTTTTAGGGATATAAAAATAAGTTTTTACCCTTCAGGAGTTTACAACCTAATTAGGGGAGACACTATGCTTATATACAGGTAGATGATATAAACAAAGTAGATACAAAGCAACCTTAGAGGGAAAGGAACTAGTGGCTTCAGAAAGACCAGGAAAGACTTCCTAGAGAAAATAGTTCTTGAAGAAAAAAGGAACTAAGTCTTGAAGAAAGGCAGAAATTCTGAATTAGGATTTGAGGAGGGATTGTTTTCTATGCATGAAAGATTCACAGTTAAAAGACACAGTAAAAATACTGGATGTCATGTGTGAGGAAGAACAAATAGGTCATTACAGTTGAATTATAGAAATAAAATAGGGAAATAATGTGTAAATAAATTAAAAAGTCAAAGAAGGTACAGGCTGCAAAACAGAGACACATATTTAATCATAGAGGTAACAGGAAACCATTAGAGTTTATTGAGCTGGAAGTTACATGATCAGACCTACTATGCTTTAGAAAAATCCCTCTAAGAGCTTGACAAAGGATAGATTGGAGTGAAGAGGGACTTGAAACAGGGAATGCAATTACAATGTTAATGTAAATTTTCAGCTAAGATTTCTTTTTAAAAAATTTATTCATTTGATTATGAACTTAAGAAATAAAACAAGTATTCCCATAAAATAGAATCGAAAAAAAGATGGATAGTTTGTAGTTAATTTGGGTATCTATAATAGTCAAAATAATTTATTTGCTCAAAGTTGCTCTTAAAACAATATTGCTATTACTGTACACAGTGTTCCCTTGAGTTTGCCCATTTTGCTCTTCATTATTTCATGGAAATCTATTCATATTTTTCTAAGACCACTGAGTTCATCATTTCTTGTAGCAAAGCAGTATTCTATCATGGCCATATATCACAATTTGCTCAGCCATTGCCCAGTTGATGAACGTCTCTGAAATTTCTAGTTTTTTTACCACCACAAAGACAGTTGCTATAAATACTTTAGAACATATAGGTTCTTTCCCTTGTTTCCTAATCATCTTTGAAAACATATCTAGTAATAGTATTGGTGGGTCAAAGGATATAGGCAGTTTAATAACTCAGAAAATAATTCCAGATTGCTCCCCATAATGCTTGGATCAGTTCATAGGGTTGTGACAAGGAAGACAGAATAAATGTGTATACTTATCTAAAGTCAACAGTCACTTGGAGAGAGACCACAGCAAGGAAAGTAGCAGGAGCTCCCTTAAAGAGAGCTGAAGTTGGCAGCTACTCTGAAGAAGAGCGCTCCAGAGAGGCTGAATACAAGTGAGAACTCTAGTAAAAGGGGCTTGAAGACTGTTCTGGACCTCGGTCTATCAGAAGAGAAGTAGAGAAAAAGAGTCCCCATAGAGAATTGCACAGGGGGATAGGGATTGACTGGGCACTTCTTGAGTCAGTGGGAATCAGAGCAGGAGATTGGGCCAATTTGCCACCTGAATACCTGTGCCCAGGGGCCTTGCAGGAAGCCCAAGACCAATAATATCTTCACTATTCAACTGAATATTGTTAGTACCACCACAGGGTACTCTAAACAATATCTAATTGAGGAATATATAATCAATGGGAGACAGGGGAGAGCATCTATTAAGTCCCTATTAGGTATTAGACACAGTGATAGGCCCTAGGTATAAAACAAAAGGAAAAAACACTGCTCTTGCTTCCAAGGAGCTGATATTCTAATGAGAAAACAACATTCAAATAACCATGTAGATAGAGTGTAAATGGAGGGTAATCTTAGAGGAAGGAACTAGTTTGGAATGGGGGAGAGGGAGGATATGGGGAGTGATCAGGAAAAGTCTACTGTGGAAGGTAGGATTGGAAATAAGTCTTGAAAAAAGTCAAGGTTCAGAGGTAAAAAAGGAAGGCATTCTAGGCATGGGGAACTTGCAAAGGCAGAGTTGGGAGATGGTCTACCATAGGCAAGGGTCTGTGAGAAGGAGAATTTACAAATATGGAGGAAAGGGAGGGGGAAATAAACATGTGGACATCACTCTTATCTGAACCAGTCATTTCTTCCACTTACAGGTCATTTTAAGTTTTGAAGAAAAAGTTACTCTTAGGCATAATCTATTTTCCTTAACTTTTAGTACATCAAATTCCAATTTTTACTTTCTATTTATGGATGTGTATTCCTCTATGATGTTGATTGAAGTCCAGTAGCCCATGTTCTGTTTCCTCTTTTGTCTTTGTAATATTTTCTCTTTGATCTGGAAGCTCAGGGATTTGATGTTAGCTTTTTTTGTTTCTTAAATCTATTGTTCCTCTCTGGTGGTGTCCTATGAATTCCATTAATTTGTACTTCGCCTTATAGCTCCATTACTTCCAGATAATTTTCTTTTGTGATTTCCTTGAAACATGGCAGCTAAGGGGTTTTACTTATTTGACACTTCACATTGTCTTAGGAAGTTGGAGACTTCTACAGTGTCATTTTATACTCTTTTCTAGATCAATTAAGTGCGACACAGTGAGACAAGTGCTAGATTTGGGGACAAAAGAACATGGTTTAGAATTCTAATTCTAACATTTGCCACCTGATTGACTGGACAAATTGCTTCCTTTGTCTGAAACTCAAGATTCCTTCTCTTCGAGCTATAAATCTGACTTTTCTATCTTGTCTCAGGAAATTTATTATTGGGAAAACCTCATCATGCTTCAAAATCCCATGAACCTTAGTACTGTACCTCATTATCACCCTCTGTTCACTCTGATGGAAGGATGGAGCCATGAACTCCAAAACTTCCATTTAAGGAAGGATCTCAGCTTAAAATAGTTCCTTAGTCCTCATTTCACTGCACTACTTTGGGATTTCCCTAACTTCCACTAGGTAGTTAGTTACCTGTAAGGTAGATACCTTTCCTAAGACCTGCTGCGACCCAGCTTTTGTTTCTTTTTATGTGTTGTCTCCCCCTCATTAGATTATTTTTTCTTTCCTTTTTCTTTTTTTCTTTCTTTTTCTGTATTTGTATCCCCAGAGTTTAGTACAGTGCCTGGCACATGGTAGGTGTTCAGTAAATGTTCATTAATTGATTATTTGGTGTTAGACCAACTTCATGTTCTGAGTTTGCAATCTTTTGGTCTTGCACTAATATTTCTTCACCCACTTTTATAAGTTGAAGTTATCTCTATTTTTGTTTTCAGGATAATTATAGCTTTGTTAAAACTTTCCAGCTTCTTTACTAGACTTGTTTTAATTAAAAGCCATAATTTTACTCCTTCCCACCCCACTTCTTATTTTTCAATGAGAAATTCCAACCATTCTGAGGATCCTTGTGGTCACTCTGTTCTTTTCGTTGAGGTTTTAGTTATAATTACTATAGAGTTGTCCTATTTTGAAGTTTTTATCCTGATGATCTTTTACTCCATTTATTCTTTATGTTAGAATTATATATTATTATTATATTTATATATAATATATGTTATATTATAATATATATTACATTATATATTCTTTATATTAGAAACTTTTCTTTGTTCGCTCATTTCTTCACTCTGTTGTTGTTTAATTTCAATTTCTTTGAGATTTTGCTTTTTGACCCTGTTGGGGCTTAATTCATGAGCTTTCACCATTAGACAAATCAATCAAATGAGTAAATGCCTGCCATGTGTCAGTCATTGTGGATAAAAAGAGGCAAAAAGGAGTCCTGTCTTCAAGGAGCTCACAATCTAATGGAGAAATTTAATTGAATCCTACCAGGCAGAATTTGCTACAAGGCAACGAATAGCTGGAGAAGTCCCTTAGTGGGGATCTTCCAACCCCTTCAAGTATTTCTAGTACCCTATAGCTGCCACAAACACTGTAATAAGAATCCCCTCCTCTCCAGACCAAAAAATGGGAAGTAAAAAGTAAGTTTCACAGAATATAGAAGAGACCCAATACCATGATTGTCTGTTGTTTTTCTAACTAGTGAGAATTTTTGTCAAAATATTTTTTCATTCTCCTTTCATTGCTGTTCTGTTACAGAACTTTCCGTTTGAAGCCTTACTGTCATGGTATTATAGATTGGTTCTAGAATCAATTAACCCAAGATAAAAATAACATATAAAATAAATATTACAAATATAAATAAATAAAATAAATAACATAAAAAATAACCCTAGATCAAATTAATCCGATCCCTTCATAGTATAGATATAGAATCCAAATCCTGGGAAGTTCAAGGTCAAACAAGTTTTGAATTCAGATCATTTAACTCCAGAGCATGTGGTCTTTTAACTATATCATAAAGTGGTCAAGAGGAATTAGTTGTGTATAACCACCATCTCATATTCAGTCATCATGATGGAAGGCTGCATAGCCCCTAAAAACAAAAATAGAGATACCTTCAACATATGAAGCTGCATAGCTTATTATTTCTTCTCTTCTCTTATCCCACTTTACCTTTCTCCTAACCCTACTTGTTGATAGACTTCTATTGGATTGTCACTATGTTTTTGGGACCCTCTGTAGAATTCTATGGAAGCTGCAAAATGGAATCAGCCATAAAAGGTGCCATTTTTGTTGGCCTCTGAAACTACCTTAATAATATTTCTTAATTCATTTGGTTCTTATAAAATTCTAGTATCTAAAATATCTAGAGAGGACGAGGACCAAAATAAAACTAAGAAATTTGCAAGAAATTAACCTATTGTCAAAGTAGACTTCTCGGTAGGTAAACAGAGAACAAATGTAAGACTGATGAAGTCTAGTAGATAATGACAACCCCTCTCAAGTCTGAAATGGATTAAGCTGTTTTAAAGGCCTTCATTCATTATCGAGTGAAAGCACCTTTTCCTTACAAATCTGCTTCTTTGTCAATTTTATTCGTAACACAGTGTTATGTTGCTATTAACTTTATTTTAGATTTTCTCCCCTTTGCTAAGGAAAAATGTAATATATTCAGCAGGGAATCATTAGCTCAAATATTCCAGCCAGGTGAAAACACTAATAAGTAGGGCATTTTGAAACCCAAAATAACATTTTGATTCTCACATTCATTTTATTGGCTCTAATCCTCAGAGAAGAGTATTTTCATCTTTAAAGATGCCTAAAAAATCCATGAAATCACTGGATTCCTATAAACAATTAGAGTGAATCCTAGGAGACTGAAGGAGTTTAATGAATCTCTGAATGATGATATTTTAGTCCCTTCTTATCTTGATTCTGTGAGATTCTTTTGTCACTACTATAGCTCAGTTGAGATTTCTCCTTCTCTTAATCAAAGGTCGGTGCAGGACCCATTCTTCCTTCTCAAAGTGATAAACTCCTCATGAGAGATTTATCTTCAACTTCAGGTTCATATTAGGAAAATAATTCAGAAGCATGTCACAAGGAAATTGGATATAGGATGTGCAGACCTAACACCTGAGTGGGAAGCTGATTATTGCCTGACAGTGCTAAGAGAATTATAGTCCTTTAAATGCAGCCCTAGACTCTAATTAACACATAATTTCTGGGAAGAAAGTGTAAGTGAAAACTGCTTTAACTTCAAATGGAGAGATTCCACAGTGACCACCAAAGAATACCAAAATGATTGAATGTACTGCCTTGGTCTGCAAGCCAACCTTCTTCAGTGGAGCCTGGGGCAGAATGAATGGCCCCTTTTCCTGTTGGGTATATTCCTACCTTCAGGCTGTAATTAGTGAAGGGATTTCATTTGCTCTGCCTTTCTTTCTCACCTTCTACATTTCAACTCAGACTCTGGAGAAGAAAATTGACAGAGTCCAATCTGTGACCAGGCTTTCTTCTGAGCTTCCAGTAAAACTATTCCCAATGCAATATACTTAGAAGACCAAAGACAGTTCACTAGAGGGCACTCTGCTAATTGTCCATGAAGGGTTTATAACCATTACCAACAATTATCCTAGCTGTTGACTCAGAAATAAAATACAAAATTGAATAGGTAAATAAATGACCTTCTAAATGATGTTATACATGAAGGATTAGACCCCTCAATATAGTTTGTGTTTATGGGATTTGAACTAGACCTTGAAACTTAGATTGTCTTATGAGAGTCAGTAAGATTATTGTTAGATTTATCAGGTGTCATCGATATATTGACTTTAGAGCTTTCCAGAGTCTTATTTCAGTGTATCCTCAATAGCACTCAACAAATGTATTTCAGTTCAATCCCATTTCATCTAATTTAATTCAACAAATGTTAATGAAGATTCTATTGTGTGCCATGTCCTGGGCTAGGAAGTGAAGGACAAGTAAAAACAAGATGGTGTGGTGTCTTTCCCATCTTTCTCTCATAAAACTTTAGTCAGTTCTTTCTGACTCTAAAAATTACCCTCTCTCTATTATATTATACTGCTTCTATGTCAAACTGGGCCTATGACATATGTCTTTTATGGGATGGGGCCCCTAATCCATGATTTAACTGGTGTATGGAGTGCCTGGTCTTAAAACTTTGAGTTGGTCAGCAGCTAACTGATTGTTTTAGAAATTACCAGCAGTACTAAAATGTTATCTAGCCATCAACATTTAACTAATATGTGTCTGTGGTAGTACCTGAACCCAGGTCTTCCTGGCTCTAAAAATGGCCCTCTATCCATGATGGTACACTGCATCTAGAAGAAAATACTTAACCATACAACATAATACAGTATATATGCAGAGTAAAGAAGGAAAACAGAGTCCTTTACAGAGGTTTGATTTGGAGGATGAAGAAAAGAATGAGTTGCTGATTAAGGAGAATTTTAGGAAGGACTCTAAAAAAGCTAGAATATGTCCAGAAGAGGGTGACAGATTGGTGAGGGGACAAAGACACCATATGAAGATTGACTGAAGGTATTGAGAATGCTTGGTTTGAAAAAGAGAAAATATAGAGAGGACATGACAGTTTCATGTTCAGTGGTTAATTGGTTAGAGTGCTCTTGGAATCAAGAAGACCTCAAGTCATGGAAATTGAGAGGATGCCCATCAATTGAGGAATGGCTGTGCTATGCGAATGTAATGGGATACTATCGTTCACTAAGAAAAGATGAATAGGAAGATTTCACAAAAACCTGGAAAGACTTACATGAATTGAGACTAAGTGAAGTGACCAGAGCTAGGAGAACATTATATACAGTAAAAGGAACATAGTATGATGATCAACTTTGATAGATTTAGTTCTTCTCAACAGTAAAATGATCTAAGATAATTTCAAAAGACTCATGATATAAAACGCTATCCACATCCAGAGAAAGAACTATGGCGTCTGCAGCTTCAAGCATTCTATTTTCCTTTTTTGTTTGTTTTTTTCTTTCTAGAGACTTTCCCCCTTTGTTCTGATCCTTCTTTCACAACATGACCAATGTGGAAATATGTTTAACATAACTATACACGTATAGCCTATACTATATTGCAAGCCATCTCAGGGAAGATGGAGAAGAGGGAGGGAGACAAATTTGAAACACAAAATCTTATAAATATGAATACTGAAAACTATCTTTACATCTAATTGGAAAAAATAGCGTACTATTAAATGGAAAGAAAAAAAGAAGAAGACCTCAATTCAAATCCTTCATGAGACACTAATTAGTTGTGTGACTATGGGCAAGTCAGTTAACCTCTCTCAGCCTCAGTTTCCTAATATAAAAATGGAGATAATAGCACCTACCTCATAATATTGCTGTGAGGACCAGATATCATCAAATGCTTGTTAAGCATTCGTAAACCTTAAAGTACAATATAAACGTTAGCTACTAGTAGTTGAAGTATTGTCTTGTGGAAGAGACATTAATCTTTTTTTCTGAAAAGGCAGAATTAGAAACAATGAGGGAGGGGAAGATTTAGGTTCATTGTAAGGAAAACTCTCAAATTATTAGAACTGAACAAAAATGAAATAGTTTACCTTAGAAATTAGCAAATTCTCTTTCACAAGAGATGTTCAATTGAATCTTGGGTAACTATTTGCTTAGCACAGTGCCTGGCCTATAGTAGATTCTTGACAATTTTTGATTGATTATCTCATTGCAATATAAGAGTTGAACTAGATAATCTCTCCTTTCCTTTTCAACTCGGTGTGTATGATTGTAGGAGTGATGGATAACTGATGAAAGTTCTACACTAACACCCTAGGTCCATGGTAAATTAATGGGTCGGTATGGAGAAGAGTCATACAGGATGAATGGATTTCAAGCTGCCTTGTACAGAATGGACACATTAATGAGTCACTGAAGTATTGGAAATTCATGGATAGAGATGGGCAAATCACTTATCACTAAGTTGCTACCCTACAGTTGTGCCTGACTCTTCATGACCACATTTTTGAGTTTTCTTGGCAAAGATGCTAGAGTAGCTTGTCATTTCCTTCTCCAACTGATTTTTAAAATGAGAAAATGAGGCAAATAGGGTAAAATGACTTGCCCAGGGTCACACAGCAGGTGAGTTTTTCTGATTCTAAGCCCAGTGCTCTATCCACTGTCCTATCTAGCTGCCCATGCCTACTATCCCCCCTCTGATTAGTTAAATTTAAACCTAGAAATTGAATTATTGAAATACATAGCTAAAAATGACCCTTTATCCCTACTGTAAAAAAGAAAGTAAAGTACAAAATATCAAGGGTGTTTTTTTTCTTTTTTAGTTTCAGTAATGCCTCCCCTCTTCATCATCAGTCATCCCTTTCTCTCCCTTGAAAGTTTCTCCATTAAAGGACAGACTCTTATCAGCTCACATCTAGACTATTCCAATTGTCTGCTATTTGGTCTCCCTACTGTATCTTTCCCCATTCCAATCCATCCTCCAGTCAGTTGTCCAACTGGTCATGCTAAAGTACAGGTTTAATGATATCACTTCCTATTCAATGAACTCAAGTGGTTCCCTATGACCTCTAAGATTGGGCATAAAATTCTTTTCATGACTTTTAAAATCCTTTGCAAACTGACTCCTTCTTATCTTTCAAATCTTCTGACACTTTATTTTCTTCCATATACTCTACAATTTGATGACCCTGTTCTCTTCATTGTTACTTAAACATAAAACTATCTCCAAATTCAGAGTGTTTTCAAGGGCTAATTCTCTTGCCTGGAGTTCTCTTCCTTTCCATCTCCACCTCACCTAAAGTCCCATCTTCTGTAAGGTTCAATTTCTAGGTTCAAATTTATCCTGTAGATATATTTGCATGTAATTGTTCATAGCTGTTTCCCCCATTAGACTGTGAGCTCCTTGAGAATTAGGGACTGTTTTTTTCCTTTCTTTGTATCTTCAGGGCTTATTGCACTGCCAGGATCATATAGGTGCTTAATAAGTGCTAGCTGACTAATTGACTCAGTCTCCAGAATGAGTGTGAAAAGAACAAAACACTCTAGAAATGGAGCAACAGAAATGTTATCGCAAGAAGAAATAACTTTTATCAAAGATCACAGTTTTCACCCACCATATTTATTTTCTTTTAATAATCTTTAATTCTCTATATTAATATTGATTATTGTTTTTGTTATTATTGTCATTAATCATTATTGACCTGAAGCGTTGAGGATCATAAGAGGTAATAGAAAGATTATTGCATTGGGAGTGAGGTGAATCAATGAATTTCAAAGGTAGAAAGGGTCTCAGCAGCCACCCCCAACGAATACCATAAGAAGAATCCCCACTACAACAAACCCAAAAGGATCACCACTACAACATGCCCAACAAGTAGCCATGTGGCCTATTTTTGAAAATTTTACAGTAAAGACAACCTATCACCTCTTGTGGCATGCCCATATCACCCCAATATTGGTATTTGTCAATTTCCAAAAAATAAATGGCTGTACTGAAAATTAAAAAATTGCTTCTTATGAACATGTGCCTCCAGCACAGTCCCATATCTTACATTCTATAAGCTCATCTAAATTCTTCTACTTCTAAAGCATCACTTCTCCATTAAATCTACCTTTCTAAGCCAATGTTTATTCCTCTTGTGTAACATGAGAAAGTTGGATGATACAGCCTCTAATGTCTCTTTTAGCGTTGAATCTATCATCTTATAATTCTTTGATCCTTAATTACCATCTCAATACACTATGCAGATAACACCTCCCACCAATAGGTGGCACTGGAACTCTTAAAAATACCAAATGTATAGACCAAAATAATCACACCTTTTGAATCACTCTAATTACTTTTCAACAGGAGATGTCAGGACATTATCTAATATATGGATGGTCCACCACTGTTTTTCATGTTAATCTGGAAAAGAATAAAGCATCTTAAAATATAAATAAAATGACAGGGTAAATATCCATCTATCAACTCTACACATTAATAATAAATTTATTTACAGTATTTGGCCAAGAATCTTCACTTGCCATACAGAGATGGAAATTGGATGTTGCAACAGGTGGGGAGAAAAAAATGTCTGCAGAAAAAAGGTCTACATAAATTATTTCAAGATGGTCTGATGTGCAAAGATAGAGATTGAAGAGACCCACTCATCAAAGAATCCCAGAAGGGGCTGCAAAATACTATAAAATACTCACAGCTACTTTATAAGAACATGAGGTTTCCTAGTAACATCTTTACCAAGTTTGTGAATTGATCAAAGTTTACACCCTAAAATTCTCTCCAAAGGCAAATGATAAATAATACATCATTTGTTTATGTTCTTCTGATTTAAAAGGTGAAAGGGGGGCTGTTTGCATCACAGAGAACTACAACTCTGGTATTTAGATCTGACAGATGAATAACAAAAAAGACGGATAAGGCTCAGAGTGGCAGCTCCTATGGCTGTAAATGAGGTGAGTAAATCAAAGATGCATGCCACAACATTCTTTAAGAAACACAACAACTAAACAAATTATTTCAAGCAATTTAACTTTTTTTTGCCAAGAATGACAAAATGGTATACTTCATCTGAACATCTTGTTGTTTGGCAGAAATGTTTCACTAGTAGAAGCAGCTGATGATTTATTAGGGAATCCTTAGAGAAGAGAGAAAGTATCTTGTAAATCTTAAGGAATTTTGAAAAAATGAGTTGGTGCAAAGTTCATCTCCCAGGTTCTATACACCATTTGGTGAAACAAATGGGAGGCTGGGGAAGAGGTGGAAATGTTTTTCATTCCCTTCCCAACTACCAAAATTTATTTTTATCCATTTAGTTTTTACTTTACTTATTTATGTAAAGGGTGTCCCCTTCTCCTCCAAACCTTCCTACAAACATTACATTGTAAGTTTTGTGATCTTCATATCTAACATTGTGCCTGACACATAGTGAGCATTCAAAAGTGTTTATGAATAGAATTGGAATTCTTGGAGATCAACCAGTTCAACTATCATTTTGTAGATGAAGAAAGAGAGGAATAAGCTTAGGAAATAAAAGGTAAATTTACTAGGAGTTTACCTGAAAAACTCAATGTCAGACTGGTAGTTTTGCTAAGGGAATTGAGAGAATAGTGAGGGAATGGCTCTTTAGATATGGAACTAACACTTTACGCAGAGTAGATCTATGATCTTTTTGTCTCTTAGAAAAACTATTCTTTAAGACATCTAACTGACATATTTTAAACATAACTGCTAAAGAAACTCATTTTTATATAGATTCAGGTCAACCACATGGCAATAGCATAGTGTAAGGCAAAGAACATTGGATTTCACTTCTTGATAAGAGGATAATATTAAAGGTTATAGAAATCCCAATCTCACCCATAGAAACTCTAGAAAATATCTAGAAGGAACCACATAAAGATCAATGATAAAGAAAACTAGGGACGTCTAAGTGGTGCAGTGAATAGAGCTCTGGCTCTATAATCAGGACATAAGTTGAAATGTGGCCTCAGACACTTGACACTTACTAGCTGTGTGACTTTGGGCAAGTCATTTAAATCCAATTGCCTTGCCTTCCAAAGGGAAGGAAGAAAGGAAGGAAGGAAGGAAGGAAGGAAGGAAGGAAGGAAGGAAGGAAGGAAGGAAGGAAGGAAAGAAGGAAGGAAGGAAGGAAGGAAGGAAGGGAGGAAAGAAGAAAACTAAAAAGAGAAGAAACATCTTCCATTTAGTCTGGAGATACCAAAGTTGGGATAATAGAAAAGAGGAGTTAGCCTAGGGAAAGCAGGACAAACTCAAAATTACAGAAAACTGGTTGGAGCCGAAAGAGGAATTATGGCAAACAAGCCAGAAAAAGCTCACTGACACAGACTTGAAGTCAACCAGTGCATTGGAAAGGAGGACAGAATCTGTCCCTCTACTCCTTAAATCAGTGGGAGTCTCAGCAGAAGACACATTGATCTGGTAAAACCTAGGCATCAGTGCCAGAAGATGCAGAAAGCTGGAAAGGAACATGAATCTCAATATTCCTCTGGGGCTTATAATGATGTAGCACCAATGTGATATTCACAGTGCCTATGGTGGCCATGAATATCCTAGCTCAATTCTGAATTGCAAAGTGCAACAGACTCTCCACGTGGAAGACAGAACCAAAACGTTTATTCAGACACCAGAAAGCCAAATCCATTGCAGTAACAAAAATCTCAGAGGACAACACCATCCCCAAAACTTCCCCTTGCTGGGCTCCCCACAAACCAGCTCCATTAAACAAATCACAAACAAGCTTCCACCCATACTAGCCAGCTGCATGCTTGCCTGTGTCCTTCCTAGCTCTGACTGCTCTCTGACCAATTTACTCTCAGTTCTGCTGTAGCTCTGCCTCTTCCTGTTCCACCTATTCAGCAAACTCCTCCCACCACAGGCTCCATGTGACTCAGACTTTCATGTGCCCCAGGCAGGTCACATGGGCCTATTAATGAATGGGAAAGATCTTTCCATTTAAATTAGCATTACACTTGGTCACAGGAAAAGACAAAACCAATTCTCAGCAAGGATAAGAGAATGAAAACTACTCAACACTAAAACTAACACTGAGCTATATAAATAATAATAAACTAAATTGTACTAACATGAGACTAATGCCAAAACCAGAAATGGAGGCAAAGGGTAGGACCAAAATCAGGCATCCCATCCTGATTGGTAATAACAGCAGCGGTTGGTCTACAGAGGACGTAAGATCAAACAAGACCTACTCAGACCAAAGAGTGCTGGAAGAAACTGTCTCGACCACAAAGTCCAACCCAAGAATAAAGGCTAAAAATGTGTGAAAACAAAGCAAAATAAACATAACACATACTGAAATAATATTATATGTTGAGATGCCTGAGATAAACCTAGAAGAAGCAAATTACCTCACAAAAATGTTGTCATGTCTCAGAGAATGACATTCAATTGTATCTTAGATATAAAAAGAAGCTTAACCATAAGAAATGGAGAAAAACATAAAAATAAAATTAGGGTTAAATCAAAGTTCAGAAAGAAAAAAAATGAAAGTAGTATATCAATAGCTTGGAACAGAATATAGTAAATCTTACCCAAGTGGTGAATTCTATGAAAAAATTGAAAGAACAAATAGAACTCAAATACTCCATTAGATAGCAAGAAATATTATAATGAGGTTGAAATATTGTGAAAATGTAAAAAAAAAATGTATCTATTATCAGAAGTAAGTGACATGATTAAAAAGGTTGAAAAGTAATAACTTGAAAATCATTGAGCTCCCTAAAAATCATGACCAACAAAAGCCAGGAGACCCAAATAAATTGAGAAGTACTGAAAATATACTATTATATCTGAAATATGAAAAAAAATTCAAGTTATTTATGCTAGAGAGTCATGGCTTTATATCTAGTATTCCTTTTCTATTCTTTGTATAGAGAGATATTCATGTCTGCTAATATTTGTCAAATTCATAATAAGAAAAAGGAAAAATAAAATAAAATGAAATAATGAGATTTAAAGTCAGGAGATCTGGACAGAAATTTCACCTCTGTTCCTTACTACACATGTAACTTGAACCAAGTAATAACATCTCTCTTGACCTCAGATACCTGATCTATAACATGAGGGGCTTGGTCTAAATCAAAGGTGCAAAACTTAAAGCTAACACAACCTACCAAAGCCTAAACCAGATTAAAAAGTGTTTGGTAAATGTTAAACAAATAAGTAAAAGGGCAAGCACAATAGTAAAGTACAAGCACAAAAGTAACAGTACAATGCAAAGTAGATAATGTTAATTTGTGATTTTCTACGTCAATATGCAACCCACTGGAATCTGTTTCTATTTGAGTTTGACACCACTATTTCAGAAGACCTCAGATCTTTTGCAGCTCTAAATCCTATGATTCCATTATTTTATGAAGATTATTCCCCAAAACTTGACTTTTCCATCTGGTAAAGATCTGAAATATTTTACTTCTTCCATTAAGGATCAGTGTTTTCATCTATATGGATTCCCTCCAGATCACAACCCCAAAACATTTAGGTAAAGGGCCTTTGAGAGTTAGTACAGGAAAGAAAATCCATTACTTACCAGTCCTGGAAGCTTGATGAACTTCTTGAAACCTAACTAATCTGTTTATAAGGCAGGTGACATTCAGTCCATCATGAGGACCATACTCAAAGACATACAGGTTTGGAAGAATCTGCTTAGCAACAATTTTCATGAGATTGATCCTACTAAAGCACTATTTTTAAAGTACTCTCTCTTTCAAGAAACTCTACTTTGACATGAGGTCATGATTTTTCATGTTGTATTCAAGACTCTATGTATGCCATCCAGTCCCACTTTATTTTTTCAGTGTTTCCAATAGATCTTCTAAATAAAATGTCCCCTCTAGCACAGTGCCTACCACACAATAAGACTTTAATAAATCTTTTTTTTTATTCATTCAGACAGTGATGCAATCATGGATCTCCCAAAACACCCTTTTTAAAAAAAATTGTTTTAAATTTTGCTGTTCTTTTCTGATTCTGCATCTTTACCCATATGATGCCTCTATCCTAAAATGATCTCTCCTTTCATCTTTGTGTCTTCAAAGTCAATTGATTGTTCAAGGCTTAAATCAAAGTTTATTATTTAAATCAAAACTTCAGTAACCATCCTTGCTTATAATAATTTCTCCTTTCTCTGAATTCCTATATAATTTTGCAGTAGTATCATGCATTTGGCACCAAATATTGCTTGACCATCTTACGTGTCTGTGTAATCCTTGTAACTGGACTGAATGCAAGAATTGTACCTTATATGTCTTTATCCCCTAGAGTGCTTAGCTGGCACACACGTGCCCAGTAGGCAAGCAAATATTTGTTGATCGGGTAATGCACAAAGGTTACTAATACACAGCAAGTACTTATGTTGTACTGCCAAAGAATATTAAAGGAACTGCATTATCTTTAAAACATGCACCTTTTGGGATAGAGGAAAAAATATTGAATATCAAATCAAGAGCCCAATGCTTGATTCCCAGGTATGTGACATGCATGGTATGATAGCAGGTAGAGAATGTCTATAGAATCATAAGTTCACAAAATATTTTAACTGAAAGGGATATTAGGGATAATTTAGTCTAGCTTCTCCCTTTTGCAGATGACATGAGATAACATGATAAAAGAGACTGAGTCTTTCCCAAGAGCATACGCTCAATTGGTGGTACAAGGAGGGCTTCAACTGGGACATCCTGTCTTCTAATATTCTTTTCCATATAAAATATTGCCTCCTTGCAGCCTCTTTGAACCTACTTTCTCATATGTAATATGGAGATAATTATACTTGCCTTATTTAACAAAGTCCTTGTGAGGAAAATTCTTGTAAAATTTAAAGCAGTTATTGTCACATATCTGTACCTAAGTAGATCTTTAAGACTTAAGTTAGCATCCACATTTCCATTTAACTATTTATAACTATTCAGCACATTGGTACCATGATGATGATAATACATCTCTTTCAAGGTTGTTATGAATGAAAGTACTTTGTCAATTATAAAGAACTGTGTAGGTGCTGTCATAATTACCTCAGTGATGGAGATGATGGTAATGATGATGTTGATGATGGTGACAGCTAGCACTTATATAGTGCTTTAAGGTTTATAAAGCACCCTACATATGTTATCCCATTTGATTTCCATAACAATCCTGTGAGGTAGATGTTAGTATTATCTTCAATTTTCAGTTGAGGAAGCTATAGCAAAGAAGTTAAGTGATTTGCCTGGGTCACAGGACTCTAACTTAGCATCTTCCTGACTCCAGTTCCCCAAATTTCAATAGCACTTTAATCACAATGTAATTCTGCAGTTGTTTTTTATCTGGTTATAAAAAATTAAGACTATTTTAGTCAAGTAGACTAAAATCTCTGGGTAAGTTGTTTCATGTTTATGGGCTTTAGGCAACTCTCTGGGGCTTAATTATATAGTTACAGAAGGGTTGAAATCATTCATATGAGGAGTTGCTGAAGCTGATTCTGTCCTAGATCCTTTGAAGAGCTACATGAAGTAGTATATGGACAACTAGGAGTGCTAGAAGATGTTGGACCTATCCCAAAAGATGGATGGCATAAAGGAGAAAAAGAAAGATGGTATAATCATGTTTTGTTGCTGTTCATTTGTTTCAGTTGTGTCCAACCTTTGTTGATCCTGTTTAGGATGTCCTTGGCAAAGACACTGGCTATCAGTGGTTTTGCCATTTTCTTCTCCAGATCATTTTACAGAAAAGCAAACTGAGGCAAATAGGATGAAGTGATTTGCCCAAGGTCATGCAGCTAGTAAGTGTCTGAGGCCAGATTTGATCTCAGGAAAATGAGTCCTAACTCCAGGTCCTGAATTCTATCCATTGTTCCACCTAACTGTCACACTAATCCTGGGAAAGGACCTATTAATCATTTGTTGATAAAACCTTGGTACTAGGTTACCAATATGCTGGCTCTAGCATCCCAAAAGCAAATTTCTTAAGTTTGCAAGAATTAGAACTCTCTTGGAAGGAAATCCCTTTCCACTTCAATTGTTTTACACACAGCATAAATTGAAAGTCTCTTTTGAACAATTTAATGGTAAAACCTCTCCCCAAAGAATGGTAGTTAGTATCAGTTCAACAGAAATTCTGATCAAGCAAAAATTAATTGAAATTACTATAGATGGACAGCCTTCTTTAGACCTATAAGAAGGAAAGAAGGTAAGAGAGAGCATTGACTTACACAGGTATATATCCCAATGTCTGCAAAAGCCTTGTAAGGCAAAGAGCTAACTTTGTGTACCCTGCTCCCTACCATAATGACTACAACAGTAAATGATATCCCCAAAAGCAAGCCCATGTGGAAACCCACTGCTCTATTCTGGTTTACTTTGGTTCTTGTTACTAGATTGAAAATTTGTATTGGGCAATACCCAAGGACCTTGGAGCCGGATGGAGTAGCAACACAGCACATACTGAATCCAAAATATATACAGGGGCTTTATTACTCACTTCCCTGGAAATTCCAGTCTTTGGGACCTAAAGAGTTTGCCTTGATCCCACTGTGTCCTAAGGATGCCTTAGAGCAAAGATTTTTTCTGATGTGGGCCCCTTTGCTATTTTGGTAAAGCCTGTGAACTCCTCATACCTTTACATACAGAATCAAAATGTAGAATTACAAAAGAGAGCAAATATATTGGAAGAGTAAGAAGAATTTATTTTTAAATTCAAGTCCACAGACTCCAGATTAAGCATTTCTTCCTTAGATGAAAAAGACTACAGGAAATGTTTAAACACCAGTCTATTTTCTTGTTCAGGGATTCCCTAGACTAAAGAAATACTCCTGTCTTTAAATTCTATTTCAAACAGCAGGAATCAGTGAGAATCCCATTCCTTAGTAACCAACCCCCAGCTCAAACCTCTGAAGTAGAAGAACATTCAGAGAGATGATGCCTCAGCTATGGAAACTATCCAGATTATACAGCAATAGACATTATCTCCATTTTGAAGACAGAGAAACAGAGGCCCAGTGAGATTAAATGACCAGCTGAGGTCTAGGCAGCTGTATTTGGTTGAAGAAATAGGGCTAGATACTATTCTAATCCTTTTTGTATCATCTTATGATTGGGCCATGCTTTTTATATCTCCATAAACTTTTGTATTATTGTAGTTTCCTACCACACAGAAATATACACAGTCAAAATATGCCCTGACTTATATAGAAAATCCAACTTGCCCATGGTTACTACCACTAGTTAAGTTTATAAGTCAGGATTCAAACATAGATTTCTGATTTCTGACCAGCACTCTGTCCACTATGCCACAGAATTGCCTTTAAGCACATGGGGAATGTGTATAGCTAGGGAACAAATGTAAACAGGCAATTGAAACTCTTCTGATAGTGCTTCTTTTGAAACATGTCTCTGCTTCCAATGTTATTTCCATCTCCGAAAATCAAAACCATCCAATATACTTCAGGTCAGAATGCTTGGGACCCCCAGAATCCCTGGGGTGAACCAGTCCGAGTACTGACTTCCTGGTCTGAATGCAGTTGACTCCTGAGTCCTGACCTGACCACAATAGACTACCAACTTTCACAACTCTAAAGCTTCCTTGTCAGAACCTTCTGCCCTTTCTGACACAGCTTCAGAGTGCTGTAGATTTTAGGTGTCACTGGAACATTTTTGGTACAAGCCGATAGTCTTCTACTTTTTTTTTTGCCTATGCCAATTCTGGTTTCATGGCCAAAACTTTTGACCCCTTTCCTATAGTTTGTTGATATCTAGCTAGAAGTTTTTGTTCTGTTTTTTAAACCCTGGATTGGATGGAGAAAATTTTTTGTTTTTTTTTTCTCTTTAGATTTTGTGATCGTCGCTCAGTCTGGTACTGCTTTTAAAACTATACTGAAGTACAAGCATGAGGGGAAGGTTCTTCTCTGCCCATTTACTTAAGCAATCTTAACTCATTCTTATTCTTTGTTAATAGGTGGTCCTCAGAAAACATGGATCCATTTAAAACATTTCGTCTTGACATCTTAACCCGAAGTCCCTAAAATGATGATTGTTTCAAGTTATCCACAACGCCAAAAATATGAGAGCAATATTATGGTTCTGCATTTAAAAAGTGCTTTTTGACCATTTCTGTAAATCACCTTTGTTGGTCCAACATTATGGTATTAGAAATCTCGTTTGCCTCGTTTGCAAGGGACACAGTGTGATGAGATGGAAATGGGCCAAAATTTAGTCACAAAACTTAGGCTTCTTTCTTCTAAGGGTTTCAACTAGAGTTGGCGTTGACTTCTAAGGTTCTGACTTTTGCATCATAAGGTTCTATGGCTCTAGATTGGAACCATAATGGATAGATCTTATGTATATGTGTGTGCCTTAACAAAGTTCATAGAGTTGGGGATCTTCATTGAATTGAATCTATCTTGTTTGTCTATGCATTAGAATATGCTAGAAAAAAAAGTTCTGGTTGGCGGGGTGGAAAACACTGCGGGTGGTGATATAGGACAAATATTGATGTTCACCAAGGCCTCAGGTCAGATTTCATGCAAGAAGATTATAATATTTTAGATACTTTGCCGTAGATAACCCTGACCTATGATGATGATTAAAGAATATCCTTGAAGTGTCATCATATGCTCTTCCTTTCATGCCTGATCAATGCTTCATGTTAAGCAGTCTGATCCAAATTTGAATGAAATAGTAAAAAAAATGTATATCATCCCCATTGTTGCTCCTAGGTTTCAAGTAAGACAAGACTCATTCGGTACTCTACAAAATGGGCTCTTTCTAGATTTTCTGTCATTCTGAGGAATGACAGGCCAAGAGATATGCACGCACATCTATGATTTTTCTCACACTGACAGATCATAGTTGAAATGAACGCCTAGCGTATGCCAGACGTTGTCTCCAAAGTAGATACCTAGATGGTTTATATCCCACCCTAGATCAAATAGATCAAATTATTGAGTATAGTCCTTCTGGAGAAAGGACAAATTTCTGGCAGATTTTTTAGTTGTTCTCCATACTAGATCTCAGAACTGTTACATTGCTTGCTATCTTTCCTTATTTAATACCTACTTTTTTACCTTCACTACGTTCCTCTTCCTATGCTTCCTGTTGTACAATTCCAAAGGTTAGAGTTATCCCATAATAGTTATTAGATAGTTTCTAGAAGATCATCTAGCAAACACTTTAAAATTTTGATACCAAGGGGTGGAAAGTGGAATGTTCCATTCCTGCTACTAATCTGACCAGGAATCATGATGGTAAGCTTCATTGTTCAGCAGCAAATTCACTAAACATGTCATAAAGAGCATGAATCTAAAGGTAGAAGGGAGCCACTAGACTTTATTGAGCGGGGATGTGGGGACTGCAGGGACAAGGCTATGCTTTAGGATAATCACTTTGACAAAAATGTGGAATATAAGTTGGGGTGCAGAGACACTTAAGTTGAGGAGAGCAAACAGGAAAAATAGAACAAATAACTACATTAGTTTATATTAGATGAAGGTTAAACTAGGGGAAAGAGTGACTATGTGAGCAGAAGGGGATAGATGTGAAAGATGGACCTGCAGTCAGGAAAAGCTAAGTTCAAATTCTGCCTCAGAATTTTCCTACTGAATCCTGAATGCTGTGGATAAGTTCACATACCGTGGTAGTATACTTTCCAGGGAAATCTACATAGATAATGAGGTTTATTCAGGCATTGCCAGAGTTAATGCAGTGTTTGAGAGGCTCCAAAGGAAAGTGTGGGAGAAAAGAGGAATTAGGCTGCCTACCAAACGGAAGGTCTGCTAAGCTGTTGAGCTGACCTCATTGTTTTATGCCTGTGAAACCCAGATAGTATACCAGTTCCATGACAGAAAACTGAATTGCTTCCATTTGAATTGTCTTAGGAAGATTTTGAAGATTACCTGGCAAGATAAGGTAGTAGACACTGAGGTCATTTCTTCAGCTGAACTAACAAGCATTCAAATTCTACTGAAGAGAATGCAACTCCAGTGGACCAGCCACATTTTTCTAATGCCAAACCTATGTTTGCATAAAAGACTGGTTTTAAAATTTTGTTTATTTATTTTTAGCTTTCAACATTCACTTTTATAAGATTTTGAGTTCCAAATTTTTCCCCTTCCCTACCCTTCTCTCTCCCCAAAATGGCATGCAATCTGATTTAGGTTATAAACATACAATCATATTAAACATTTCCACATTAATCATGTTTTGAAAGAAAAGAATAAAAACCATGAGAAAGAAAATGAAAGAGAGAAAGACAGAGAGGGAGAGAGAGAGTGAGAGAGAGAGAGAGAGAGAGAGAGAGAGAGAGAGAGAAATAGTGTGTTCTGATCTGCATTTATACTCCATAATTCTTTCTCTGGATGTGGATAACAATTTCTATCATGAGTCTTTTGGAATTGTCTTAGATTCTTGCATTGTTGAGAAGAGCTGTCTATCAAAATTAATCATTGCACAACGTTGCTGCTACTGTGTACAACGTTCTAGTTCTGCTTACTTCACTCAGCATCGGCTCATGTAAGTTTTTCCAGGTTTTTCTGAAATCCAGTTGCTCATCATTTCTTATAAAACAATAATATTCCATTACGTGAATATGTCACAGCTTGTTCAACCATTCCCTAATTGATGGGCATCCCTTCAATTTCCAATTCTTTGCCACCACAAAAAGACCCATATAAATCTTTTTGTACACGTGGTTTCTTTGCCCATTTTTATGATTTCTTTGGGATACAGACCTAGTAGTGGTATAGCTGGATCAAAGGCTATTCACAGTTTCACAGCCCTTTGGGTGTAGTTCCAAATTACTTCAAATTGGATCAGTTCACAACTCCACCATTAGTATACTAGTGTTCCAATTTTCCCATCTCTTCTTCAAAATTTATCATTTCCCTCTTTGGTCATGTTAGCCAATCTGATAGTTGTCATGGGCTATCTAAGAGTTGCTTTCATTTGAATTTCTCTAATCAATACTGTTTTAGAGCATTTTTCATATGACTATGGATAGCTTTAGTTTTTTCATCTGTTCATACCTTTTGACTATTTACCAATTGGACTCTGAGTTATATTCTTATAAATTTGACTCACTTCTCTATATATTTTAGAAAGGAAGCCTTTATCAGAGAAACTGGCTGTAAAAATTGCTTCCCAACTTTCTGTTTCTCTTCTAATCTTGATTGCATTGGCTTTGTGCAATTTCTTTTTAATTTAATTATCCACTTTGCATTTCACGATGTTCTCTATATCTTGTTTGGTCATAAATTCTTTTCTTCTCCATAGATCTGGCAGGTAAACTATTCCTTGCTCTCCTTATTTGCTTATGGTTATCACCCTTTATCTAAAACATGATTTTACAGAGAACTCACACAAGGCAAGAGCTGAAACAAAGTTCCAAAGAAGTGATATAAAGACTTCAAACTCTATCTGAAGATCTTTGGAATCATTTGTGAGACATGGGAGATACTGATACAGGACCACCCAGCATGGTGGGGCTGTATCAAAGAATGTACTGTGCTCTGTGAGCAAAATAGAATTTCAGTAGCTCAAAAGAAACATGAGATGTGCAAATTTAGATATTTCTCTCCCAAATGTTCATACTTACTATTTGTGCCCAACCTGTGGTAGCATCTATGGAGCTCATATTGGGCTGATCAGCCACAGTGGAACACACTGTACATTGATCCTGACATAGTGATGATGTTTTGGTCCTATTAAACCAAGAAGTACAACAACCAATAAACTTCCTCAAGGCTGAAAGTATGAAACTACTAAACTGAAGGTACCCATCCATTCAAACTGACAAATCCATTTACCATTCTGAAATACTAATTTTGAGGGCATGTAGCACTACCCCATATACTATCGAGACACTATCTTCCATCTCAAACAAATTGATCATATATGTACAAAATAATCACATTTCAAACTTCCGCCTTGTAAATCTGACTTCTGCTTAGGTTAAAATTTAGCTCAAGTTTCAATTTAGCCATCTCAGATTTCCTCATGTATACCCCTTTGTCAGTTTCTCTTTATGTCTTTTGAAAGTAGGCAGCTGATGACAAAATTTTCCAGAAGAGTCATATGGAAAGTTAACTAGCCATTTTAACTGTTACCAATATTTCTAATACCAGTGGCACATTGGAGAAGCTTCTTCCAGGTTCTTTAGTCTTCTAAAATGTTATTGTTCCTACATTCAGGAGTATTTTGCTTCAACTATTCCAAAGGTAGGCTCTGATCCTCTTTAAAATTTTATAAAACAAATAAGAAACTACCCAGTCAATGTATATTGTTTTTGTTGTGATTTTTCAGTTGTGTTTATGTCTTTATGACCACATTTAGAGTTTTCCCGGCAAAGATACTGGGGTGGTTTTGCCATTTTCTTCTCCAGCTCATTTAACAAATGAGGAAACTGAGGGAGATAGAGATAAGTGACTTGTCCAGCTAGTAAGTATCAGAGGCCAGATTTGAACTCAGGAAGATGAGTCTTTCTGACTCCAGGCTACACAAACTAACTATCCTTATTATTTTTTAGTTATTATTTTTTAGCTTAAAAAAATTCTTTGGGAAAGGAGAGGAATGGGTGCTTCTTTCTGTTGGTTATCCCCAACCAATGCTCTATAAAGTTTATTCATATATAGTTATTTTTATATTTTCTCCCCTATTAGACTGTGAGTTCCTTGAGAGCAGGGACTGTGTCTCTAGTACTTAGCATGGTGCCTGGCACATAGAAAGCACTTAATAAATGTTTATTGACTTTCTGTAATGAGCCTCCTAGAGGACTTTCTTGACTGGTGTCCATTTGGTAACAATCATTTAATCTACAGGTGTTGATTAGGTACTTACCAGTGTCCCAGGCACACAAGAATCAAACTTGAAGGAACATAGTTATCCATTAGAATTTTTCTGTGAGAGTTTTTACTCTAATTAGGAAGTTATGAAAGAATTACACTCCAATTTAACTGGAAAGTTCTGATTTTCGATCAGTTATCATTAAATGCATCTAAGAGAAGAATTCAAATTGAGTAGTCAAAAATGTCAACAAATGTTAAATTCATAAGGTGTGTGTTTTGTTTTGACAACACACTAATTCCTATTAGAACAAAATGATCTTCAAGATTCTTCCCCACTATGAAAATAACCAAAGGATATAAGCAAATGTTTTTCAAAAAACAGCAAGCTATTACTAAATATCTGAAAGATTGTTCCTAATAATAATTAAATATTAATCATATTATTGTAATATCACATAATATTATATAACATCTCTGTATAACTATATCTTTTATCATATTATCAATCATATATAATAGACTATAAATTATAATAATTAATAAGAGAATCATAAGAGAAATGTGAATCAAAATAATTCAGAGGTTTCACCTCCAATTCATAAACTGATAAAAATGGGGGAAAATAGTTTATACTGGAAAGGCTGCAGAAAGACAGGCTCACTAATATGATGTTGATGGAACTGGGAATTTCTTTAATCATTTCTTTAATCATTCTAGAAAAAAACTTGAATTTTTTAAATAAAAAATAAAATATCCATATTACTTGACCCAGAAATTCTAATAACTGCCTAAAAATGCCACCAATAGGACAAACAAACCAGTTAGTTAAAGTAGCAAATGTCTGGAGGATGAAAAGAGGGAGCTTGTGATAGGTGGCTCTGACATCTACTTCCTCCTCATTTAATTTAATAACAAAATTCACACTCAGCTCTTTTGCCTCCCATTTATGCAGAACTCTATTTCTGCTTGTGACTGAGAGTGGTGAGAAATTGGTCACCCCAGTTTTTTGGTTAATGCACTTTACAGTTTTTTTTTTTACCTTGAAGAGATCTCCTCCATTCTTTTTTTCCTCCTTTGAAAAGAAACTAGAAACATATGTTTGTTACAAGTTAATGGCATGTTAAGCTGTCAGCTTAATAAGTAACATTATTACTCTCTCTTCTTTTGTCTCATGAAAGACAACATTTCAAACAAATTGCACTGGTCAGTCATGAAAATGTCATATAAAGATGTCTCATTTTCAGGGATGAAACTGGTCATGAAAAACCATGGCATTCATTATAAGGAAAGGCTTAATTCAAATCTCTCTAGTCTCAAACATATTAAAGTTTGGATCTTGCCCCCAAACAATTCTATCAATCTAGATGGTCATGATTATGCTATCATGTAAACAGTTCAGAGGGATTCTTGTTGTTCCAGTAACTGCAAAATAAATTGCTGTCAGACTCTGGAAATCTTTTGATTTGCCATCTCAGACTAAATACTAAGCTGAGATCAAGTATATGTACAATAACCGCACTCAAAGAAGCTAATCTGTGTGCAGAATAGTACATGGAAAAATACATTGTAAAGTAATTTTCCTAAGGCAGAGATGTTGCCAACAAGATCTGTTTATGATGGTTAATAAAATTTCTTCCTTGTGGAAGTTCCGCACAAAATTTCAGAACTTTGAGAATAAAGACAAAGAAAAGTTTCTCTTTTTTTAACCCTTAAGACTCATTTCAATTCAGTTGTTAATGTTGAAGGGTCAATATATGTACAGTGAGGATGCCAAGCTTGAAGTAATCTAGTTCCTTTTGTAGTAGATCACTGGATAAGGTACTAGGAAACATGTAATCTAAAGCCTCTCCTTTCCCCAGTGACTATGACATGGTTGCTCCTTGCAATATTCGTAGTAACCTATGCTAATAGACTTGGGGTTGGAAGCATCTTTAGAGTTCATCTAGTCCAATGCTTTTATTTTAGAAATGAGGAAAATGAAGCCCAGAGAGGTTAAGTGAGTTGCCAGGAATCATATAGATAATGTGGAATAAAGGAGAGATTTGAACCTGAGTCCTTTCATTCTAAGCCTGGAACTTTTTATTGAACCCTGATGAAAATTGCAACCCATCTATACCTATTGATTCTATATCACGTCGATCCGTATCTTTCCACAAATTCCCTACAGGTTCCATTAAACATGCTAGAGACATTCCTCACAGCTATGAATGAATGAATGAATGAATGAATGAATGAATGAATGAATGAACAAACTAGTTAATTAAGTAAAAATCATTAAGTATTTGATTAAGTTCAAATCACTATGCTAAGCACTGCAAATACAAATTAATAAAAACACAAGACAGTTCCTGCTCTCAAAGAGTTCACAAGATAAAAAGGAGAGACAACACATGGAGGAAGTTTCATCTCCAAGTCAAATGGAAAGGCCCTAAGGTGCTTAGGGTACAGCAACACAACTGATCTCAGTGAATCATCTTTAATGCCATTTCCAATGATAAAACCATGTTTTTGAAATTGAAACACTCTTCAATGCCAAGGACTCAAATGGAGATAACCCTGCTTTCCCTACCTTCGATGGCTTTGATTGTGAAGAAGATGATTGTCTTTTCTCAATGTTTGTTACCCATGACAATAACTGTAAGAGCAAGCTAGAACCAGAGCTGGTTGTATAGTATGGGAGGCATAGAGTTAGGAAGACCTAAATTCAACTCTGACCTCAGATACTTACCAATTGAATGACCCTGAGAAAGTCACTTTAACACTACCTACCTCAGTTTCCTTATTTGTAAAATGGGGATAATGATAGCATCCAATTTCCAGTGTTGTGGTAAGGATCAGATAAGCTCATTTTAAAGTGGTTGGCACATAATAAACACTATGTGAATGTTAGTTATTATTATTAGAGACTTGAAGGAATTTCCCTTAACTGACACCAAGGCCTCTCTTGAATGAGCTGAGACTCATGTCCTCCCATCTAAAGAGTTATTCAGGTTTGGGTATTTTCTGGCAGTTGTTATCCTTCTTTCTCTAAGAGGACCAAAATGACATCACTATGCTAGAGTCAAGTATCAGCGTATCCATCTGGCTGTGGCTGATCCGACCAATACGAATTCGAAATGCTCCATCGTAGGTCAGCCACAAATAGTCTGTGTGAACGTTTGGGGTGGATTCTCTAAATTTGATCATCCTGAATTTCCTTTGAGCTGTTTCAATTCTACTTTGCTTACAGGGCACAGCACACTTTCTGATGTGGGCACGCCATGCTGGGTGGTTCTGTGCCAGTGTCTCCCATGTCACACAATCAGTTCCAAAGTTCTTGAGAGACCTTGAGAGTGTCCTTGTATTGCTTCTTCTGATCATGTAAACGCGTATCCTGTGTAAGTTCTCCATAAAATAGTCTTTTTGGCAAGGGTATATTTTGCATTTGAACAAAGTGGCTAGCCCATTAGAGATGCCCTCTCTAGAGAAGAGTTTGGATACTTGGCAGTTTACTTTGAGAAAGGACCTCAGTGTCTGTACCTTATCCAGCAGGTGATTTTCAAAATCTTCCTAAGAGAATTCAAATGGAAACAATTCAGTTTCCTGGCATGGCACTGGCGTACTGTCCAAGTTTCACAGGCATACAACAATGAAGTTAGCACAATGGCTCTGTAGACCTTCAGTTTCATAGTCAATCTAATACTTCTTCTCTTCCATACTTTCCTTTAGAGTCTCCCAAATACTGAGCTAGCTCTGGCAAGGTGTGCATCAACCTCATTATCAATGTGTACATCCCTGGGAAGTATAGTACCGTGGTAAGTGAACTCATCCACAGCATTTGAAACTTCTTCATTTGCCGTAGTAGATAGTTTCACGAATGGATGGTGTGGTAGTGGCTGACAGACCACTTGTGTTTTCTTGGTGTTAATTGTAAGGCTAAAATTAGCACAAGCAGCAGAGAATTGGTCAATGCTTTGTTACATTTCACTTTCAGAGGCTTCACTGAGTGCACAATCATAAGCAGATAGAAAATCATGCACCGATACTGCCTCCACTTTAGTCTTAGCTTGTAGCCTTTTCAAGTTGAAGAATGCTTGCGCAGGTTCTGGATAACAGACAATGCTGCCATGTTTTCCCAGTCACCGATGGAGTGAAACACGCTTGTTCCCATGCTTTTTAGCATGATGTTTTCAGTCATGTTGTCAAATGCTTTCAGTGAGGACGAACATGGCATCAAGGTCAGCTACCCCACTGATAGGAAAAATAAATACAACTAAATTTTAAAAAATTATTTGGAAATTAGTTTGGAAGGAGGGATAGTAGCACATGGGGAATTAGAGAAGGTATCATGTGATGAAGTCACTTTGGTGGGATTTGAAGGATAAGAGAGATTCAGATGAAGAGCATGAGATTCAAAAAGACAAGAATTGTTGAAATAACCCCAACTGTAACCCTAATTTCACCTCCAAATTGGATTCCAACTCTGATTCTACCCATAATCCAAATCCAACAGCAACACAATGAAAGCTAAAAGCTGTGTCATGACCTAGCTTGGCCTCAAAGAAGCAATATGAAAACGCAGCATCAAAAAGACTTGCCAATGGTTGATAAAGATAAGATCACCAATAGAATGTAAGTTCCTGAGGGCAAGGACTTTTTCTTTTTTGTCTCTGAATACTCAGTGGCTATCACTGCACCTAGCACATGACAAGTGCTTAATAAATGTTCGGTTGAATTAAACTGTTAGAACTGGACTCTTGGTCTAGTGTGCCTTCCAAGACACCATAGCTGCCAAATATTTGCATAAGGGTCCCAGCTTCCAATAAATGCTGGTTCCCTGCCGAAATATTGACTAGACCTTACCTCTACAGATCTGTGCCTGAGAAAACCCAAACCACCCTCCAGTGCCTGCCGTAGGATGACAAGATCCTTCATCTTAAGCTAGTCGGTCCTAGAGGTGGAAACAAATTCAGGAAGCACTCATATAACATGAGCAAACAGCTTGAAAAGCAAGCTACTTCTGTCAAATTTCATTACAAGCTACCTTAAAAAACATTGCCTACATTAAAAACTCTGGTAGGATCCTCCATAAAGGGAAATCGCTCAGTAAAATGTAGATTAGAAACCATAGGAAAATTTAATTTGGGGAGCAATATAAAGTTTGTCTCACACAGCAGAGACAGAAGACAATTGTGTCTTTCATCTCTCTTGTGGTATAAGGAGAACCAGAGCTGGGTGGGAAAATATGTTTCAATAGATTCAAAGAACCTTGAAATAGCTTCCTGCTTCATCACTTGCTCCATTTCTCACTCTGCCTATCATGGGAATGTGTATTATGTGAAGTGAATCTAGTCACCCTTAAGACTTTTCTTCCACATGCTAAGCAAACTTATTTCCTTTAACCCAGTCCCTTAGCTTCCTGTTTTCAACTGCTTAATTATCTTCCTTGTTCATTGAACCCCTCTCCTGGGCTCATTTCAGCTCACCTCATTAGTAAATACTGATAAGGTAGTTTGGGAACTTAGACCTAACTATGTGATTTTTTATGATGAATAAAATAAAAAAGGAAAAAGCAGCAGCCTGGGAGTTAGGGGCCCTGTCTCCAACCCTAAATCCCTAGGTGCCCTTCGGCAATTCACTTCATCTATCTGGATCTGTTTCTTCATCTGTAAAGTAAAAGGCATTGAAATAAATATTTTCTAAATTTTTTTTTTAATTGAAAATGTCATGGCTCTATTTTGGTGGTGTGTGTTTTCTGTGTATGTATATGTTTGCCTGGATCTGTTTGTAGGATTTCTAGTGTAGAAATGGCATGCTCTGATATGAATCAGCAATAAGCGCTCTATCTACTGTGCCACCTAACTGCCCCTCAAAAAGGAATATCCCTCAAAAATTATTTTTTCTCAGAACCGATTTCTCTGTTTCATCAGTCACTTGAATCTCTAGGTTCTGAACTTATCTGGTACTTTGTGGATAACCCACAGATTGTGACCAACTTTTCTTAACCAATCTGAAAACACTCTACTTGTGCAACATCACTCCAATTCATCCAATGTCTTTCAAGGACATCTAAAGTGATCAAGGGTGTTCCCTGTACTTAGCTGAAAGCCATGATTGATTGACTGATTGATTGATTCAACTGAGAAGCATTCTTCCCTGGCTAAGGTATCAGGGTTTAGCATCTTGGCACTGTCTTTAAGTGAGGAAGGGTGATCTGACTGATTTATACTGATAAGGAATTTCCATACTTTAGGGGATTGAGGTAAGGAATAACAGTCTTCCAGAAATGAGGGGTGGGCAGAGAGATCAATTAGGAGGTCATTATAATAGTGAAGATGAGAGACAATGAGGGCTTTAACTTGGGTAAAAACTTTGAAGCAGAGAAGAGGGATAGATGTGAAAGATGTTGTATAGGTAGGACTGATAAAATAATGACAACTGATTGGATTTAGGAAGTGAAAGTGAGAAAAGAGTCAAGAACAATACCAAGCTTCCCAACTTAATTTTCTCAGCAGAAATAAGTAAATATCCATTTGGTAACCCAGAAAGATATCAAATTTTGTGTCACTAAAAAAAAATTGTCATTAAAATAAAATTTTAAAAATCAGGAAAAGAAAGATTTGTCTGAGTCACTAAGAGGGCAAGTGATTTGGTCACCATCAAGCTTGGTTGGTTGGTTGCTGTCCTTCATTCTTGAAGAGGACCAAAATGACATCACCATGATAAATTCAAGTTTCAGCGTGTCCAGCTGTGCCTGATCAGGCCAATATGAGCTCAGAATGCTCTACCACAGATTGAACACAGATAGTCCATGTAAACTTTTGAAGTGGATACTCCAAATTTGCACATCGTATGCTTCCTTTGTGTTGTCTCAATTCTGTTTTGCTCAGAGATCACCACACTCTTTCTGATATGAGTACACCATGCTGAGTGGTCCCATGTCAGTGTCTCCCATGTCCCACAATCAAATGCAAGGTCCTTAAAAGGGACCTTGAGAGTGTCCTTGTATCACTTTTTCTGACCACCATGTGATCACCTGCCCCATGTGAGTTCTCCATAAAATAATCTTTTTGGCAGGTGTACATTTTGCATTTGAATGTACATTATAGTATATATATATATATATATATATAGTATTGTATAGTATTATTGTATATTAATAGCAATATAAGAATATTGTATATTAATATATAATATTATTATACCATACAATTATACAAATATTCAATTAACATTTGTTAAGCATTGTAATTTTTTTATCTGGCAGTTGCTAAGGCATTTCTTTATAATTTACTGAGTATCAGTATAATTTGGGAAATGACTTTACTTGGTTTTAGCTGATTATTCTGTCTTTGAAATAGATTCTCATTGCAATCAAGTTTCAATTATTCACACTCAACATTTTCTGTAGTGTTTTGTAGATTTTTATTTGTAGTAGTCCTGAAATGGCTTTCCCTGACATTCTTTTCTTTCAAAACTTTAAAAAAAGCATGAAGTGGTATATTTCTTTATTTCTCTAGATCTTTATTGATATCACTTCTTTTTAGTCATTTTTATTTCCAACTATGTCACACACACAGTCGTCCCTCATAAGAACAATAAAAGAAATATAAAAAGAAATCCACCAAAAGTAATCAACTAATCAACACATCAAAGTTGACAGTATATGTGCATCCATAGTTTCCCACTTCTGCAAAGAAGGAAGAAGCTGCATCCTCAAATTGCTTCTTTGAGTCCAAGTTTTGTCATTGCAGTTGAACAGCAGTTAGTTTCAGTTTTGTGTTATTATTGTTTCGGTAATTTACCTTGTTGTAGTCATTGGATATATCGTTTCCATGGTTCTATTTCACTTTGCTTCAGTTCATATAAATCTTCCCATGTCTCCCTTAATTTTTTATATTTATGTATTATTCATATTATTTATTTTATATTCTCTATATCCATTTTTCCTTCTAACACAGTAATAGTCTATTCAAAATTTGCTAAAATTTACTTAACCTTTCCATGATTGCTAGGCATCTACTTTGTTTCTAGTACTCTTATACTACAAAAATGCTCCTATGAATATTTTCATGTATATGGTATGTCTTATGTCTTAGACCTCTTTACAGCATATGCCTAGAAGTGGGATTTCTGGGTTTAAAGGCATGGACATTTTTTCTTCCTTTATGTAGCACATATAGATTCTGGTCACCATTATCCTAATTCCCACTCCCCTGTCTAGAAGCTCATAACATTTTTTTTCTTCCTCACTTGAAAACCACCAGGAAGAAGAAAGAACTTTCCCTTTGCTCTTGTCTTTTAAATGAACAAAACAGAGTAGTTCCAACTTAGTAGCCAATTAAAATACTTTCTATCACAACATAGTAAATAGACCTTTGTTATCTGCTCATTCTTTGAATCAAAAACCAGAGCCCTTCCATTAATATCATCACACATTTTCAAAAGTAGACTTAGCAAGCCTATACAAGGATTGGCAGAAGAGAGAGAGTACTGTGCATATTCCAAAGACTAAGTCCTTATTACAAAGTCCACCATGATATTAATCTGATGGCAAATTGCTTTCCAAAATGGTCAGACCAGTATCCAATACCACAAATGTGTGTGTGTGTACCTGTTATTGGTGGGGTCCAATAGATTTCTTTTTTTCTGCCTTTGCATCCTGAATAGTGGTATCAAGGAAAATTTACCAACTAACAGCAAATAACATAATAGGTCATTAGTGTTGGCAAAGTGTTTTTTTTCTTTTGGCATTAATACATTGTTCCAGTTACAGGGCCATTGTAATGGAAATCTATTCTTCTTGAGTTGCCATTGTAGAAACTGCAAATTGTTTTTAAAAGTTCAAGAGAAAATTCTACAAGGTTAAAAAAGTGAAGTTACTGACAAAGTAGGAGATTTCTCATGTTAATGACTACTACTGTTCCAAAAAACTGCATTAGAGAGTGGTTAGTAAGATCCTGACAACCTTCAAAAATGAGGTATAGAGTGCTGCATGCATCAAGATTTCCTCAAGTTGACTGTGATTGCAGGTGAGGAGGACAGAGTGGAAAGAGCACAGAATTAATCATCAGAGGCCATAAAATCTTATCCTCACTCTCCCAAGTGATCTTGGTCAAGTCATTTAATTGCTCTGGACCTCATTTTTCTTCAGCTTAAGTTGAAAAGATCAGTAGAATAGAGCAGGGCAAATAACAACTGACTCAGTAATCAGAGAACTTGAATTAAAATCGGACTTTTGCTGCTTATATCTGTGTGACCTCGAGCAAATGACCTTTCTTCCCTGAGCCTGTTGCCTCATCTGTAAAATGAATGGTTTGTTTCTGATGTCCCTTCTAGCTTTAGATCCATGATACTGTTTGTTAAGCCTCTTGTCTTTTATCTTACTTTATTATCTTCATAACCATGTAAACTTCCTTTAGACTTTCTCCTAGGAATAACAAAAATAATAGCAACAATGGTGACGGCAACAACGATGACGACGATGATGATGATGATGGTGATGATGATGATAGATGAAATTTGTATAGCCCCTCAAGGGCTATAAAAATACTTAATATAAATTATTTCATTTCAGCCTTACCACAACCCTATAAAATAAGTACAGGGCAAGAAAAGGCCAAGAAAAAAAAATGTGGACCTGAAAGATAAAGACATTCTCAGCCTGGTAAATTTTAAAACACAGTCTGAGGCTACTTACTCTCATGAGAGAGATGGCAGTGTCAGAGCTGGACCATTTTCTTGGTTCAGCATATTGAAATTAAACATACTTATTCTAGACTATTCTTGGATCAGAGGTTGCTCACTTTGGCAACACATATACTAAAATTTCAGCTAGACAGTGCAGAGGATATAGTGTCTCTATCTTTCTTAAGTTCAAATCTGCAACCCAAAACTTACTATCTCTGTGACCCTGAGTAAATCACTTAACACTGTTTCCCTCAATTTCCCATCTGCAAAATGGGCTGGAGAAATGGCAAACCACTCCAGTATCTCTGCTCAGTAAACCCAAATGGAGTCATGAAGAGTTGGGATATAACTGAAATAATTGAACAGCAACAAAATCGGTTCATAGGACTTAGTTGTAGATAAGATCTTGGAGGTTATGTGATCTAATCCTCTTACTTACAGTTGAGGAAACAAAGATCCAGAGAAATGAAGTGAATTTCCCTTAGTCATGTGATGCGATCCCAGATCTTCTATCACTATATATAATGCTCTTTCCAATGCTCTATATTTACATTTATTGAAAGCAGGAGCAAAGCTAACCTTGTATCTAATGGCAGTCTTAGTCCTCTATCCTATTCCTCCACCACCACCAAAATATGCATCTGGCCAAATAATGCTATTGTGGAAAAAAAGGTGAGGTATTAAAGTGTATGGATTTGCAAAGAATATCTCCAATATTTCTCATCCTTCATCCTTCATCCTTCCAAAGTGTGAGTCAGGAGATCTGAGTTAGGACCAATTGCTACAACCTATAGCATACTTTTGGTCAGGTCTCTTAACTTTTCTAAGCTTCTCCTTCCTCATCTGTAAAATGGGGGCAATAATACTTATACTTGGTCAGCACAATAAAGTGTTATGGTATATGTTAGATAAGTTATTATCATAACACTTCCTGTATTCTGGAAACTAAGGCATATCCCCAATGTTCTAAAAATATATGATGATGCATATTAATGCCTTGGCAAAGATACACAGAACTAAAATTAAATGGTTCAAGTGTAATAGTCACCATTACTGATCAGCTTCATTAGGTTCTAGCTGAAAATTGCATGAGATTAAGATTGATACTTGATATGCTTAATCCCTGAACCTTACCTTCCACTGCAACCTCAAAATCATCCAATAACAACACTGGGGAAGAATAAATGCTATATTGGTTCACAACATGCTGCTTACTTGGAAATCTCAATTAATGAACTAATTTTTTCTTGCTCTTATGATGACATCTGTCATTAACTGCATCAGTGTGGCAAATGGATGGACATGTGAAAATTGCACTCTTGAATTCTGAAAAGGTCAAAAGAAATGATTTGTAGCATCAACACAAAATGTAGAAAAATAGTTTCTTAGAACTGGAAGGACTCTCAAACAACATATTATCCAATCAATACTCAAACCATGAATGCTACTTACCTCATCACTAATAAGTGACCCCAACTTAATGACTTCTAGTGATAAACTACTACTTGTACAAAACTCCCTTACATCAATCTATTACATTTTTATATAGTGGTAGTTCTTTGAGTAGTTTTCCTTATGCTCTACTAATTGGTTCTAGTTCTACCCAATGGGGCCAAGCACAGCAATACTAATTCCAGTGTGAAGTAGAGAGAATACTAGATTAGGAGAGAGAAGAATGGGATTTGAGTCCTAAACCTGTCAATTAATTCCCCATATGGGTTTTGTCAGACCTTTCTGGGATTGAGCTCTGTAAACTTAAAAATGAGCTAATTGAATTGGATGCTCTCTAATGAGATTTTTATATGTGAGAGGTAATTTACCCCATTCTATTTCTCTCTTTCTCCTTCTCCCAATATATTCCTCTCTCACCCCTGAATTTTATTTTGTAGATATCATCCCTACCTATTCAACTCACCTTGTGTCCTCTGTCTATATGTATGTAATCCCTCCAACTACCCTAATACTGAAAAAAGTCTCAAGAGTTACAAATATTATCTTTTCATGTAAGAATGTGAACAGTTCAACTATAGTAAGTCTCTTATGATTTCTCTTCCTGTTTACCTTTATTCTTCTATTCTTGGTTCTGATGTCCCTTCTAGCTTTGGATCCATGAAAAGAAAAAAATAAAGAACTTTCTTGCCCTCATGGCATAGTAGATAAGACACTAGACTTAAAACCAGGAAGACCTAATTTCAAATCTCTCCTCTGGCACTCTTGTGTGACCATGAGGTACAGGCACTCACATTACAGAAAGGTGGTGTATGACATACAGATGAACTTCAAATTCTGGTACATAACTACTCATGATTTCATTTAATGTTCTTACCCTCATTGCCATATTAATTTTACTAAAATGCATTTGGGTGAGGGGGGCAAAGTCAAGATGTCAGAGTAGAAGCAGAGACTTGCTAGAGCTCTCCCCCACTAAGCCCAGCCAAATATCTGTAAAAAAAAATGGCTCTAAACACATTCTGGAGCACTAGAACCTACAGAATGGCAGAGTGAAGAAAATCTCCAGTCCATGGCAGGCTGAAAGGACATCAGGAACCATCTGCCATGTAGGGGTAGCTGCAGCCACTGTTTCTGGAGCTCTAGACTCACAGATTGAGGAGAGGATCAAGTGGTTCACAGTACACTCCCCACCCCCATTGGAAGCAGAGAACTACCTTGACAAAGAGCTCAAAAATCAAGTAATGACTGGGGAAATGAGCAAAAAAATTAAAAAAAAGAATTAGACTATAAAATCTACTTTGATGACAAGGAAGACCAAAATGTACAAACAGAAGACAAAATAGTCAAAGCTCCTACATCCAAAGCCTCCAACAAAAATGTGAATTGATATCAGGCTATGAAAGGGCTCAAAAAGGATCTTGAAAATCAAGTAAAGGAAATGGTGCAAAAATTGGGAAGAGAAATGAGAGTGATGCAAGAACGTCATGAAAAAAGAGTCAGTGCCTTGCTAAAGGGCACTCAAAATAATGCTAAAGAAAATAAAATTTTAAAATATAGCCTAACCAATATGGTAAACAAGATCCAAAAAGCCAATGAAGAGAAGAATGCCTTAAAAAAGCAGAATTAACCAGATGAAAAGGAGGTTCAAAAGCTCATTGAAGAAAATAATTCCTTAAACATTAGAATGGAAAAGATGGAAGCTAATGACTTAAAGAAAAAATCAAGAAATTACACACACACAAAAAAAGCAAATAAATGAAAAAATAGTAGACAATGTGAAATATCTCATTGGAAAAGCAAATGACCTGGAAAATAGATCCAGGAGAGACAATTTAAAAATTATTTGATTAGATATTGAAAGAATCCACCAATCACCTCCTGAAAGAGATACCAAAAGGAAAACTCCTATGAATATTGTAGCCAAATTCCACAGTTCCCAGGTCAAGGATAAAACATTGCAAGAAACCAGAATGAAATAATTTGAGTGTGATGGAAACACAATCAACACAACACAAGATCTAGCAGCGTCTACATTAAAGGATCAAGGGACTTAGATATAATATTCCAGAGTTCAAAGGAGCTAGGATTAAAATCAAGAATCACCTACCCAGCAAAACTGAGATAATACTTCTGGGGAAAAATGATTAATCAATAAAACAAGGGACTTGCAAGCATTCTTGATGAAACTACCAGAGGTGAATAGAAAATCTGACTTTCAAACACAAGAATCAAGAGAAACATGAAAAGGTAAACAGGAAGAGAAATCATAAGAGACTTACTAAAGTTGAACTGTTCACATTCTTACATGAAAAGATAATATTTGTAACTCTTGAGACTTTTTTCAGTATTAGGGTAGTTGGAGGGATTACATACATATAGACAGAGGGCACAAGGTGAGTTGAATAGGTAGGGATGATATCTACAAAATAAAATTCAGGGGTGAGAGAGGAATATATTGGGAGAAGGAGAAAGAGAGAAATAGAATGGGGTAAATTACCTCTCACATATAAAAAGCAAGAGAAAGCTTTTTCAATGGAGGGGAAGAAGGGGGAGGTGAGTGGGAAAGAGTGAACCTTATTGTCATTGAATTTGGTTTAAGAAGGAAATAAACATACACACTCAATTTGGTATGAAAATCTATCTTACACTATGGGAAAACAGGGAGGAAGGGTATAAGAGGCAGTAGTGGGGCTGATAGAAGGGAGGTCAAATGGGAGGCGGGGGTAATTAGCAGTAAACACTTTTGAGGAAGGACAGGGTCAAAAGAGAATAGAATAAATGGGGTGGAGAAGAATAGGATGGAAGGAAATATAGTTAGTCTTTCACATCATGATTGTTATAGAAGTGTTTTACATGACTACACATGTATAACCTATACTGAATTGCTTGCTTTCTCAGTGGGGATGGGTGGGGAGGGAGGAAGGGAGAGAAGTTGGAACTCAAAGTTTTAAAAACAAATGTTAAAAATTGTTTTCACATGCAACTGGGAAATAAGACACACAGGCAACAGGGTATAGAAATCTATCTTGCCCTACAAGAAAATAGAAAGGAAGGGCATGAGAAAGGGAGAGGTGTGATAGAAGGGAGGGCAGATTTGGAGAAGGGGTAATTGGAATGCAGGATGTCTTGGGATGGGGGGAGGGGAGAGATGGGGAGAAAATTTGGAACTCAAAATATTGTAGAAGTGAATGTTGAAAACTAAAAGTAAATAATTTAACTAAAAAAAAATAAAATGAATTTGTATTAATGTCTTTTGTTTTCATATCGCCTATATTTCCCAGTGCAACTTATGTCATTCTTTTCCAGAGCCATCTCTTGTGTTAGATTTTTTAACAAAAAAAGTTCAGATAAAGGCATCATATCAAAAAAAATCTGATGTTATTTGCTGTGTCCTAAGCCTATCTCTCCTCCTCCCCAGCATCTTCTGCATAGAAGCAAGGTATAGGTGACTCCTCATTTTTCTTTAGAGATAAATTGGGTCCACTTATCACAGCATTCACTTTGTTGTTTGTTGAGTTCTATTTATCTTTTATTAAACTTTCATTTTTGTTTGTCCAGCTTTGAGAATAGAATATTGAGGTTTTCTTCTTGTAATTTGATTAATTTCTTTCAATTAAGAATTCAGGAGCTATGCTCCTTGATACATACATGATTAATGTTGTTATTGACTCACTGTCTATGATTCCTTTAAGGATGGCATGGGTTCCCTTATCTCTAACGCTAATGTAAATTTTTACATTCTTTTCTTTAACAACTTGACTTCAATTCCAGCTTTTTAGATTCACTTAACGCATGGAACATTTTGTTCTAGCTCCTTATTTTTATTGTCTCTGTTTTTTGGATATGTTTCTTGAAAATAACCAAATGTCAGGTTTCATTTTGTAACTGTTCTTCACTCTAATTTTTTTTAAAAAGTATTTAGACTGCAGTTGTTTTTTTTATAAATGCAAAATACAAATCATTCTCTCTTGCTCTTGGATCATAATTTGAATGAAAAAAATGACTGGTGGGTGGGAGATGTTGGCTTTTTAACTAGAACAAGATTTATGAATTTTGTTCATCCAGGTGATCATGTTACAGTAGATGCCTTACTAACTTATCTACAGCTCATTTTTTTAAGGCTTCAGCAACAAATATATTGATCTATGGAATTGTGCAAAGATCTGTATTCCACGATAGTGTAAAAAGGACAAGATGACAAAGTCATCAATGAAAACCTGTCCCTGAAATGTTTGCAACCTATTGCAAAGAGTGAATAGATTTAGGAGCTCTATGATATTTACTCATTGACAACTTGGAAAGGAAAATACAAGGAGAGTTGTTGTGTCCAAATCTAAATTTTTCTTGAAACCAGAGTAAAGAATAAAGAAAAGTTAATTTGCTGGATCTTTAATTGAAATGTGAGCTTTTTTTCTGTTAGGTATTGACATAATTTTATTATAAATTTAAATAATACTAATTTTGCCATGAAAGTCAGAACAAAAGCAGAGCCTGTCATAAAGGTAATCCTATGATACTGATTACTAATGGTGGTATAAGCATGAAGAAGAGAGAGAAGTAGGACAACCTCCTGGCCCACCCACTGAGACAAGGCTGTTGGCTGAACCCAATTTTAAAAGTCTGAAACTAAAACTATAAGCAGAAAAAAAAGGAATGAATATTTGGATGTAGCTCCTGCCCACACACATGCTACTGTAATGAAAGAATAACCAAATGAATTGTCACCTGCCACTTACCAATTAAGAGAACCAGCAAAATCCTTCATTGTAATGATGGGTTGGAATGCTATTTTCCTTGTCTTGATACATATAAATTATGAAAAAAAAATTGCTCAAATGAATAAGTGTCTCCTGTTTGTATTTTTAAGAGAACCCTGATTAAATACTAAAGAAAAAAAGGAGACATATACACCTGTGCTGTTCAAATATCAGGGATGGACTTTTAACTCCTAAACTAAATGATTTGACTTGTCATCTATTGAAAAACGAAAACTATATTTCAGGAGTGGGGGAGTACCCCAATTATTACTTGAAATACGTTTTTTTTCATTAAAGGCAAGGTGCTTCAGTCCATTAGAGCCGTTATTCCTGTCTACAATAATGTATATATCTTTTCAATCAATGTTCAAGTAATTTACTTAACAAATTTTTCTCATTTACTAGCACCTGTACAGCGTAGTGAGAGAGGGATATACAAGTTTTAGATAAGATACACTTCTTATCTTCAAGGACCTCACAGTATGATTGTTTATAAGAATTCTCTGTTCCACCATCCCAGTGTGAGTTCACCTATATCTTCCTCTCAGGGTGATTTCTCTTCTCCATTATTATCCCAGAGTTGAGGTGATTTCCCTTCTCTATGATCACTGGTTCAAACCCCCACTAACTCTGTTGCTATAAGTGATCAGAGCCTCAATTCCATTAAACTACTTAACATTAATTAGTTTTTTCAAAAAAAAAAAAAGGCATATTCCCTTCAAAGATAAAGTAAGAATAAATCTGCAAACATTGTGCCCAAACACCTCAGGGACACACTCTTAGCTTAGTTCCTTTATAATACTGTTTCCAACAAATTCATGCCCACATGAGGCATGACTGTGGGACAAGTTCTTTTCTCATCTAACACTGGCCTGAAGTTGTCACTTAAATCCAGTTCACATGCAGGTCAAGAATTCACCCATGATTTCCTTCCTAAAAATGAACAACACTTCCAAAAGTTGCTATTCCTCTCTCCTCAGGGTATCAATGCTGCATTGGCTATAAAATCTTGATTCTGCAATGCCGGGATACTGTGTTCCCTCCTCACTTTTTCAAATTCATAAGTTTGGAAGTTCCAATTCCTTTGCATATAATGCAAAAGAACAAATTTAACTATCAATACCAGCAATTAAATCTCCTAATGTGTTAATGACATTTAGGGCTATTAAAGAGAAAGTGAAATAGTCATTGGAAAGCAACACCATGAATAAAAAGCAGATTTCATATAGGATAGGAACTGATACTGAGATACTTTAGATTTCTCCTTGCAAATAGTAAATAGGTATTAAATAGTAACAGCATAAAGGAAAATCAGTGCATATCGGATTTGTTTTTTTTTTTTTTATCATAGCTGTTTTCCCTTTTAATGTCTAATTACTATGTGCTTAAAATAATTCATTAGACTTTCATCAGAACCTGAGGCAATGATGCTGCCTGAGCTTTGGGAAATCTCCATTCTTGGGGAGAAGGGGAGAGGAATACCGTTGGAAGTTTGAGACTGAAAATCAATATGAAGATTTTTCCACTTTTTCACTTTAGGGTGTAAATATATGATAATTTGAATTAAAAAATAATCATCTTATCAAAAACAATTAGACTATCAGGAAAGCAAACCAGAGCTAGACACATACTTCCTGGATTTTCAGTACCCTCAGAGAGGCAGATTCATAGAATGGTCTTGATGAAATCCACTTAGATATTCTTGAGTAGTCTCTTTCGGAGGAAATGGAGTCCCAAATTACATATCAAAGGCCACTTAGCTAATCAGAGGCAAAGACAAAACAAGAACCCATAATTCCTAACTCTCAATCTAATTTTCTTTCACATATACCTTTCCACTTCTTAAATATATCTGCTTGGATCAAAGTTTCTGATTTCAAAGAATCTAAATATCACTAGTAGCCAACATCATTTTCCTGTATCACATTGATTTACATCAGCACAGTGCCTAGCTCATAGTACCTGACTGACATTGCTTTGCTGAAAACTTTCAATAGCTCCCTAGTGTCTATTTGATGAAGTCTAAATTCTTATTATGAAGAGTGGTTACAGGATATGGAAGAATCCTTTTATTAGTCGGTACCTCAATATTCTCATTAATCTTTGATACTTTACCAGTAGGATGGTTTTAATAAGACTAGATTTTTCTAGTTGTTAGTACCATGAAAAAAAAAATACATGGATACAAATGCCATCTCTCCTTTACTACCCATGTGACCTTTGACTAGTCAGTTTTCCCATCTGAGACTCAGTTTCCTCATTAATAAAATGAGAGCATTGGGCTAGACTACTCTCCCCATCTCCTCTCTTTAGACATCACCTTCTCTGTAATTCTTCCCTCAGCTTCTGTCTCTCTAGAGGAAAGCCTTTCCCTTCAAATGAGCTGTGAAAAGACAATAGGAAGGGAAAGCATGGGTGAGGCACTACCTCTTAAACCACTCCTACCTTGTCACAATCTTCTCCAACCAAAGAGGCTGACTCATTTTTACCTAAAAGGATAAAGTGCTGACTCACGTTCTTTCCATACAATGGGAAATTGCAATAAATTGATAATTTTCTTTTGTTAAATTTGAACCCTAATCTAGAGGGGAAAAAAGGTGGGTAAAATTGTGACTACAGTTGTAAAACCTCTTTCTCTTTCCATTCATCCCAACTCTTATTTTCTCTGTTGCATATGTGCAAGGACACACCAGATCAATAATTCAGTGGTTAGCAATAGTTTTCACACTTAGACAAACGACACAAAATGCAAACAAAGTCTTAAGAAATGGTGATTTAAGGAATAGGTATAACTTTCCTGAAAAGGGAAAATGAAGGAGAAAGGGAAACCAACCCTCTTTTCACTATTCTGAGAAGTTTCAGCAAACCTAGTTTCTGCTCTGTGCCACTTGACTCCCCTCCCTGACCCCCACCGCTGCCATAGCCCCACTGCCATCTTCTCAACAACTCCATTGTCCAGGAATCATACCTTGGAATACTTAGCTCTTGAGCCCTGCTGTCCAGATTGGTAGGTGCCTCAGTATCCTCCCACACCTGAGACTCACTCCACTTTGTTTCCTGAGCCATTTTCTTGGCAAATGACTCTGTGCTTGTGCTTTCCATGTCCCTTTCCATCTCTACTTTCCAATTCTTGAAGAATAATCACATAAACTTAATCTTTTTTCCTGGAAAGAGTGCACCAGTATAACTTTTCTCTGGCTCCACTCACAACCCCAGTAGCTAAGATAACCCTCCTTGGTCCTTCCCATCCATATTTCCTGTCGACCCCTATTTGAATGCTCATCAAAGGCAAATAATGGTCTTTGCTTGTGTGCATGTATATATACAAATATGTATTTATATAAACATAAGTATGTGCATATATGCATATATATGAATACACATGTATATCTACACTTATTGTATGTGTACACATGCATATATATATATATATATAAGTATATACATGCATGCATACATACATTACAAATATCAAGTAGGTAGTTTTGTGGATAGAGCTCTGTCTGGAGTCAGGAAGACCTGAGTTCAAATTCTACCTCAGATGGTTACTAGTTGTATGTCTCTACACAAACCCCTTTACCCATTGTTTGCCTTCATCCATTGGAGAAAGAAATGGCAAATCACTCGAGTATCTTTGCCAAGAAAACCTCATGAACAGTACTGACTTGCTGTAGTCCACAAAGAGTTGAAGATGCCTGAGCAACTGAACAATGTGTACGTACATACATTCATGCATCTCAATAGAGATAGAGATATATCTAGCCATATCATGATACAGATTGATATCTAGATAACTCTATATTCCCAGTCCTTACTACAGTTCTTAATACATAATTAGTGCTTCATAAATGCTTTTCGTTCATTCATTCTTCCTTTATGGTTCACTCATTCAGCCACTGTCCTGGAGTCCACATTGAGCGCCTCCTGGTTATTGTGGTCTCTCCCCATAGCTCTGCAGGGGGCCTGCTGGTTCCCTAAACCCTTGTTAATTGTGACAGCAGCAGCAATGGCTTCTCCTTCTTAATTGCCTGGGGCACTACATGTTCCCTCATGCTGCTATGTGCATTCCTCCATTCACACTTTCAGGTGTGAGCTCCTCGTTCATAAATCCCCCCTCAGGAGCAGAAGGGGCTAGTTTCTCAGTTGCAATCTAAACCCAGTTTGTCGCAGGATCAAGGCAACTCCCCAGGAGACTGAATAGGGGATTCTGTCAGCCAGTGTTCCACACATAAAAAGTACATAAAGAAAGCTTGCTGAATTCAGTGGAATTTTATTCTTTGGATTCTATTTTCCAGTCCAATTGGACTATCATCTGTTATCTCTCCATTTACCAGCTCTGTGCATCTGATTGCAACGTCCCCCAAATTTGAATGCAAACTCTATGGGAGTAGAGATTGTTTCATTGATAATAACAATAAAACAGTAACAAAGGATAATAATTGCTGTCATTTGCATAGTGCTTTAAGGTTTCCAGAGCCCTTCACTATTACCTCATTTGGTTCTCACAACAATCTTAGAAAGTAGGTGCTATTGTCATCATCTCCATTTTCAGATGAGGAAACAGACAGAGGTTAAGTGGTTTGCCCAAGGTCAAGTAGTAAGTAGTACTGTAGTACTACTTACAAGTAGTAAATCTGAAAAGGAATTTGAACTCAGGTCTTCCTGACTCTCTGTCTTGCACTCTACCCATCATGCCAACTAAACCCGGTGCCTAGAATCCTGCCTGGAACAGTACGTAATAATTATATAAGCACTTAATTATTTTTACTGATTAAATGAACTGTGCTCATTACTTGTTGCAAGCCAACCCAGGTGTGTTATTTCCCTGATGCCACCAGCCCAATGTGGTCTCTTCCTGCATGGAAGTACTTTATGCCTAAATCATCATATTCTATTTGTATTATAGTTATAGATTCCTATCTTAACTTTCCCAATAGATTATAAATTCTTTAAAGTGAAAGAAAGCCTGAATCTCTCCTGATGTAAAATAGGCATAAAAACACATGTAGTCACAGAGTACCTGAAGGTTAGAATTGGATGGTACCTTATAAGCATCTTGTTCTGTTCTCTTATTTAACAGGTGAGGAAACTGAAATCCAGAAAGAAGAAACAAGTTGTCCAAGGTCATACAGTAAGCGCCCAGTTTAAGACAGAACCAAAATGTCTCTACCATGAGAAACTTTACTGTTTGAACTTTTATATCTCTTGGTTGTTCTGTGACTCAGAGAAATAACTCTTAAAATGTCATTGGAGTAACCCTTGGCAAATAATAATAAAACTAATAAAAATACTTCTGAGATGGGGTAGGGTAGAAAAGGAGCATAACCACTGGGGTAAGTGATCATCTCTCTCAGGGCATCAGTTTTCTCATCTGTAAAATGGAGATAATACTCTATTCCCTGCTCATCCCCACAGATTGTTGCAAGGATCAAAAGAGAAAATGTGGTAGAAATGAGAGGTGTGATAATTATCCCAGAACGTTTCTTGAAAGAGGTGAGATTTAGCTACTATTAAAGAAAGGCAGAATAGTGTTTGAGCTCTCGGCAGAAGGAGATGACTCACATAAAACCTTAACCAAGTTTGCCTAGGTCCTGGATTCAAAAAGTCCTTCCTTCCCCTTTTTCCTTCCCCCAGCCACAGGCCTTGGAGTTCCATCCTTCCAGCTTTGTTTATGTTAACACCTGGCACCATTATGGAAAAGGCTCACCAAGGACTATCTCTTGGAGTGATCTGAGTGGGTATTCCTCTGCAGAAATAGGCAGGTCATAGGTCCATCTGGGCATAGTCTCCTTCTTGAGAAACTTTGGTGGATCCTTATTTCCTCTGTGATAAAATACATACTCCTTGGCTTAGCATTTTAAACCTTTCAGAAGCAGGTTCTGACCTGCCTTTCCAGACGTATTTTGCACTAACACTCTTTATAAACTCCACATTCCAGGGAAGGAGACTACATGCTGTTCTGTGTTCTCATGTTGCCGTCTTACCTCCTGGTATTTATGGAGGGCATCCTTCCTTCCATGCCTGAAAAAAATTCCCTCCACATCACTACATATTGAAATTATTCTCTTTTCCTCCAAATCCCATGGTAATGTAACCTCTTCCACCTTAATTTTTCTTAGGGCACTGGGTCTGAATCTGTTTGTTCTTTTGACATCTACTTTATCCTAAATTTAATTCTATTTCCCCATTAGATTCTAAAGTGGTTAAGGACAGGCACTGTGTCCCTCCTCTGTATCCCCAATACTTAGAACAGTGGACAGCTAGGTATTGCAGTGGATAGAGCACCAGTGCAGGAGTCAGGAGGACCTGAGTTCAAATCTCACCTCAGACACTTGACATGCACTAGCTGTGTGACCTTGGGCAAGTCATTTAACTCCAGTTGCCTCATCCTGGGTCATCTCCAGTCATCTTGAGGAATATTTGGTCACTGGACTCAGATGGCTCTGGAGAAGCAGTGAGCCTGGTGACCTGCACAGCCCTCCCTCACTCAAAACAAAGTCAAGTGCAAGTCATGTCATTATTTCTCTGATGGCATGGTCTTCTTTAGCAACGAAGGACAAACACACTTAGAACAGTGTTGAACACAGAGTAGGCACTTAATAAATGTTTGTCTCATGAATTTTGTGGGATTAGAGATAAAATTGATCTCCTAAATACCACCTCAGCATGTAGCACAATGTCTGTCACATAGTAGGTACCTAATAAATACTTAACGACTTGATCCATAACCATTTTTCCTTTTCTGTAAAAAAAAAAAATTCTTAACTATGACCATTTATCTTTCATTATTATTTAATCTATTTGTTAATCTGTTGTGGTTTCCTTGAAAAGTAAAGCAGTTTGTTTTATTTCCCACTTGAGGTGTTTCCTCAGCCAGAAATGTCTACATACATGTGTGTTCCTGTTTAAATCATTTGCTGTAAAAGTAATATCCATCTGTCATAGAAGAAGAATAGTGCCCTTTAGAGAGTGCTAAAGAAAACCATGAAAATGGCAAAGTAAATGAGGGGCTATTAAAAAAGGCTAAAATACCACCAATGAATCTACCTGATCCGAGCAATTAATGAGGTATTCTAGGTAGAGCAGGCTTCATATGGAATGGAACAAAATAGAGTTCCAACCTTTATTTCCTTTTACTCCCGAGATGCCCATGTAAAAATCTGTAGCATCTCAAAACAATATAGTCTTTATTTTATTTTCTTCCTGTGGTTAACAAATGATTTCTCAAATGACCCAGTAATAGAGTCACTTTTGATGTAATAGAATCAGATGGTATTGGTGGAAAGTTAGGAGGGGAAAAAATAAGGTAAGCAGTGTCATAAAGAAAGGGATCTGGGAGATAGATACTGAAAAAGTAACACTGTACAGAAATGTCATTTCTTCATCTGTAAAGAAAGTACTTGAAAGAGGTATCTTTCTGCCTACTACCTTTCCACACAGCAATTATCTTTATTTCTTAACTTCAGACAGAAGCTGGCATCTTCCAAGGCAGCCTAACCTGTCCTGGACTTAGGCTACACCCTTGCAAACTCCATTCTGACTGATAGTCTTCTCAGGAAGACTCCACTTGGGAGATACTATCATTCTCTCTATATTTACTATATTTAAAGAGAACAAGGATTTAAAAAGGAAATTGGAAGACCAGAATTGAAAGTGCCACATTCTGATACAGATACAAATATTGAAATAGTCTCCCATTAGTATTTTGGGGGAAGAAAGAAAAAACAGAGAACAAGGATATCTGAGTTTAGATCTGTCTTGGCCCAGATAAATTAAGAGGATAGACTAATCTCAAGAGGAGGGGAGGAGGCAGCACAGAAACCTGTTTTGTGTGTGGGTGGAGGGTGGGGTCATACAGATTTAATTAGTTTAAAGAGTGAATGGTTGCATAAAATTAGCCCTCTAGGGGTATCCTGCTGCCAAGGTATTGCAGATTTTAAGTGGCCCGTGGTAAAACTTGGAAGAAAGGATAATTTCTACTCTGCACTTAAGGTATAAAAAGGATTGAAAAGGGGAATAAATGAATGCAAATAGCTGACAATTGGCAGTCCCAAACTAGGCCTAAACTAAGTGGCTTCACTTTAACAGAATGTAAACTCTGTAGACTACTTATGCCTATCTAAGTCAGGCACCAAACTCTTCAATTATATAAAAATAAAACAAAATAGACTTTAAAAGAATTCCATTCCCTTAGGTCGTTTGTTGAGCCTCTGAAGGGATGCCAAGACCACTCATTTTTACAAAAGATCAGCAGAAAGGAGGGAAGGGATGTAAAATATTAATGCTATCATAATTCAGTGTTCTAAGGTCTTCCTACCACATTTTTAGTCATTATCTCCTAAATTAGCCAGGACCTTGCCAACAAACTAAAAGACAATGCGAAGAGTATTAGAGATGTGAGAAGCATTGCTAATCCCTTGAAACAACCTTGGAAGAGCACAACTCATTATTACACTATCCCCATATGAAAACCTATGCTCTGAAATACTGAAAAGATACTAAACATTTTAGGAAATGCTATCTATCTCACATAGTAGCCATGTCATGAAGTTCTCCTCAAAACCTGAGAATTTAATTTAATTCAACTAACATTTATTAAGCTCTAAGTACCAGTCTTGGCACAAAATGCTGGGGATGAAAAAACAAAAAGGAAACAGCCCTTGCCCTCAAGGAGCTTATGATCCACTGGGGAAAAATAGCGCATATATAGCTAAGTAAATACAACATATGTGCAAAAGAAATGAAAAGTGATGTTTTCTTGAGGCAGAGAACACTAACAATTGAAGAACTCAAGAAAGACTTCACATAGAAAGAATCTTTTAAGGTGATACCTGAAGAAAGCTAGATATTCTTAAAGGTGGATGAGAGGGGGAGTCATGATAGCCTGTCCAAAGGCAAATAGGCAGGAGAGAGAATGCCATGTACAAGCATGGACATTCTGGATACTAAGGAAAGCCAAGTGTTAAATTTTCAGTGTGAAGATCCCCCATTCTAAATTTCAAGGGAGAGTCAACTTGTGAAGAACGGAAAACTACAAAGAATTAAATTCTCAAGAAACAAAAATAAATGATTCCAATGAAGAGAAAGGGGGAAATTTTCTAAAAGGCCAAATGGATATATACAAAGAACTACTCATCAATCAAATTGGAGTTTTGAAGGAACAAATACAGAAAATGAAAGAGAGAATACAGTGGAAGATGAATACAGAAGTACAGCATGATCCTATAAAAATAATATTGGGGTGCTAAAACTCAGAACAAGCTGAGGCTGGACAGGAAAGTTAGAAATACTACCACCAAAAAAATTCTTAAAATAGCTATATCAGTGGAAAATAGGAGGATCAGAAAAAGGCTAAAACTATTGTTCAGTGTAGCTGGTAGCATCATAATGGTTTTACTCAGCCAAAGGGGATGGATGACTTCAGACTGAAAGACACAGAACAAAAATGTTTGAGTAAATACTCAAGAGAACTGGAGAGACAGTAAGAGAGAACCTCACTACGCTTGGTGAGTTAATGTCACACATCCAATATAGTTGGACACTAGAGTACTGAAATAACTGGTAAGTGTGATGACAGAGGTATTGTCAAGCTATTGTTAAGTTATCACAAGGAAAAGTAGAAACACTACAGTATCAGAAAAGGGAAAATATTCTACTTTTAAAAAAAATTAATGTATGGGGTCTACAAACTGTAGCACGTTAAAGGACTTTCATTCTCAGGGAGATGAAAGGCATGGCTAGCAAATACATAGAAAAAGTAGTAATAACCACAAAATCAGCAGAAGATGGCTTCTCATAAATAAGTCATAGCAGACTAGTCTTATTTCCCTTTTTCTCTGTTGTTGAGCAGGTTCATTAGAATAGTTTGCAAAGATTTTAGTAGAGAGGTTGATAAAGTCTCTCCAATTACTCTTGTGAATGAGATGGAAAATGTCAACTGAGTAATAGTATAGTGAGGGAGATAATAACTAGTTGAATAGCTTATCCTATTTATTAGGGATTTAGTAACTCAAAAGAAATGTGAGATGCACAAATTAATGGAGCGTGTGGGGATGTGAACTTGATCTGGTGCTGTTTAATATTCTATCAAAGACATTTTATCAATGACTTTAATCTTTTTATCAATGACTTTATCACTGATATTCATCACATTTGCTGATGATCTAAAACTGGGAGAAATAGCTAGCATATTGGATAACAATATTGAGTTCCCAAAAGCATGTGACATTGTAAAATATTGGACTAAAATTAATAAGTTGAGGTTGATTACGGATATCTATAAAGTGTTAGACTTTAATTTAAAAAACCAGCTTTACAAGCATGCTAGAGGGCAGTTTGTCTACAAATGATCCTGGAGTTTCAATGGAATTAATTATTAATGTGTCAACAGCTTAATATTGCAGCCAAAAGAGCTAATGAGACCTGAAGTTCTTTTTTTAAGTTTTCAAAGCACTTTACAAATAGAAATACAGATAAAAATTTCATTTAGCCTCAAAACAGCCCTGTGATCCATTATCTTTTATAATAAGAAATAAAAGCTCAGTGAGGTTAAGTGACTTGCCTGTGGTCCCACAGCTACTAAATATGAGAGGCAAGGCTTGGGAGTCACATTGTATCAACATAATACATTAAGCTTTTACATCTATTATTTCATTTGATCCTTACAATAACCCTGTGAAATAGATGTTACAGTTATTGTTATCATCCTTATTTTATAGATTCAGAAACTGAGGATTGGGAGCATTAAGTGACTTGAACAGTCTCAAAGCTAACAAGTGTCAGAAATGTGTTTCAAACCCAAGTCTACCCAAATCCAAGTACAATTCTGTAGTCACCATGACAGTCTCCCCCTCCTTTAGAGAGAGAAAATGATAGTACAGCTATATTTTGCTCTGTTCATACTATACTGGAGTATACTGTAAACCTCTGAGCAACACATTGGACAAAGAATATTGAAAAACTGAAGAACTTTCAGTGGAGGGCAACCAGGAGTATGAAAGGCCTTAAAAGAATGATATTTGAGCACCAGTTGAAGAAATTAGAGAACTTAGATTAGAGAAAAGGAGGCTTTGAGTGGAATGACAGCTGTCTTTAAGTGGGAGAAAGATTAGAGTTTTTCTGCTTGGTCATGGAGGCCACATCTAGGAGTATGGAAAATTGCCAAGAGATAAATGTAGACTTTATATTAGAGGGGGAAATAAAACAACAGTCACCCCAAATATGAGTGCCTTCTACAATATCACCAAAAAGTGGTTATTTAGCCTCCTATAATAAGAAGACCTCAGGGGCAGGTACATGCTGAAGTGGATAGAGTGCTGAGCATGGAGTCAGAAAGACTCATCTTCCTGAGTTCAGACACTTTAGTATGATGCCAGACAAGTCGCTTTCTTTGCATGCTTCAGTTTCCTCATTTGTAAAATGCACTGGAGAAGGCAATGACAAACCACTCCAGTGTCTTTGGCAAGAAAATACCAAATGGTGTCACTAAGAGTTGGAAACACTGAACAATAACAGAAAACCTCCAGTGATGGGGAATTCCTTCTTTCCTGAAGCTAATCATTTTATTTTTTGATAGAACTAGTTGTTGGGAATTTTTCCTTTCTGTAAACAAAAATCTACAGCTCTGCATGTTTACCATAAGATTATTTTCTAGAAGCCAGTTTTGGATGAAGGTGAATTGGTTATGAATTGTGTCCAAATAAGTGCTGAAAAGAATTTTATTACATGGCAAGTTGACTTATAAGGTAGTCCCAAACCAAGGACTCAAAGGACAAAGGAATGAGACTCTAATGTACAAATTTTCAAGAAAACTGTAGCACCATGATAATCAGAAGTTTACACCCATGTGATATTTTGTAAAATAACTCCCAGCATGAAAATTCCCTCTACCAATTCAGGTCATTATTTCTGAATGACCTAGATAAGCCCTATACAGTTGCATAAGGCACAGAGTCATAACGTTCCTGAATTTCAGAAGTGGAAGGGACCGCAGTGGCCAATAAGTCTAACTGGTGCCACATCATTGTTGTCCAAGAGGGAGAATTTGCCTAGGGTTGCAGTTAGTAAATGTCAGAGGTAAGATTTAAACCCAAGTCTTCCTCACTCCAAGCCCAGCTCTCTAGTCACGATAACATACTGTCTTTGCAAAGATCCTTAGTATTAGCAGCTAAATATTTAAAAAAGAAAAAATCAGGGTGTCAGCACTTTATGGAATTTAGAATGCTACAGAAATGTGAGCTGTTGCCATTTCCATCATCATTTTAGCAAAAGCACTCCTTCAGGGTCCAAATCAGTTACCGATTTCAACGCAATCTAGACATTAGAAAGACCTTATCTTTTCTTTATTTCTCTAGGTGATCAGTATAAAGTCATAAGAATTTCCAGAAGCATAAAGTGGTTGTGACATTTTACCTAACTAATCAATATGTACTGGATGAAATATTTATTAAAATATCCCCAAATAGACCCTCAAATTAAATTGAGTAAATTCAGGAACTCACACTCTTTTGATTCACCTCTCAATCTACATAATTCAGAATTCCTCAGTGAAACAATTGAATCTGTTTTCTCATGTGTAGTTTAAGCAAGTATTTTGGCCATGCTTGGTTTATAGTTCAGGCCTCATTACCTGCTTGGTAATGAAATTCTAGTCAGCAGCTCTCCTGATATGTAATTTTGACATTCTTGAAGGCACTTTTAATTCTCTTAAGGGTGAAGTGTTCAGGCCACCAGCTATAAGAAACAATAAGTAGAATTCCTAATGTGGGCCATGAAAGCTCTATCTAGTTATTAATATCATTTTGCTTTCTGTGTTTAAACTGTCATAAAGTTTTCTTTTTTCTTGAGAAAGAAAGCAAAGATAAACACTTTTTCAAATGGATCTTGTAAAATATGGCAAATAAAATCCAATTGCCCTTTAAACAAAAGTGAAGAGGTCTTACATGAAAAAATATTAGTGCTTTCTCTTCAAATTATTTCATATTTACCTTTCTGCGTACAGTTGAATGTAAGTTCCTTGAGGACAAAGACTACTTTTCAATTTTTCTCTGTTTTTATCTCTGGGATCTGCTACAGTGGTTTATGTTTACATGGTAAGAGTTTAATAACTACTCATTGGATTGTACTGGAGTAAGTTGAATAATACCGTGTTGGGCTGAGTATTTAATCCATTTTGTCATTCTAAGGTTTCTTTAATCTATCCATTGCTTAGCCTAGTTTTTGTACTAAGAAGGAGGACTTGATTTATGTTTTCATTAATATTGGGATCTTCTGGAAGAGAAAATTCCCTCTACCAATATAATTGGCATTTCTCCTGCAATTTATAATCTTAAAGAGTCACCTAAAGAGGTTGGGTAACTTGCCAAGTGTCATAATGTTAGTCTCAAACCCAAGTCCTCCTGGCTTCAATTCCAGCTCTCTATCCACTAAGCCAGATTACCTCTCCTGATTTTAAAATTACAGCAGAAAAATCTTATTTCACACTCAACCTGCGGAAAAAAAATGATAATTTCTGACTATTAGTTCTTTAGTAAGTAGTTATATATGAGCCATCTATTGTCATCAAAGTTACTTAAAAAAATGTATAGGAAAAGGGATAAGCCCAAATCTAAATTTGTTTGCTGCTCATTATTACAGTTACCCACTTGTAATGGTAATTTAAATGGGGAGATCTTTCCCATTCATTAATAGGTCCTTGTGTCCTGCCTGGGTCACATGGAAGTCTGAGTCACATGGAGCATGTGGTGGGAGTAGTTTGCTGAATGAGTGGAACAGTAAGAGGTGAAACTAGCCCAGACATGAGAGAAAATTAGTGAGAGAGCAGTCAGAACTGAAGGACACAGGCAAGCCCACAGGTGGCTGTGAGTATGAGAAGGGTATTTTGTTTAAGGGAAGCCTCTTTGTGATTTAAGGGAGCAGGTTTGTGGGAAGCCTAGCAGGGGGAAGACTTTTGACTGGTGTTGCCCTCTGCATTGTTATTGCATATAGATTTCTGTTACTATGATGGATTTGGCTTTCTGGTATCTGAATAAATGTTTTGGTTCTGTCTTCCATGTGTAAAGTCTGTTGCATTTCGTGATTCAGAATTGCTCTGTGATATTCATGACTGCCGTGGGAGACATGAATATCACACTGGTGCAACACACACTTCAACATAGAGTAGCTAGGTGGCACAGTGAATAGAGTGCCACACTTGGAGTCAGTAAGACTCATCTTTTTTAACTCAAATCTGACCTCAGACACTAAATGGGTGACCCTAGTCAAGTCACTAAACCCTGTTTGCTTCAGTTTCCTCATGTGCAAAAGGAACTAGAGAAGGAAAATGGTAAATCATTCCAATATCTTTGCCAAGAAACCCCCAAATGGGGTCAAAAAAAGTTGGACGTAACTAAAAATGACTGAGCAACATTAAAACTCTCCAATTTCTGAGTTTACCCTGGGAGACCCTTCCCTGTCCCAGTGACACAAGGTAAGCATTTAAAAGACTCTAATGGATCTGTTATCTCAATGAAGTACATATTCCCTCCAATGATGCACAAAGCAATTCATCCAAGCTTGACCATTCTGGGAAAAATGCCTCTCTATGTGTTCCCTTAAGTTTCCCACCAGGATTCACCCAATGATCTGAAGGCTTTCTCACTTTTTCTTGACATTATGATAACACTGTTGGAGCACTTAGACCTTCTTTCTAAGGGCAGGGATTGATTGGATAAATTATTCTTCATTCTCACCAACCCTCCCCCCAACCCACACCCCAAAAGTCACTTACAGTAAGTGATAAAATGCTATGCCCTAGAACAATTAATCAAGTAAACACAATCAATCAAGGACTTCAAATCATAGCATTTAGTCTCAGTCAGTTAATTATAATCCTCCATCAACTGCAGTGCCGATCAACACTGAACAGGATTTGGATTGGCTGTGGAACCTGTAGAAACCAAAGAACTAGTAGGAGCAGATTCAGACTCTGAGAGATTCAAACAGAGAAGAAAGAGCATGCCAACTAAACCTCAAGAAGGGATTGACATGTTAGAAGGGAGTGGGGAGCCCCAGGTCTTGGTCTTAGTCTTGGTTTCTTCCCCTATTCCTTTGATTGGTGAAGGACTCCACAAACTTCTGAGGTTCAGAGGACTTCTCATTTTACCATCAGCATTCTATCAATATCACCAGAATATCTGATGGCACTGGGAGCTGATGAGGGACGGATACCCATTCATAGATCTGCAAAGAGGCTAGAAGAAAGCTGGACCATACTTACAAAAGACATCTTGAGGATTCCAGCAAAAATGTGCTTTTGCCACTTGTCCTTTCTAAACTGGAGCTTACTTTTCCCTGACTTATTTATTTACTTGTGGAAAAACATGTTACCTATCTTTTGAAGGAATTTTTGATCTACTTTACCACCTTAATAAATACTGTAGTCTATAAACTATGGTGGGAAGCACACTATGGGGAATCATGAACTATATAATTACAAAGAAAACACCAAGTCCTTCAGAGTTAACTTTTGGAACTTAGAGAAGAAATGAATCCAGCCTTGTTCTGGGGACCTAATTGGTCAATACATGTGCAATCTGAGATAATTGCCTCAGTTTAGATGTGCTCTACAAATATTTTGAGAATAGCAATGGAACACTCAGACTATCCAATGATTATTTTTAACTCTTGTCATGAAAAGAATTCATCTTTCTTTTTTGCTCAAAGATATCTTTGGCAAAATACTTTACATTGATTTTATTTCCTAATGCCTTGTTTGTAATAGGTTGTTGTAATGGTAATTTAAAGTGAGAAGATCTTTCTCATTCATTAGTAGGCCCATGTGGGCTTGCCTGACCTAACTCACATGAGTCACATGAATCCTGTGGTGGGAGGAATTTGCTGAATGAGTGGAACAGGAAGAGGAAGAGCTAAAGCAGAGCTGAGAGGAAATTAGTGAGAGAGCAGTCAGAGCTAGGAAGGATGCAGGCTGTGGACTAGTGTGAGTGAAAGTGATGATTTTTTATTTTGTTTAAGAGGGCCTGTTAATGATTTGTTTAATGGAGCTAGTTTGTGGGAAACCTAGCAGGGGAAGATTTGCAGCTGGTGTTGCCATCTGCATGGTTATTGTGTATAGATTTCTGTTACTATGATGGATTTGGCTTTCTGGTGTCTGAATAAGTGTTTTGGTTCTGTCTTCCATGTGGAGAGTCTGTGGTATTTTGCAATTCAAAATTGCACTGGGATATTCATGGCTACCATAGGCACTAATAATATTGCATTGGTGCTACAGTTGTAACCTGATCATACATTTACCTCAACTGTTTCTTTGAGTAATGGTTAATTTCACTTCTTCATAGACTGATATATACTGACTCAAAGCTATGCAGGAACATCAGATGAATTTTGGTATTCAAAATATGGGTCTTTGTTACAGGTAGAAGTTCAGGATCATTTTCTAATGCATGTTCATAAAATAAGCACAAAATAACAGATCTACAAAATGAGGCTGTACATTTTCTATAAGACATAAAATCTCTTAGAAATTATCTGGTCCAATGCATTCATTTCATAGAGGAGACCTAGGATAAATGGCTTGCCCAAAGTCTCATAGTTATGTACTGGCTGTGTTGGGATTAGAACACAGATCCCCAGATCCAGGGGATGTTCCATTACATCATCCTACCACTTCCCAGTTTATGTGAAAACAGGAACTTCAGTAAAAATAAAAATATGCCTCAGGATATTTACGTCAGCATCCATGTGGTTTTCTTTAGACCACTGATGTATACTACATCTTCAGAGCTCTGATACTGTAATATAGAAAATATGAACCAAGATTCTGTGGACTAGGGGAAAACTTTTTAGATGAATGAAATTATTTTATCTAAAAAATAATTCCAGTGGTATTAGATAGTTGAACTAAATCTAACAACAAAAAAGAGAAAGTGTAATGTAAGAAAAAAGACAAAAAGACATTTGTCATTAATCCCTTCCTCTCAAGGGAAATATCATTAATTTTTGCTGTCACTGACTTTGTTCAGGTAAATTGAAAGATCAACCTCTACTGCATCCAATTCATATAGATGTGTTTCATTAAACCTCATCATTTTTCCTCCTTTTGAGAACAGGAGAATAAGTACTCTTCTTACTCTTTAGTTTGCTAGTGACAAAAAAAAAAAACAAAACAAAAAAACCCAACCCAACAGCAACTCAGTTTACTGAAACAGTTTTCTTATAAATAATTCCTACCAATGACACTGAGACCAGCATCATGGAGGAAATGATGCTTCTAAAAGGCAGTAATAAGGCTTTCTGGATGCCCAAATGGAGGTAATAATGATCACCTTTGTAAGCAAAGCTTCTAGATGCATGGTTCCAAACGCAATCCGCTTTTTGTATTCTATGCATTTGATAATGATCTTTTTTGGTGTTTATGTTTGAAATAAAGATGCACAGTTTTGTTTTTAGAAAATTTAGTTCCTAGAAGTTTACAGAATTAAAGGAGAATGTTGGAAAAGACTTCAGAGGTCATATGCTCCAATTTACACCTTGACTAAAAACTCCTTCCACACCCCAAATATTCATCCTACCTTTCTTTGAAGGTCTCTTTGTAGAGAAACTGCTTCCTCAAGTAGCCTATTCTGGGCTAGATACCTCACATTGTAAAGAAGTTTCTTCATCCAACAAATAAAAATTTCCCCCCTTTTTTTTCAGTTTTCCTCCATTGATCATAGGTCTGTGATATAGAGTAAAACAAATTTGAGTCTTCTTCATGACATTTTCTTGAAGATGATTATTGCCTAAATTAGAGTTTCTCTGACTTTTTGTGAGGAGCAGTTTACCTTTCATTGATACTAAGCCTTGACATCTTGGTGGGAAGGTTTAGGAAAGAAAATGATTATTATAAATTTCCTATATGTTAAGTAGCTAACTGATGCAGGAGATTGAATGCTGAACTTGTAGGTAGATCTTTAGTAGTTGATTGAACCTGGTCAAGTTATTGAATCTCTCTCTCATCATCCCTTCTCTCATCTGAAAAGAGGCACAGTAGTAGCAGCTACTTCATAGGTTTGTTATGAGTATCAAATAAGAGATATAAGTTATTTGTAAACCTCAAAGAACTATGCAAATGTTAACAATTATTATTAAGTGGATTGGTTTGGATGCCCTTGCCAGTTGTTGCTTTTTTCCTGCCTACTAGGAATTTGGGTAAGCTATGGAAGATTAATAGAAGAAATGCATCAATTGGGATTGAAGATTCTTCAAGACTTTGACTTTTATCCAAAATTGCCCCCAAGCTGATTGGGGATTTCTGAATTACACTTTTATAGACATTGCTTAATTGTAGAATTTTCCAGTTAAAGAAAGGAATAGAACTTCCCACAAAGGAATGAGTAATTCTTAATATTAGATGAGTTATTGATATTAACATCTCACAGTCATGGTCTCTAAACTCTCCTTTAGTAAGCATGGGGAATTCCATGAGACTGTAGCTTTTTGTCTATATTTAATTATAGTTTGATTTTAGTTTAGTGAAAATGTCACAAGTGGACTATATTCTATTTCAGTGGTGCTCCCATGCAAATGAACTTAAGCCGGAATTAATGTCAAGCTTAACCTCTCACTGGGACATCCCTAAACAAATTTTCCATATTATATAAAGTGAATTAACCCTTCTCTTTCTGCTCAGTCTTTTCTGGGGCTTCTTTCATTGTTTAGAGCCAGGTATTGATGTCTGACTACCCTACTCATTAACCCTAGATAAAACCTAACAGATCACCTATTATAACACTTCCATTTTGCAAAGGACAAAAATGATTAAGACTCATTCTAAGGATACTACATAGTTGTAGGGGGTGGTGCCAAGATGGCAGAGTGAGAGCAACTACTCACCTAAGCTCTTAGACAAACTCCTTCAGATACCTCTAGAAAGAGAATCTGACCAAATTTTGGAGATACAGAATCCAGTAGGAGATAGACTGTGGCTGATTCACAGACCAAGACAGATTGGAAGGTTGATGGGAAGGATCTGTTCCATGGGGGTGGAGGAGCATACAGAGCACAGCAATTTAGTGGCAGGAAAGCCCTAGGATGGTCCGAGGCAGTGGCAGCACAGCCAGAATTGGAGCCCAGGGCAGGAGTCCTGCGGAGTCAAGGGAGTGAGAGCCAGATATCAGCAGCAGCTGCTCCTGAGACTATCAGTCCACAGATTAGATACTGCATAGTTGTTAGTACTGTCAAATGATTCAGCATCAGAAAGAGATATTCTTCTTTTAAAAAGCATTGTTATTCATTTTGTTAACTATTTTGCAATTACATTTTTTTAAATGTTTTACATTCATTTTTTTAAACATCCAGTTCCAAATTCTCTCTTTCCCTCCTGAACCTCCATCACCCCTTGAGAAAGCAAATAATATATTAATTATATATGTGAAACCATGTACAACATAAGAAATGGATATTCTTATCAATAGAAATTATATTAAATAAGATTCATCACCATCTGCTTTGCCATACCACCCTAGGGACAATATGGACAATGGCTTGCAGGTAAAACCTATATATACATATACATACATATGTGTGTATGTATATGTGTACATACACATATGTATAAGTGTATTTACATACATATATGCACATATAAACATATATGTATGTGTATGATGCACATGTATGCACATGTGTGTATACACACGTATGTATATGTATGCATACATGTGTGTATGCATACATACATATATGTGTGTACATACATGAGAATTCCTGGAGAACAAGGACTGTCTTTCTTTTCTATCTGTATGTCTAGTGCTTACTACATTGTGTTACAATCAAAATAAGGTAAACTGAGGCACAAATGTTCAAGTATGATCAATTTATTAGAGAAGCATGAATTTATCAATAAATAGGGTTTATGCTTCCTGAGCAAAGCTAAGACCCCACATGAGGGGTATAGTTTTCTTTTATAGTTTTAGGGAGTACAGAAGAAAGTGCAGGTTTTTATAGGCAGAGGACAGGGTTGTAATTGGTTTAAAAAGTCCAAAATCATGAATGATGAAATCAATATGACTGATTATAGAGTTGAGGTGTGGGGACAAAATAATTAGCTGGAAATTGCTAATGAGGGGCTAGCAACAACCTCCTTCTTTCCTACTGTGACTAAGTGTTCATTGTTTGAATCCACCTGCAAGGTTAGAGATAATGAACTAGACTTCTTTGGATAATAAATCAGACATCCTTGCAGAATAGCTTAGGGGTGTAAAGAAACTAGACCAAACCCTCTGGTTTCCATCCACATCCCTCAAGAATAGAAGAGTGATTTGTAGAAGAACTGAATTTCTAAACTTAATTCATTATAGACCAATTGAACTGCTGAAGTAGGTTTAGAGATAAAGGACCATAACTTGGGAAGTAACAGAAAAAAATCAATTAATTATCCATAGAAGAAATTTTTATAAAGGTTCATTTTTTTAAGTCACTTTCCATCTGCTCTGTATATATTTTGTACACACCTCTTTTTAAGCCTGCTGTCTCTCCTACTAGTCCTAGAGGACAAGATCTTTGCTTGCTTTTTTTCTATTTATCCCTATTGTTTAGCACAGGGCCTGCTACATAATAACACTTACTATACACTTATCGATTATTTGATTTTTATTTGTTAATTCTCCCATTAATTTCTTCTTCTGATAACTCATCTTGGATTGGAAGTAGTTCTGGGTTCTTGAGGCTGTGACAGTAGGATGCAAGGGTCAATAGAACTGTACATAATAATATAACATAATTATAATAATTAATATATTATATATTATAATAATAATATAATCTTTTAGTACAGGCCCAGCAAGACCATACCATGTGAGGATCAGTCTAGATTCGGAGTTCATCAAAGCAAGATTGCTTGCTGGATGAGGAATTGTTTTATTCCAGGGAACTAGAATTCCAGGGAACACTATCCAAGACATGGGAAGTCTGCAGTCTCTTATAGTGAACAGAGTCCCTCACCATCAAAATCTTGAAATTAGAACCATTTCTGAAACTTGACCCTGACATTTGTCACTGTATATAACCCTCCACCAATTTTTCTTTGTCTTTCTTTCTCCAGGATAGGCCATATAATAAAGATAATTAAAATTAGGATCCTCTTACATACTTTTATGACTAAAGCAAGATTTGCAAGATTATTCTGATATTAGTCAACAATTCTCAATAATGCAGTACAGAGAGCTGTCCAAGGTATAGAGGGGACCAGAAGCTCATCACAGTCCCTGTCACATGCATCTGGAGTTGAATGAAATGTTGGAGAGCATCATTAATATATCACCATTTTATGGACAAGGAATGTGGCACAGCAGAAAGAACTCTGGAGTTGGAGTCAGGTGACCTGGGTTCCAAACTTGGTTCTGCCATTTGCTACCTCATGACTTTAGTTAAATAAGTCATTTTAATTTTCTGACCCTGAGTTCTGTCTTTTTAAAGGTAACTAGATTGCAGAATGGATAGAACATTGAGTTTAGAGTCAGGAAGACCTGAGTTTCAGTCCAGCCTCAGATCCTTATTATCTGAGTGATCCTGGGCAAGTCATTTAACTTCTTTCTGCCTCACTGTTGTCATTTGTAAAATGATAATAATAACACTTACCTCCCAGAGTTATTGTGAAGATAAAATGAGAAAATATTTTTAAAATGCTTAGCACAGTACCTGGCATATAATAGGCACTTAATAAATGCTTTCTTAAATTTTTGATTAAATTTTGCAAAATGAGTGGGTTAATTCTTTTTGTTAATGGAATAGTAACATTCTTTGCCATGAGGAATTGGTAGGACAGTCACACATTCATATATTATTACAAGCATAATTTCCATACAGTTTGTCTTCCCTTAGAGTGGAAGGAAGCTACCCAAAGTAAGAGTATCCAAAAGTACTAGGGCACACCCTATAAGAATTGCCGTTACTGGATGGTTTATAAGGTTCCTTCGGGCTCTAACATGTCAAACACGGTGAAACTGAGGCCCCAACACAAGAGGTGACTTTCTCAAGGTCACATAGCTAACAAGTGGCAGTACTGATACTAGCACACAAGATTCCTAATTCTTAATCTTTTAATTGTGCCCTGCTTACTCGATTCTTTATAACTGAAAGAGTTAAACAAGACACAATGCACATTGAAAGATATTAGGAACCCTTTGAAAGGGACATATTAATATGAAATGGAAATGAATGAAGACTGAACGTGTGAGTGCTGATGGACAGGAAGTAAAGGGGTAAAGAACTGCCCTTGGTTTTCAGGGAAGTACTGTATTCTCATGCTTCTGGAAATTCAGCTTCCTTACAGAAATATAAATAAAATGACTACAAGTTTCATTCATCTCTCTCATCTATTACTACCCATTACCTGGAAATAATATCTTCAAAAAAATATAAAAAAGAAAAAAATATTAAAAAATGTAAAAAAGAGCTCTTTTTTTCTCCTGTTGATGATGATCTTTAAGGCAAAATTACTTTTTATATAGGTCACCCATTGCATAAAACTTAGAGCTGTCATTTTTTTTCTGGTGAATTACAGGGCTATAATTTCATCTGAAGATGTCGACTTTCACTTAGATCCTTTAATGGAATTATTACTTCATAATTCGTAGTTACTCTTAATAGCTGAGGAATACCTACTTTCACAGAGTCTGCATTGTTTGGAAGCAGCTCTTTTCAACTGTTTAGCAACTTTATGGTAGAAATATATCTCCTCCTCCTTCTCCTTCTTCTTCTTCTTCTTCTTCTCCTTCTTCTTCTTCTTCTTCTTCTCCTTCTTCTTCTTCTTCTTCTTCTCCTTCTTCTTCTTCTTCTTCTCCTTCTTCTTCTTCTTCTTCTTCTCCTTCTTCTTCTTCTTCTTCTTCTTCTTCTTCTTCTTCTTCTCCTTCTCCTTCTCCTTCTTCTTCTTCTTCTTCTTCTTCTTCTTCTTCTTCTTCTTCTTCTTCTTCTTCTTCTTCTTCTTCTTCTTCTTCTTCTTCCAATTATTCTACTCACCATAGAACTTTATAAACAGGAAAAACATCTCAACAAAACAAGTCAAACCACTGGCACTGAAAATGCATACTTCATTGGCCAGCTATAACCCACAAATTTTCTACCAAGAGGTGAAAGGTGTGTTTCACTATATCAATTCATGGAAGTCTTTCCAAGTTTCCCGAATTGCACATATTAATCATTTTTCTCTTTTCAATGTTCCTCCCTTTCTCCTTCTGCCTCTTTATTTCTTTCCTTCCTTCTTTATTTTTCTCTCTTTCCTTTCTTTTTCATTCTTTGCTTTGTTCCTTCCTTCTTCTTTCCCTCCTTCCTTCCTTCTTTTGTTCCTTCTTTTTTCTTTCCCTCTTTCCTTCCTTTCTTCCTTCTTTCCTTGGAGAGGGGGCACTATGCCTTTGATTTAATTGGTATGGATAATGTCATCTCTTATGGTACAGTAATATACCATTACAGTCACCACATACTACAATTTCTTCCATTAGATGGATACCTTGTTTAGTTCAAGCTCTTTGCTGCCACAAAGTGATTACTAACAATGCTGATGAATCTTCACGGCAGCGGTAAGCAGATATCACTTGCTACATTGCCCTCTCTCATTAATCCTCACAAATACCTCTTGATAGAAGGGGGAAAATTAGTGACTGCCTCACATAAGTCAGTTCAAAAAGCAAGGTAAACAAGATAAGAAAGTCTGAAGTGCAATTAACAGACAATAGGGGGTCTCTCTTCCTCCTGAATGTGGGCCATTTTTTACTTGGAATAACTATAGATAGTAACTTTATCACTTCTCATTTTGTCTATAATTTTCCTCATAAGTAAAATTTCTCATTGGTTGTAGTAGTAAATCCCCTGTGACTTAAAACAATAAGCATTTCCTTTTAAAATTACTGGTTGAAAAATTCATTATCATTAATTAAGATATACTGCACTACCTGGTTGAAAAGGGTTAAATGGAGTGGGATAAGGTGGGATAAGGAAGGAAAAATAAATGATAAAAATAAGATCAGAAATAGTACAGTTCTGCAGCACCAGACTGAAAATCTCTTCAAACAAAGAAACTCCCCAGTTAGAAATGTGGTACTAGGAATGAATCAATCAAAAGACATTTATCGAGCACATCTACTATGCATGGCACTATGCTAGTCTATGAATCTACAAATTAAAACATGATTTTTCCCATAGCTCAAAGAACTTGCAAAGTATTTGGAATTTCTTTTTAAGAAATTAAATAACTCACCACAGCTGTACAGCTAATATAAAAGTGTCAAAGGGAGGATTTGAACCTAGGACTTCCTGAGTCAAAAACCTAGGACTCTATTCTACTGAGTCATGCAACCTCTATGCTTGCTAAGAATATATAGTATACATGTATGTATATGTGTGCGTACATACATGTCTATCTATAAGTCTGAGAGGCAATGTGACATAGTGGATAGAAAACCAACCTCAGATTCAAGACCTTTCTTGTAGCTTACTTCTAACTCATCATTAGTACATACAGTCTTCCTCCTCAATGTCTCGGACAACTCTGTAGGAATAAGTTTCAGAGCAGGTGATACATAGACACATTGATAGAGTTTTTCATTAGGAGATTCTTATACCAATGAAATCACAGGTATAAATTCCTGGCCCCCACCCCATCCCTGAACTGTCCTGGTATGGAAATTTCCTGAATACATTCAGAATGGGAACTTTTGTTTAATTGTCTTAGGGAATACCTGGAAGCACTGATAAGTGACTTGTCCTTGTACAAAGAGCTATGTGTTAGAGCATTTTGTATCACAGACAGTATAGATAAATAGGGAATGATAATTGGTCATACAAAGCAGTATACTTTAATGGATCTGTAATCTCACTGATGTTAGTAAAGATCACAAACTATCCGTACATTCTTATGTGGCGGGGCTTTTGTCTATATCTTCTTATAAACCCTCCAGGGGAGTAGAATAAACTAGAAACACTCCTCCAGATTTCCTAGCATTTCCTAGGGTACTGTTGCCTCACATGGACTATCTAATGGTTAATGATCCTTTACTCTTTATATTATGTATACATTATATAACATCATATATGAATATATACACACACATTCAAACATGAATTTAGCTCATCCCCAAACATGAACATTTCAATATACAAAGAACAAAAAGTATTATATGGAAAATCATGAATTTACATAGTTGTATTTTATTGAGTTCAGTAAATTGCATTTTAGGAAATTAACAGATATTAAATGTAACATTTCAAAATTATTCTATTTGTGTCTTCTGAATTTTTTTTGTTCTATTGAGTTTTTTACTCTTGTATTGACACATTTTCTTTTTTCCTTTTTTTCCTTTTATCTCCCCCATATATGTCTTCTCTTGCAACAAACTCCTTTAGTGATCAGAAGTCACTTAAACAATGTCACTGTGTCACTTCTTGTGATCATTTCATCGTTTGTAATATATTGCAGCCTATATTTTCTATTTGTCTTTCCACTGTGGACTTCCCATGATTTTGCATCTTTAAATACTGAAGTATTCTAAGATTTATGGCTTAATAGTAGTACTGAAGAACATTCATGTAAAAAATGTAGACTTTAAAATTGAAATAAATAAAATCAAGGAATTTAGAACAAGATACCTAGTAGGTATCACAAATTCAACAGAATTCATTATCATTCCCCTAAAACCCTCACCTCTTCCGCTTTCCTATCATTACTAAGAACATTGCCACCATCCTTTTAATCCCATAATCCAATCTTGGTGTTTTCCTCAAATTCACTTTCTCACTGCCCTTACATCGTCAATCAGTTGTCAAATGTTATAATTCCTACCTCCTCCCCACAATATCTCATTTATATCTCCTTATCTCCACTCAAGCAAGCACCACATTAGTTTTCTCCTCCTGAGGGTTGTGATTGTATTCTGATTGGTTTCCCTGCTTCAAGATCTTCCCCCTCCAATCCATCATCCAAACAGCTTCCTAAGTGATTTTCCTAAAGTGCAGTTCTGATCATAGTATTTCCCTACTCAATTAATTTCACTAGCTCTTTATTACCTCTAGGATAAAAGATAAACTCCTCTGTTTGACATTTAAAGAAAAACCTTTAAATTCTTATTGCTTCTCAGGTCTTCTTAAACATTTCCCCCCATGTGTATTCTATAGTTCAATCAAATTAAACTAATACCTGGCACTTCATTTCCAATTTTCGTGACTCTCTGCCTCTCATGAATGGAATGTACTCCCTCTTCAGTTCTGTCTCATGCATGCTTAACTTCCTTCACTACACAGTATAAATACTACAGCCTACATTTTTTCTTTCCTGATCCCCTCAAAGTTTTCTCCTTTACCAACTCTGTACATATATGTGTAGATGTGCGGATATATATATCTATAGCCCATTTAGATGTAGCATATTTATTCTGTATGTATCTACATTTATATGAATATATAGATTACACATGTTGTCTCCCATGCAGACTTTTAGGGAATATTTCCAAATTACTCTCCAGAGTGATTAGATCATATCACGGCTCCAGCAACATTCCATTAGTGTGGCCTTTTTCCTACAGGTGCACTAATTATTGCTATTTTGGACTTTTGCAATCTTTGCCACTGTGATGCACATAAAGCTATCCCTTATTTTATAACGTGCCTTGTCCACCTACTTTACTGGTCAGATATCACTTTGACAACGTCACTGAGTCATTTCTTGTGACACATTGAAAAAATCATTTGCAATATGCTGCAGCCTGTATTTGCCATGTGCTTTCACTGTGGTTACCCCATGATTTTGATTCTTTAAATACTGCAATATTCCATGACCTATGGTCTTATCGTACAACTGCAAGAACATTCATGTAAAAAAAATGGGTTTTGAAATAGAAATCTTAAACAACCCAATTTCAGAAAAAGAAATCAAACATACCATAAATGAATGATCAAAACAGGGAGGGGAAAGTCCCCGGACTGGACCAGTTTACAAATGAATTCTCTTGAACATTTTAAATGCTGGACCTTCAATAAGCCAACAATAATTTATTAGCTACCTACTGTGAACCAAATTCTATGCTGAGCACTAGGGTGACAAAGAAAGGTGAACAATAGTCCCTGACCTCAAGGTGCTCGCAGTCAAATGAAAGAAGCATCCCACCAACCATGAACAAACAAGTTACATACAATTTAACTGGACATAATCAATACCAGGAAGGTGCTAAGATTAAGGGGTATCATGAAAGCCTTCTTGTAGAAGGTGGGATTTTAGCTGGGACTTGTGGGAAGCCAGGAGCAGAGATGAAAAGGAAGAGAATTCTAGAAAGGGAAGATAGTCAATGAAAATGTATAGATAGAGACATGAATCGTCTTATTCGAAGAATAGCAAAGTGGTCTGTATTCCTGGATTAAAAAGTATGTTGAGGGTGAGTGGCGTAATGCTTAAGAAAACTGGAAAGGTAGTTGATGACCATGTTATAAAGGGTTTTGAGGTCCAAACAGAGGATTTTATGTTTGGTGTTAGAGATAATAGGAAGCCACTGGATTTTATTGAATTAGGGGAGAAGGTAACATGGTTAGATCTTTAGGAAAATCAATTTCATAGCTGAATGTATCTTAGATTGAAATGGAGGAAGACTGAGTGAGGGACACCCACAAGGGTATTACATATCTAGGCATGAGTTGATGAAGGCTTGTTCCAGTATAGTGGCAATCCAAAGAAAGACAAAGATATATACAAAAGATAATTAAGATAAAATAGACAAGACTTGTCAACAAACTGCTTATGATAGTGAGGGGAGAGGGACTGAGGAACTGAAGGTGCCCCTTAGGTTGCAAACCTAGGTGACTAGAAAGGTGGGAAGTTGAGAAGTTAGGGGAAAGATGACAAACGCAGATTTGGACATGTTGATTTTAAGATGTCCATGGCATATCCATTTTTGATGTCCAATAGGCAATTAGAGATTTGAGTCTCAAAGTTAGGGTTGGATAAATACATTTGAGAATCATCAACATAGAGATCATAAGTGAATCCAGAGCAACAAAAATTATTCTCAAAAAGGGCAGATGCTGGGGAGTTGACAAATAGTATCTAGAGCAGATACACTTCTTGATTCAAAGAGGAAATACTTGCCAAAACTTTTCAAGAAAAAGTAAAGACTTAGAGGAAAAAGAGAGGCTGTAATCATTCCACAGCTGAAATATCTCCTCATATATTAAAAGCTGCACTAACAATCAACTGCCTCCATAGAACAGACAAGCCCACCTTACTGAGGCAGCAAGGCATCTCGAGGGTGAGACAGTAGGGAGCATTTGCCAGGTGAACTAAACTACAGTCACCATTCCTACCACTATCTTCCCTCTTATACCAATGGAGACCTCTCAAGACCCTATGAGACCTAGGAATAACCAAAACCATAACCCACAACCACTAATGAAGGGCCCCATCTTGGTGAAGAAAGACCCATTGTCCTTGACACTCCTAAAACCAACCTATGCTCCAACTTCTGTTCCTTGAATTTCTAGGTCACGCTTGCTGGGGGTAAACCCTGTCTCATTTTCTGGATTTTTCCACTTCTTCCCTCATTCCTCCACTCCCAAAATCACCTTTTCTAACTTTCTTTGATGTATTGTATCCTTCATTAGAATGTAAGTTTCCTTGAGAACAAGGACTATTTTGCTTTTCTCTTTGCTCTTCTCAGTGCTTAACACAATGCTAACCAGAAAGTAAGTCTTCAATAATTTTTTTCATTCATGTATACTTTATTTTTATGCCTTTTTCAAAACAATCCCCTAGACTACAAGGCATAACTGAAAACTATTGGTATGAACTATAGTGGTTGAGGAGAGTTATCATTAAAAGATACTGTTCTTTTATCTGTGCTATAAAAAATGAGCTCAATGATCTTAGAAAAATATGAAAAGACTTGCACAAAATAATGATGTGTGAAATGAGCAGAACAGAGAGAAAATTGTATACAGTAACAGCAATATTGTTTTAAGAATGACTTTGAAGGAGGGAAGCAGAAAATTTGGAAAGAATTTACATATCTCTGATAAAGGCCTCATTTCTAAAATATATAGTGAACTGAGTCAAATTCAAAAGAATATATGTCATTCCCCTACTGATAAATGGTTAAAGCATATAAAGAGGCAGTTTTCAGATGAAGAAATTACAACTCTCTATAGTCACATTAAAAAATTCTCTAAATCACTATTGATTAGAGAAATGAAAATCAAAACAACTCTTAGGTACCACATCACACCAATCAGATTGGCTAATATGACAAAACAGGAAAATTATAAGTGATGGAGAAGATGTGGGGAATTTGGAACACTAGTGCATTGTTGATGGAGTTGAGAACTGACCCATCCATTCTGGAGAGCAATTTTGAATTATACCCAAAGGGCTATAAAAATATGCATACCCTTTGACTCAGAAATACCACTTCTATGCTGTATCCCCAAGAGATCATAAACATAGGAAAAGAGCCCATGTGTACAAAAGGCATTTATAGCACTTCTTTTTGTGGTGGCTAAGAAGCGGAAATTGAGGGGATGCCCATCAATTAGGGAATGGCTGAATAAGTTGGGGTATATGAATGTCATGGAATACTTTTGTTCTATGAGAAATGATGAGCAGGAAGACTTCAGAAAAACCTGGAGTTATATGAACTAATGTTGAGTGAAGTAAGCAGAACCTGGAGAACATTGTACCCAGTAACAGCCACATTGTAAAATGATCAACTTTGATAGACTTGGCTCTCCTCAGCAATGCAAGGACCTTAAGGCAACTCCAAAAGACTCATGATGGAAAATGGATCAATATCCAGAGGAAGAACTATGTAGTCTGAATGTAGATCGAATTATACTATTGGCCCTCTTGTTTTGTTTTATTTCTTCTTTCTCATGGTTCCTCTCATTCATTCTAATTCTTTTATACAACATGACTAATGTGAAAATGTTTAATAAGAATGAATATGTAGAGCCTATATCAGATTGAACACCATCTATGGGAGCGGGGAGGGAAGGGTGTGGAAAAAATTTAAAACTTATGGACATGAATGTCGAAAACTAAAACTAAATTAAACAATTATAAAAAGAATGACTTTGAATAAATATGTCATTTTGACTTTTATAAACACCCAAATTAATTATAAGGGACACATGAATGGAGACATCCCCATCCAGAGAAAGAACTAATAAATAGAGGTTTGTGTAAAATAATTTTACACAAACCTATTTGTGTCTAAAGGCAACCATCTCTAGGGTGTCAGGGAGGGGAGGGAAAGGTACAAAGGGAAGAAAAAAAAAGAAAAAAAAGAAATTTACTTGATTATATATTTAAAAGAAATAGAAAGTTGTACATAATAGACTTGCAGTTTCATGTGCAATAATATTTTTATTAGAAATCTACTTTGCCCTACAAGAAAATAGAGAGCATGGGGATAAGAGAAGGGAGGGGTGTGATAGAAGGGAGGACAGATTGGGGGAAGTGGCAATCCGAATTCATGGTGTCTTGGGATGAGGGGAGTAGAGAGATGGGCAGAAAATTTGGAACTCAAAATCTTGGGAAAATGTCTGTTGAAAACTAAAAATAAATAAATTTTAGAAAAATAATGTTTTTATGATACTATGTTATGGAAATTCTTGTTTTGTTCCATAAATTAAAGGCAAAATAAATAAATGTGTGTAGTGGGAGATATTATTAAGCTCCTTAGTAGGCATTTCTCAAGGACCACACCAATCAGAAAATGCCAGGAACCTACAGTTCCAAAAATTCCTCCCATAATGTGTACCTGACCTATTTTATCCCCTTTTGTACCTGACCATTTGTATCTGGGTCTGGAAACAAGCATCTCATCTGTGGTTCTGGGAGATCAGGGATCCATGATAATGACTCAATTTGTGTCTTTCTGTATTACATCTAACACACCAGAATTGGGGAGTGGGCAGCAGTTTGCCACATTACAAACAAAAGGTGTCATGAATGAGAAAACAACGTGAGAGTAGGCTGATTAGATTCCTGTTGGAACATGTATCTCTGAGGTAACCCGTGGACCTATTGTGTAAATGTAGCATCTAAGGAAGAAGCAAATATCTTAACAAAAATTTTTAAAAGGTGGGGCTAAGGCATGGTAAGCCTAACTACCAGAATAAGACCCTTTCCAGACATACTGAAGAGTGAGTTCTGACCTCCTCCATTGGGGTGTAGCATACTTTGTTCCCAATTCATGCCTCTCTTTTCTCAAAAGTAACCCACCTGACTGGGAAAGGTCATGGTTCATGCTACATTCTAGAAAGATAACTATGCTGTTCCAGACTCAAGCCTGAGGACCTCCTGGGGTAAACAAATGAAGAAGCATAAGATAAAGGCCAAACGATTAAATCAGGAAACATTATTGAGATATCAGCAGAAGGGATCACGCCGGGGCATCAGTTGATGGCAGTTTCATTGAGCGCCTCCATTCAAGAGGACATCTTTTTGTGACTATGCCATGTCACCCACACTGGTCCTAGCTGAATTGTTCTTGTGCCACTCATAGACCCCAACACTGGCAGTTCTGCCCTCTTGGAGCCTCCTGGAGAGCACATCTGATGGGAGCCCAGGCAGCAAGAGTCAATAAAAATCCAATGTTCCCAATTCTAGGGAGGGCTTTGACTATTCACTTCATAACAAAGTCATTGTAGGCAAATCACTATCTTACTGTTCCTCAGTGCCACCATCTGTAAAACAGGGGAGACAAGACCTGCTCTGCCTGTCTCTATGATGTTTGTATCCCTTTTCTGAACTGACAAACCTCACAGGAGTGTTGTGAGGAAAGTGCTTTGCCAATTTCTGGGAATTTAGCTTACTACTGTCATACTGGGGCAGCTAGCTGGCACAGCGGAGAGTGTGCTAAACCTGGAGTCAGGAAGGCTGCCCTTTACGAGTTCAAATCTGGCCCCAGACATTTAAGAGCTATATGACCCTTGGCAAACGATTTACTCTCTTTTGCCTCAGTTTCCTTTCCTCATCTGTGTGTGTGTTCATCCTTCATTTCAGAGAAACAATGACATGACTTGCACTTGACTTTGTTTTGACTGAGGGAGGGCTGTACAGGTCACCAGCGTCACTTCTCCTCCAGTCACCTGAATCCAGTGACCAGATATTCATCAGGATGACTGGAGATGACCCAGGATGAGGTAACTGGGTTCAGTGACTTGCCCAAGGTTGCACAGCTAGTAAGTGTCAAGCGTCTGAGGTGAGATTTGAACTCAGGTCCTCCTGTATCCTGCACTGAGCTGCCCCTTCTTCATCTGTAAAATGAACTGGAGTAGAAATGGCAAACCATTCTAGCATGTTTGCCAAGAAAATCGTAAATGGAGTCACAAAGTGTAGAGCACAACCAAAAAATGTTTGAATAATTACCATGCTAGAAAATTCCTCCTAGCACATGTAAAGGTATCCCCTCTTTCGCTCTAGCCCGTACTCTGGTATTCAGTACATTGTGAAGTTCCCTTCATTTATAAAGTAAAGGGATTGGATAGGGTAGTCTCTGAGGCCTCTAAATCTGGTGAGCAGGAAAACAGATTAAAATTGGAGACCGAATTCAAATTCTGATCTGACCATTTACTACCTGTTTGACTGTGGACAAACCACCTAACCTTTCTTGCCTTGGTTTCTTCAACTGTAAAACAAAGGGACTGAACTAAATGACTTCTAAGATTTCTTCTAATTCTAAATTTGGGATCCTATGAAATTATAAGATCTGATGCAATCTAGGGGGGTAGCTAGGTGGTTCAGTGGATAGAGCATTGGATCTATAATCAGGAAGACCCAAGTTCAAACCTATCCTCAGGCGCTTATTAGCTATGTGACCCCTAGGCAAGTCACTTAACTTCCATCTGCCTTAATCTACTGGAGGAAGAAAAAGCAAACAATTCCATGATCTTTGCTGATGAAAACCCCACAGACAGTATTGGTTCCCTGGAGTCCATGGAGTCACGAAGTGTTGGATTAGACAGAACAACAGATGAAAATGGGATTGGATTCAGTGCAATTTAACAACATTTACTACCTACTATGAACCAGAAGGTACTAAATAAAAACTGAAACAGTCCCTGTCGAGTGGGAATTTGTATTCCAAAGAACACAAGAAATATGAATACAGATAGAAGCTATATATAAACTAAATAAAAAATAATTTGGGCAAGAAGCACTAACAGCTAAGTACATCCCAAAAGACCTTGTGTAAGAAACAGCAATTGAGCCAAGTCTTGAAAGGAGTTAAGAATTCCAAAATGGGGAAATAAGGGGAAAGAGTATCCCAGGTGTAGGGGGGAAGCTTATACAAAGACAGGGGAAAATGATTTGAGTGAACTTGTCACTTGCCAAGTCAATCTCCTCTCTGAGACTCTTGTTTAAGTGGATGACCTTTGGTCTTTAGCTCCCTCTACAAGCATACAAGGCCCCTGGGACAGGCCATACCTGCCCATACTAGCCCAGTGACCTTTTCAGGTCCTACTGATTTGTTTGAAAGTTATTCCATGTATGGTCTCCTCATCAGGATATAGCCTGTTTATGATTTCAAGGAAAATGTTTGTTATTGAGATGAGGGAGAAAGAACATATGTGCACCAGAGAAATATTATCTCTCTACTTACTATCTGGCAAGAGAGTCTGTCTCCCTTCCATCCTGGCAAAAATTGTTTCATCTGGTTTGCCAAATATATTTATGAAATTCAATGTGAATCAAAGAAGTCAGCATCAACTGTAGTTCCTTCTTCATAAAGCTAATTTGAATAAATGATTTCGCTGGTGTCACATGTGATATCTTAAAATAACAGTGCCTGCCACTTACCAAGTGAAAAGATATTGAACAATATAGTGAAGGAAAGGCAAGTCAGTTCCATCCTTGTGTCTTGCCTTTTTAGACCAGAAGAGAAATGTTCCAACTGGGATGGAGAGGGGAGTAGATAAAGAGTACAGTAGATGTCAATGGAAGAAAGCTGGCTGTAGAAGATAGCTCTGTTATTAGCACACTTAGCCCCATTCCTTTCTTTACTCAAGTAAGCTGAAGAGGGCAATACACATGATCTTTCAAAATCTGACCCCCAAGCTACCTTTCCAGGCTTACCATTCTAACCTCTTTGCCTACTCTATGATCTTTCCTGGCCATTTGATTATTCAATGCAACAATAACTAATATTGGTTAAGGACGTAAAATGCATTAAGAAAAAGTGGTTTGCCATTTTCTTCTTCAGCTCATTTTATAAATGAGGAACTGAGGCAAACAGGGTTAAGCAACTTGCCTGAGTTCACACAGCTAGTAAGTGTCTGAAGCCAGATTTGAACTCAGGAAGATGCATTTTGCAAAATCTAAGCTTGGTGCTCTATCCACTACACCACCTAACTTCCTTAAATGATGAGGTTGACGCTCATAATGCCAAAGCCAGTTAAGTGTTTGGAAGGCTCCAGAGGAAAGTGGGAGACAGGAAGTATTGGGTCGCCTACAAAACTGATGGTTTGCAGAGTCATTGTGCTGACCTCATTGTTGTATGCCTGTGAAATCTGGATGATACGCCAGTGCCATGCCAGGAAACTGGATCACTTCTAGTTGAATTGTCTTAGGAAGATTCTGAAGATCACCTGGCAAGCTAGGGTGGACGCCAAGGTCCTAGCATTCAAACTCTATTGCAGAGAGGACAATTCCAATAGGCTAATCAAATATATTTGCCTAAAAGACTATTTCATGGAGATCTCCTACAAGCTAATTGCTCACACCGAAATCAGAAGTGATACAAGGACCTTCTCAAGGCTCTCTGAAGAACTTTGAAATCAATTATGAGACGAGAGACACTAGTACAGGATCCGCCAACATAGTGTGCCAGCATCAAAGAAGGTTCTGTCTTCTATGAGCAAAGCAGAATGACAGTAGCTCAAAAGAAATGTAAGATACACAAATTTAGAGACATCTCCCCTCCACATGTCCATCTGGCCTATTGGTGCCTTACCTGTGGTAGAGTCATCCTAGCTCTTATTGGTCTGATCAACCACAGTCAGACACATCGCACCTTGACCTCAACACAGTGAAATTGTTCCGGTCCTCTTCAAGCATGAAGCACAACCACAAAATGTGTATAAGGATTTGTGACAGATTTTGGGGAAAGACAAAAATAAAAAATCTCTGCCCTCCAGGAATTTATTTTTATTGGGGAGTAGGGTAGAGACCAACATGATAACATGTAAAAAAAAAGAAAATAGAAGTTATATACTAAGTAATACAAATTAATTTCAAAGGAGAATTGGGGGAATTAGGAAAGAGCTCATGAAGGAGTTAGCACCTGAGAAATGTTTGGAAGGATTCTATGGGGCTGAGAACGGGTATACAGCGGTGGGACATTGCAAAGATGGATTATATGTACAAAGGTCTGTGCAAAGAGATAAATACTGGAGATGAGATGTTAGATAAGGGGGAATAGCTATTAGGCCACTTTTACTGAAATAAGAAGCATGTGAAAGGGAAGAAAATGAAAAAGGATGGAAGCCATAGGGTGGAAGACTTTAAAGGCCAGGATGGAGACTTTGATTTTTTTTTCCTGAGGCAATAGGGGATTGCTCTGATGTTTCCGTCACCTGAAATCCACATCCCACTGAAATCCTGTCCAAATCCTTGTCATTCTTTAAGGCCCAGCTTTCCCATATATCTTTCTCCTATGTTTCTCTGCCAGATGTTTAGGGTGAGCCCAGTTTTTTATATTTCTCTTAATGCACTTTCACATTACACTTTATATCATAGTTATTTATATCTTGATCTCCTCCATTAGTTTCTCAGCTCCATAAGAGAAAAGATGGTCATCAGGTTAGTCCTTGAATCTCCCCCAATTCCCAATGCAGTTCTGCGAGTGCATTAGGGTACTCAGTAAATGTATAAAACTATAAAATATCATAAGTTGACTTTTTTTCTAAAATAGAGACATAAATCCATTTGTTTCTCTCCAGTACTGAATCCAAAGCACTATTTTTGGATTCCCCATATTATGTTATACACTCACTAGCAAATCTTTTACCCTAAGTGAGCAAATTAGCACCTAAATTTATCTGCCTCATAAGGTTAGGAATGATGTTAGATAAGGTAGATACTTTGCATGTTAGCCACCTTCCTAGACGATACCTAGTTTGAGACTTAGGGACATCCTGATACCAAGTTCATTACATTCCAGGCAGAATGTATAAGTCCAGATCAAGTGCCATGGACAAGCACCATGAAATATGAACTCATTTGAGGGGAAAATTTACCAATCCATGGTGGGGAGGGAAATCTATACAATACCTATGTGATACATTAGAAAGAATGCAAAAGAGGAGAGCAATCTGGAAGGAGATGATAGCCACAAACTGCCATCTGAAATTACATTTTAACCAACAATTCTTGCTAACTAGGTGCTAAGCTCTGTTGTTTCTGTGTTCCTGAAAGACTACAAATGCTTTCAATGCACTAAAAATATTACATCTTGGGCCAAAGCTCTTATTGCCTCATCTTAATTAAGACTATGATTCTGGATTTTGAGGATTGTCTATAGGGAAGGCTTGAACCTATGATAAAAAGTCTAAGGAAGAGTCAGAATAAAGAACCTAATATAATATATGCAATTTCATGCAGTCAAATGAAAAGTCACATACTTAGGTTAAAAAGTCTATTTCCTAAACGAGGAACATGAAAATGGAATAAAGAGGCTATGTCTAGAACAAGGGAGGTGATAGTCTGCTATGAACTCTTTCCTGGTCAGAACTAAATATCATATGGAATACTGTGTCCACTTTTGAGCGACATGTTTTTGAAAGGATATTAAAAATCTAAAGAATATCTGGTGGATAGGGACCAGAATGGAAACAAGACTGGATGACATGTCACGTGAGGATGGATTGAAGTGACGCTGTGGAAAGGTGTTGGTTATGCAGCCAAAGGAGAGGGGTTTGGATTCTAGCTCTGGCTGTATGACCTTGGACTTCCTTGGATTTAACTTCCCCACAGCACCAGTTAAATGAGGTGGTTGAATTAAATTACTTGTAAGGTCCTTTCTTACTCTGGATTTTGGATACTATGATTCTTTAAGGACCAAGATCACTTGAAATTAAAAGAAGCTAAAAAAGTAGATTATGAAGAATATTAATTCTCAAGCAGGACTAATGGGCTGATTTTTTTTTTTTGCTTTGACTATTCATGTTTGTTTCAATGGAGCATTTCTATTGAAGGAGTTCCATTGTCATAATGCATAAGTTACAAAAGAGAATCAATAAAATATTTTAACACACAATAAAACAAAAGGAAGTACAGAAGGGCACACAACCGAAGAGATTTATTTTGTTACTACTTTGTTAAATATCTAAATCTATCTACTATATATATATATAAATGTAATATATATATAGATAAATAGATTAGCTATACACACACGCACATATACATGTATACATGTTAGATATGTACATAGAGATATGTAGATATAATATATCATATATTTTTTACATTTATTTGTTTTATTGTTAATTTATGGAATAAAACAAGTATTTCTACAACACAGTATAATAAAAAGATGATTGCACATGCAATTGCAAATCTACTATGTAAAACTTGCTATCCCTTTTAAATATATAATAATCATGTAAATTTCTTTTTTTCCTTTATTTTCTTTCTTCCTCCCTACTCCCCGCCCTAGAGATGGCTACCGTTAGACACAAATAGGTATATAGGTAAAATTATTCTATATATATTTATTTTTAAAATTTTAAATTTAAAAATTTATCTTAAAAATTTTAAGGAAGTTTACCATTCTGATGGACTCCTCTTTCTTATTCTTTGTAATTTTTAATGTTTTTATTTGCTTATGATTGTAAAATTGAAGATAATAATAGCACCTACCTTCCAGGGTTGTTGTGAGAATAAAAGGACATGTCTGTCAAATGCTTTGCAAACTGTCATTATGCAAAGCATCTAAGGGGCACAGTGGGTAGAGTGCCCTACCCGGAGTCAGACAGAACTGAGTTCAGATTTAACTCTAGATCCTCTAGATCTAGAACCTTTGGATCCTTTCCAAAGTCCTTTAGCAATTGCCAGCCTCAGTTTCCCTATCTGCAAAATGGAGGTAATAATAGCACCTACTTCATAGGGTTATTGTGAGGATCAAAAGGAGTTCTGTTTGCAAAGTGTTTTATGAACTTTAAAGCACTATACAAATGCTAACTGTTATTTTTATTATTAAATTCACTATTATAAAAAGAATATTATGGGGGAAAAGAGAGGGAGTGTGCTAGCAGGTTGTTGATATAGAGCTTTCTCTCACTCTTTAGGGCATGATTGGCTTTTAGTTGCAATAAGATATCTACTATCCTTGAGTCTTCTGGGGCCAACGCTTTTTTAATTTTTTGATTAACATAAATATTTTCTCTCTCTTCCACTCCATTAGAAAAAGACAAACAAAATCTTTTTAATAAATCTTCATAGTCAAGCAAAATGATTTCCCTCACTGACCATATTCAATAATTAATAGTCAATAAACATTTATTAAGAACCTACTATGTGTCAGGAATTGTGTTAAGCAATTAAGAAAAAGATAGGTCCCTGCCCTCAAGGAGTTAACTGCCTCATGGGGGAAGACAAAAGGGGAAGAGTGGCCAAAGGATATGATGTTTGTGGAGTCAAAACCAGCAGAGAATCTGATTGGAAATGAAGAGTTGGACAATCTGAGCCATCTGTAAAGGGCAGTTCGAGGAGGAATTTATTCTGCCCTCTATCCTTCCAGTCAGAGGGGCAAACACAACTGAGGGTACCGAGGAAGTGTTGAGTACCAAAGCTGAGATAATTTTCTTGGTGATGAGATTTCTAGTGATAAACTTATCTTGCAGTAAGCAAGTCCCAAAAAAAGTCTCATTGAGCATCCTGAGTCTGTAACCTCTCTATCTTGTAGAAGGTAGTATATTTTATCATGAGTCTTTTCTTCTCTTTTAAGCTCCTCTTTGAGCTCAGTTTTGTTTATGACTAATACTTCTTTAATTTACCTTCTCTCTCATTCCCCCATTTCCCTATTCTCCTTTCTCATTTCCTTGTTGAGTGAAATTAATTTCTGGACCTAATTCTCTCTCTCTCTCTCTCTCTCTCTCTCTCTCTCTCTCTCTCTCTGTCTCTGTCTCTCTCTGTCTCTCTCTCTGTCTCTGTCTCTCTCTCTGTCTCTGTCTCTCTCTCTCTGTCTCTCTCTCTCTCCTCTTTTCCTCTCTGGTCAGTTCACATGAGAGTGAGATGTAAGGGTTGTCTCTTCCACTCCACACACCCCCTTTCTTTCCTGTTATTAGAGTCTCCTACTTGTGCATCCCAATTATGTTAGATAATCTCCATTTCCCTTCTCCTTTCCCTTAACAATGTATTCCTCTTCCCTTCTCTTTCCATTCTGCTTTTTATGATCACCAAAACATATCAGAAGGACCCCTAGGCCTCCTGCCTGATTAGATGCCATCTTTGATCCCTGATGATGAAAGGGTTCTGAGGACACATGGATATCACCTCTCCATATTAAAATGTAAGTAGTCTATCTTTGTTGTGTTTCTCTTGACTACTACATTTACATTTCAAAAGTTCGACATAGTTCTGATTTTTTCATCAAGAATGCTTAAAAGTTCTGTTTCATTAGAGATTGTTTTTCCTCTGTAGGATTATAATCAGTTTTCCTGGGCGAGTTATTCTTGATTGTAAGTCTATACATTTTGCCTTTTGGAAAAGCACATTCCAATTTCCATGCTCTTTTATAGTGGTGGTTACTAAAATGTATGTTTGAATTATTTCTTTCTGACTGCTTGCAATATTTTTTCTTTGATCTGGAAGCTCTGCATTTTGCTCCAATGTTCCTGGCAGTTTTCATTTGGGGGTTTATTTCATGAGGTGATTTGGTGAACTCTATTTCTACTTTATCTTCTGGTTTCTAAAAGATTTGGGAAGCTGTCTTTTATGATATCTTGAAATAGCATTATCTATACATTTTTTTTTTGCTCATAATGTTTAAGTAGTCCAATGATTCTTAAATTATCTCTTCTTGATCTGCTTTTTAGGTGATTTATTTTTTTACTATGAAACACCTTATGCTTTCTTCTATTTCTTAAGTCTTTTGACTTGGTTGGAATATTTCTCAAGGAGTCCTTAATTTCTATTTGATCTATGTTAATTTTAAGGATTTTATTGCTTAAAACCTTACAGGGGAGAGTTTTATATTTCTTATGTAAAGCTGCTAATTTTATTTGCAATATTTTTCTTCCATAGCTCTCATTTTTTTTCCAATTTCTTCTTCTTGAGCTCTCACTCATGAAAATATTTGTTCCTCATACTTTATCTCTTCCAGGAATTCTGGATGAACTTGTGCTCAAACTGTGTTTTAAATTGAGGCTTTTTTGAGGGGAGAGGTAGATGTTTTGGAGTCATTCTATCCTTCTGGGTTTCTGACTGGTAGCTATATCACCATAACCAGTTTTTTATACTGGGATTCTTTTTTTGGTTGCTCATTCTTCCAGACTGCTTCCTGACTTCAGACTTTTAACACTGGGTTCTGTGCAGTTTTGAAGTGAAGGTCTGCTAGGCTGATCCTTGTCGCTACTTTCTTAAGATATTAAAATTATCAAAGAAATTAAAGTATATATAACATATATAGAAAAATCTAATAAATAATATAAATAATAAAAAGTATACATAATATAATAAAAGTATGTAATATAAAGCTATTGAAATTATTACAGAATCTCAGGTGGGAGCCTGAAAGCTTTGAGTGCTTCCAATGTAGTCTGGTTCACAGCAAAGTTTGTTCAGTGCCCTGCTGGGCTCAGTCTGAAAGTTTCTGACTGGATTTGAGTCTCAGCAACATGCCTATGGGTTTAGCCCCTTTAGAATTCCAGTAGAATGCCACTGTTCTCAGCTACATCAACCAGCTCAAAAACTCTACTGGTTAAGACCAGCAGAACTGCAGGTTCCTCTGGGATTACTGTTTCTGGTCCTTCTACTGCATGCTTTAGATTTTGCTGGGAGATGAAACTGAGATCCAAGTGAATTCTTGGGGTCCCAAATATACACCAGTTTCTTGCTTTGGAATTTGTTTCTAGTTCTGTACCTAGCCTCACAACCACAACCTCTCCTTATCCTGGAATGCCACAGGTAAGCACAAGTTCCCTCATCTACTTGTCCTGGATATGTGACCTGGAACTGGGTAGCAAGTTATAGATATGCCAGCTAGTATCTATACTTGTACTTTATATAAGATCATCCACTTTTGTGTCCATTCTAAAACTTCTTCTAGCCTTTGTGCATAGCTTTACCCTGGTTTGGAATGTTCTGCACAGCCATTTCTGGCTGCAGAAGTCTTCAGACCTCTCTATCTCCTTATGCTGCACTGGCATGGGAAAAAATGACTCTCTGATTTTTTCCTTGCATTTCCTGATCGGTATTCAGTAGGTACATTTTATAGATCTCTGTGGAAGAGTTGTTATGGATGGAAGAGGTATACTTCATCCTATTATTCCATCTTAGTTCCGCATCCAAAATGAGTTTAGTAAGTCTGTTGCTCCCTCACATTTCAGAGCTCCCAGCAGCATCTTGTTAAGAAAGCAGTAAGCAATCAATTTTATTTCTATGATATAGGTTGGAGCAAAATGACTCTTCCATCCACGAGATTCTACAATTCAATGAACCAGTTATGAATGTATTTTAAGTATTAATGCTGTTTTCCATGCATAGAACATATTTTGATACATAGGGATATTTATCTTTTTGTAATATCTTCCCCAAAAATCAAGGTATATTTTGTACCTGGATGTTTAACAAATATACTATTGATTTCAAGATTTTTATATCTAAGACTTACTGAGTATTTGATCATCAATTTAATCCAACCAGCATTAATTAACTATTTTCTTTGAGGCCCCATGCTAAAAAAAATAATTATTGCCATCAAGGAACTTATATCCTACGGTAATAAAAATTTATTATTGTCTATGTTGAGGTCAGTTTACATCATATGTATTTCCCAAAAGATCCCTCCTCTCCTCAGAGAACCATACCCTACAATAGTGAATTAAAAAGGGAAGGAAAAGCAGTTTAAAAAAAATAATCAACACAAAAAAGTCTGATATTACACACAATATTCTACATCCAAAAGCTGTCATCTCTGCAAGAGGTAGGAACAAATGCATTCTCATATCTCTTCATAGTAAAGCTTGGTTTTTATTATTTCAAAGTCTTCTGCTTTATTTTATAATTGTTATTTCCATTGCTGTAGACACTGAGCATATTGTTTCCCTGGTTTGCTTTCCATCACCTTGTGTCTTTTACCACATTTCTCTCTGTATTCATCATAGTTATCCATTTTCTCAGCAAAACAATATTCTATCACATTCAAGTACCAAAGACTGTTTAGCCATTCTCTTCCTGGTTCTTCTCCTGACTTCTAGACTTTAAAACTATGCTCTAGCTGCTGTCTCACTCTGAATTTTCCTGAGTTTTGTAGGGTTTTCTTTCCCTGAAGTATCTAATATCCCCATGATCTTCTCACCCTGGAATACTCTTCTCTCAAACAGGGCCCCCTCTCATTGATGAGTTTTTCCTGGAGCCTCCATTCTGTGACTGACCTGGGGCCAGTTATCTCCTATTCGCCTCTCGACTCTGTTCCTGACTTCTAAACTTCAAAACCATGTCTCCATGACAATTAGCTTCAAAACCTATACCTCTACCCTCCTGTCAATATTCTGTCCTTCCTTCTTCCCTCCTTCCCTCTCTTGCTTTCTTTCATCCTTTCATTCCCCAATCAATGAACATCTACTTGATTTCCAATTCTTTGATACCAAAATGTACTGTTATTAACATATCAGAGTGTGTGAAACTTCCTCTAAACATATATCTAGCCATGGGACTTCTCAGTCAAAGAGTATGGACATTTTGGACACTTTCTGAAAATTCTAAATTGCTTTCAAGAATGGTTGGACAAATTCCTAGCTCTAAAAAGAGTCCATAAATATGCCTTTCTTTCCAAGATCCTTCCAATTCTTGGCTCTCATCTTTTGTTATCTTTTACAATTTGTTTCGTGAGGTGACACCGCAAATATTACTTAATTTGCATCTACAGGGATTCAGTTGAGATGTCCACTCTTTTGGACACTCCTCAGATGCCCTAATATTATAAGGATCTATTCTAGGAAAAAAATTAGCACTATTTTTCTTTGGTTTTTAGATAATTTTAGAGGAGCAGCATGTCCTAGTAGATAGAGAACTAGACTTAAAATGGAAGGAAGTGTGGGTTCAAGATTTAACTGAGACACATACTCAATGTGCAACTTTGAGCAGTCACTCCTTAAACTGTATGTGCTCTAGGCAGTTCTCTAAGACTATAAGAAGCAAAGAAAATGCCAACCTACATTGAATTTCTGTGTACCAATCTGTGTACTAAAAAAGCATAGGTTAAGTCCCTTTTCCTATCCGTTCTTGTTCAGGCATTTCACTTGTATCTGACTTTTGATGATGTATGGGGTTTTCTTGGCAAAAATACTGGAGGGGTTGGTCATTTCCTTCTCTACTTTATTTTACAGATGAAAAGACTGAGGCAAACAGGGGTTAAGTGACTTGACCAGAGCCACATAGTAAATGTATGAGGACAGATTTGAACTCAAGTCTCCTAGGCTCCAGGTCCAGCACTCTATCCACTCCATCACCTAGCTACCCCTTTCCTATCTGTATTCTTTTATATTTAGACTGTAAATGGACAGTCAGTTTTATAGCAATTTTCTTCTATGAATCATGCCACTTATCTCTGAAATATTGTTTACATGTTTGGACACTTAAGAACAAATATATGTCGCATCACTATGCCCATTACCTATATGGAAGCTGATATGAGTAATTTAAATGTTTGCTCCTCAAAATAATGAAATCTAGCAACTTTTCTAGGTATTTATTAATACACAACAGCCATAAATTTTATTTAAAAAAAATGTCCCCAACAACTTGCTGGGAACAGCAAAAGTTTAGTTGGTAGAAGATCGTGAGGGTAGAGAGAATTGGTCCCAAGCTCCAGTTCATGTGATTAATCTCAAGATGCAATCACAGATTACATTTTTATCCTTTTACAAAATATAAACACTTCTCTATCTCTTTCTCTCTCTCATTGTTACAAAAAGGAGTATGAATGATTGACTACATCCACGGACAAACCTTAAAAGACACAGTTCAGTGAGTTTCAGTCATCTCAGGCATGAACCAGCAGATGGGGAAGAAACACTTTGGGGAGTGGGAAAGAGGGAATTTTTCTGTCCATAAACTATGGTATCTATCACTACAATTACTTGCCTGAAAGGTGATACCCCATGAAGCGGCTGAAGAGTAAGTTTGAGAGAATTAGAGAAACAGTTGATGGGTCAGAGAAACACATTCCATTCAGAAACAGATACAGAGAGGCAGCTATTCTGAGCTTGAAGTAGATTCAAGGTGTGTGACCCCAGCAGAGAAGAGAGTTAGCTATGTACTCATGAGAGTCATTGTACCTTTTGAGGAGGCAACCCTGCAAATTGAGCTAAGCAGTCTTCCCAATAGAGATTTTATGACCAGGGGATGGCTTTGGGAAGTACCCACAGAATCTCTGACATTTTGGAGTAATGAGTAACCTTAACCACTTGTGCTCTTTGTATGTGTGCCTTATTGGCATTGTACCTTAAGTTTCTTCTCACTTTTATCATGGAGTTTATGTCTGCTTATGAAAATGTGTCACGTTTATAGGTGAAATGTTTGTAGCTACTGCTTTTACTATTCGTTATACTTTGGTTTTGAGTCAATCGTATCTATTGCCTGCATATTAACTGAAATCACACTGGTAGGGGTTCATGAATTATAGCTCTACAAATAGTACCCCTAAAATTCAAAGTATTTTGGTGGAGTTGAAGGTGTCATTACACATGTAATCCAAATTATCCATTTCATCTTTTGAGATCACCTCTATCTTTTGTTTTCTGCCAAAACATAATTGTGCAAGACAGCTGCTCTGATTCTTTTCTAATATTTCAAAATGATAACGATATTTGCTATTCAGATCATGGATCCATTTTAAATTGATGTGATATATGGAAAAGATGGTAGTCCAAGCCTAATTTCTGCTGAACTGCTGTCAAATTTTCCTAGAAATTCTTGTCAAAGGGGGAGTTCTTCACAAGTGAATGTATTCTTTCAGGTTATTGAGATAATTTTTTTGTTATTATTCTTGTTCTAGTCTGAGCTAACTTTCTCTCTGCCTATTTCTCTGTCTCTCTCACCAGATTTTAAAAGCCAAATTAGAGAGGCAAAAGAAAAATTGACCAATGATTTTAAAAATACAATTGACAAAATGAAAAAAAAAAAAATCACTGAAAAGAGTAGCTCCTTAAATAGCAACTTATCGAGAGAATAAAGCACTTTGATCAAGTAGAACTTATACCAGGAATGCAGGATTGGTTTAATATTAGGAAGACTATCAGCATTATAGATCATATCAGCAACAAAACTAACAGAAACTATATGATTATCTCAATAGATGCAGAAAAAGCTTTTGACAAAATATGATTCTCAATAATATTGAAAATGCTGGAGAGCATAAGAATAAATGGAGCTTTCCTTAAAATAATAAGTAGTATCTACCTAAAACCACCTGTAAGCATTATATGTAAAGGGGATGAGTTAGATGCATTTCTAATAAGATTGGTGATGAAACAAGGATATCCATTATCACCACTGTTATTCAATATGGTACTATAAATGTTAGCTTTAGCAATAAGAGAAGAAAAAGAAATTGAACGAATTAGAATAGGCAAAGAAGAAACTAAGTTATCACTCTTTGAAGATGATATGATAATATACTTAGGGAATTCCAGAGAACTAAGTAAAAAAACTACTTGAAATAATAAACAACTTTAGCAAAATTGCAGGATATACAATAAAGCCACCTAAATCATCTGCACTTCTATATATTACTGACAATAGCAAGAGATACAAAGAGAAATCCCATTTAAAGTTACTATAGACACTATGAAATAAATATTTGAGAGTACCTGTCAAAACAAACACTAGGACTATATGAGCACAATTACAAAACACTTTTCACACAAATAAAGTCCAATCTAAGGAAGTAGAAAAACATCAGTTTCTCAGTAGGCCAAGCCAATATAATAAAAATGACAATTCTGTTGAAATTAATTTGCTTATTCAGTGCCTTACCAATCAAACTACCAAAAACTATTTTATAGAGCTAGGAAAAATAATAGCAAAATTAATCTGGAAGAACAAAAGGTCCAGAATGTCAAGGGAATTGATGAGAAGAAATGCTTGGGATAAAGGCCTAGCCCTATCAGTTCTTAAATTGTATTATAAAGCAGCAATCATCACAACCACTAGGTATTTGATAAGAAATAGAGGGCTAGAGCAGTGGAATAGGTTAGGTACACAAGACACAGTGGTCAATGACTATAGCAGTCTACTTTTTGATAAACCTAAGGACCCCATCTTCTGGGATAAAAACTCAGTATGTGATGAAAATGGCTGGGGAAACTGTAAAATAATGTAGCAGAAACTGGGCATAGACCAATGCCTGACACCATACACCAGAATAAAGCCCAAATGAGCATATGATATAGATAAAAAGACCGGTACTATAAATAAATTAGGGGAACAAGGAATATTTTATTTGTCATATTTATGGAGAATGGAGGAAACTGACCAAACAAGAGATAAAGAACACGTGAAATGCAAAATGCATAATTTTGATTACATTAAATTGAAAAGTTTTTGCACAAACAAATCCAATGCAACCAAGATTAGGAGGGAAGTAGGATACTGGGAAAGAGTTTTTACAACTGATGTCTGTGATAAAGGTCTCATTTCTAAAATATATAGAGAAATGAGTCAAATTTACAGGGATACAAGTCATTCCCCAATTGAAAAAATGATCAAAGGATATGAAAAAGGCAGTTTTAAGAGGAAGAAATTAAATCTATATATAGACATATAAATAAAAAAACCTCTAAATAACTGTTGATTAAAGAGATGCAAATCAAAACACTTCTGAGGTACCACATGGCTAATATGACAAAACAGGAAAATTATAAATGTTGGAGATGTGGGAGAGGTGGAACATTAATTCGTTGTTGGTAGAGCTGTTAGCTGATCCAATCATTCTGGAATGCAGTTTGGAACTATGCCCAGCTATAAACATGCACATACCCTTTGACCCAACAATAGTGCTTCTAGGGCTGTATTCCAAAGAGATCTTAAAAATGGGAAAAGAACATGTACATGTACAAAAACATTTCAAGCAGCTCTTTTTGTGGTGACCAAAAGTTGGAAATTGAGGGGATGCACATCATTTGAGGAATGACTGAACAAGTTGTGGTATATGAATATAATGGAATGCGATTGTGCTATAAGAAATCATGAGCAGGTGGACTTCAGAAAACATGGAAAGACATATGAACTGATGTTGAGTGAAGTGAGCAGAACCAGGAGAATATCATACACAGTAATACCACAGTGTGAGGTGACTGATTTTGATAGACTTAATCTTTCTTAGCAATGCAAGTACCTAAAACATTTCCAAAGGACTCATGATGCAAAATGCCACCCACATCCAGCAAAAGAAATATGGAGCAGGAATGTAGAATGAAGCAGATTACTTTCTCTTTTGTTTTATTTCTCATGGTTTCTTTCATTCATTATATTTCTTCTGTGCAACATAACTAATATGAAAATGTGTTTAATAGGATGTATGTGTAGAGCCCATTTAGGATTGCATGCCTTCTTGGAGAGGGAGAGAGGAAAGAAACTTATAGAAGAAAAACTTATAGAAGCAAATGTTGAAATCTGGAAACAAATAATAATTTTTGAGAGGAGAGGAAGGTGCAAAGAAGTCCCTTAAGTGAGTCAGAAAAAAGTAAGTCCTTAAGAGTTAATCATTAAGAGTCACAACTCAGCAATAATGGAGACAAGAACCAGGAGTGAGGGGAAAATCTAATTCTTCATGCTGGAAAGGGATGAGTAGACTTTTTTCTCTTCTTCCTTCATCATCTCCCACTGGCCACAGCATTTAACTCCAGAGGTACTTGCCCAGAAGACACCCCATCCAGCAGTTGGGGAATGAGCCTGAGAGTTTGAGGAACAGTTGAAGGGAACAGAAACACAAAATACCTTCAAGACACATGGATGCAGAGACATAGTCACCTAAGACTGGAAGCATGCCAAAGAAATAGGAAACTCTGGCAGCAGAAAAGACAATTGTATACAGATTCAAGAAATTATTCTAGCACCAGCAAATAAAGTACTTTGTGGAAAAGGTGTAGACCCTGTCAGTCCCCTAATTTGTTTAGAATCTGTGAAGGAACAGAAAGGTAGAGGAAGTGAAGTGGGCAATTATACCACTTAGCGACATGTGAAGAAAGGAGGTTTACAAGCAGAAATGGAAATAAGCAAAAGGTTTAAAATCACAGATAAATAGATGAATGCCAACAGAAACTTTTATTACTTGTTGTGGGGTAGAGTATGTTAGGACTTTCACAGACATGTTTTAACTTAGCCATAAGGAACACCTGGCTCAAGGAGTCAGATTTTATTTTCCTGAGGAAAAACGTCTCCTTTGTGACAGACTTCACTTAAAATAAACACAAAGTTGGCATAATGTCTCCTTTCTAAATATACCATCCCCTCTCCCTCTGAGTATAAACATAAATCTGTACAGCCCATTTAGAAACATCTAGTCCAAAGGGAGGTCCAAATTGGGAGAAGGCACTGGAAAGAAAAGAAAGCATGATATAGATGGAAAGAAACAAATGATACCTATCCTGTATTCACTTTACTAATTTTCTTTTGGTTTCTTAACAATATTTACTAATTCAAAAACATATATCAGGCTCCTACTCTATGGACAGTACTGTGCTAAGGTGGCAGAGAATCAAAGGTTAGGTAAAATTGTATCCCTGTCTTTATGGAGAATCTACGAGAGGAATAAGACAGAAATAGATTACTATAGCACACAAATATTTTTGAGAGGTGCTACGTGAGATCCTCAAAGAAGATCTTTACATGTAAGAAGGGATCATGGAAAACTTCATGGAAGAAAAATAATTCATTTTTTCCAATTTTTTGATATTTTTATTTAAAGTTTTGAGTTCCAAATTCTATCCCTCCTTTCCCACCTCCCCTTCCCCACTCTGAGATGGTAAGCAATCAGATATAAGTTAAACATGTGTAATTATGTAAAACATTTTCATGCTACTCATTTTGTACAACAAGACACAAATAAGAGGGAAAAAATGAAAAAAAGTGAAAAATAGTATACTTTGTCTATGTTCAATCAATATCAGTTCTTCCTCTGGAAGTGGATAGTATCCATCATTAGTCTAAGAATGGCTAAGTCATTCACAATTCTTCATCAAAGAATATTGCTGTTACCGTGTATAACATTCATCTGATTCAGTTCACTTCACTATGCATCAGTTTGTGTAAGTCTTTCCAGGTTTTTCTAAAATCATCCTGCTTGTCATTTCTTATAGCATAATAATAAAGAAAAAGAATTTGAACTAGACTTTAAAGGTTTATAGGAATAAATCTAGGTCAATTTTGAATCTTTTTTTCAATCTTTCATTCTTCCTGAAATAGTTTTGGCAATCTTATTTATGCTACATTGGGGAAAATCTTGAGGCATAATCAAGGTTTTGCTGGCACCAGCTCAGACCTCCTCATGAGACCCAATTGTTAAATTTTCATCATGAGCACTCAAACTTCAGAAATTGGCAAATGCTACAGGTTAAGGCTTGAGTTATTGTTTTGTTGATCATCCAATTTTAATAAAAGTAATGAAGGCAGTCTTACTAATGGAGATTAAACTTAAAAATGTCTTGCCTACTTTTTTTTTTCAGAAATCCACTTGTTAATCATTTGCCAGTACACACCAGGGTATCATGTAATCCATTCCCTTGCCTACTTTAAACTCCAGAGAAATTGATTATATAAGTTTTGACCTGAAATGATCTTTAGAAATTTTTTAGTCCCACTTCCCTCTTTTGACAGAGGAAAGTTAAGAATAGAGAGGTTCAAATGAGTTGAATTGTCCAAAGCCACAAAGGAAGTAACAAATCTGGGACTGAAGCCTTGTTCTCTGTGTAGAAATTTAGAGCTCATTCCACAATGCTAGAAGACTCCACAGACACACCCTTCCCCTTAGGAAAACATACTAACTTAATAGTGTTCCTTTTTATAGCTAACACCAATCAATCCTACTGTAATGCAAATTTATACCTGTACTCAACAGAGAAGAATAGTTCTGGGAAGTACCTATATGTAATGCACTGGGCTAGGTTGCTTTGATGGATATTAAAAAAGATTCATAAAATCATACTATCTGAATTCATGGAATATGGTCAATAATCTAGTCTCTTGAAACTAGCAATTGAATATTTTTAATAACTGATCTTCCAACAGATCAATAAGTAAATTAACATTTCCTTTACATACATAGATATCATACCATTTAGTGTACATATATTAAGCATTTATATAATTTATTTTTATGGTGACTATAAGATTAATATAGTTTCTTTTAACCATGTTGTTTTTTCTGTTATTTTTTTTCCTGTTGCTTTGTCTAAGATCATGATTATTGCCCATGTTATGTTTATTTGTTTTGAGGCAGTCAGGGTGAAGTGACTTGTCCAGGGTCATATAGCAAGTAAGTGTCTGAGGCCGGATTTGAACTCAGATCCTCCTGACTCCCAGGCCAGTGCTCTATCCACTGTAAGTGGGTTGGGCAACTTGTCAGAAGCAGATTACAGGAGTTCCTTTGCTGGCAATGTGTCCTGGACTCTATTGCATTACCTATATATGGATTAAGTCCTGGGTTGCAGTCCCAGATAAAGGAGGAGTTCTAGTACATCAGAGTTTGGGAACACAGGGGATTAGGTCTCTGGTCAAAATTCCAGAGAGGAAAATAGTGCTTGTGGTTACTTGTAGACCAGAGCATAGACCAGGAGAGTAGTAAATATGTCTCCTTAGGTCATACTGCCTTGGAAGAACTGAAAACTTACAGACCCCCCCCTCCCCAACCCCCTGCAAACTAGCTGAGAGAAATAGGCAGAAAAGCCTGAAGATTGGGACACTGCTCCCTTCACCTTGGGAGCAGAGTCCCTTTATAACCTAGAGCTAAAAGGCAAGAAATAGGCTGGAAAATGAGCAAACAGCAAAAAACAAATAGATAGATAGATAGATAGATAGATAGATAGATAGATAGATAGATAGATAGATAAATGAATGAATGAATAAAATAAAAAAAAATAAAAAATCTGTCCACAGAAAGTTGGTATGATGACAGAAGATAAAAATGCAAATTCCAAAGAAGACAACAATGTCAAAACTGCTACAATCAAAATCTCAAAGAAAAATATGATTTGGTCTCAGGTCCAAAGAGAATTCCTGGAAGAGCTAAAAGAAAAAAGGATTTTAAAAGTCAAATAAGAGAGATAAAGAAAAAATTAGGAAATAAATTAGTGATGCAAGAAAAATTATGAAAAAAAGAGTTAACAACTTGCTAAAGGAGGCACAAAAATATTGAAGAAAAGAATACCCTTAAAAAACAGAATAGGCAAAATGATAAAAGAGGCACAAAAAGCCAATGAAAAGAACTCCTTAAAAAGCAGAATTGGCTAATTTGGCCAAAAAGAGGTTCAAAAGCTCAATGAAGAAAGTAACTTCTTAAAAATTAAAATTGGGGTATTAGACATCAAGAAACGGTAATGCAAAATCGAAAGAATGAAAAAAAGAAGAAAATGGAAAATCAACTGACCTGGAACATAGAATGGCAAGAGATAATTTAAAAATTACTGGACTCCCTGAAATCCATGATCAAAATAAAAAGAGCATAGACATCTTTTTTCAAGAAATTATCAAGGGAGGGGAGGAGCCAAGATGGCAGACTAGAAAGATTCACATATGCTAGCTCCTAAACCACAGCCCATAAAATATCTGTAAAGAAGAATGCTCAACAAATTCCGGAGCAGCAGAAGCCACAAAACAACAGAATGGAGGAGATTTCTGTTCCAGAGAGACCTGAAAAACCGGCACCAAAGGTCCACCATGCACCTGACCCAGAGCACAGCCCAGACCTGCCTTGGCCACATAGTACCAAGAAGAGCAGATCTGAGCAGGCTTCAGGGACAGAATCTCCAGCAGCCACACAGGTGCCTCCACCCACAGGTGCAAAGGTCAGTGAGAGAGCATGTTGGCTGGCCAAGAGGGGAGTGGGGTGTTACCATAACTCAGGCCCCCTCGGGAGGCAGCAGTGGAGGCAGCAGTGGACAGGAGCTCCCAAAGCAGGCAGTAGCTTGGATCCATTATCGAAGGTCTCCGCATAAACACCATGAGGGAATTGAGCCCCATCTGGTGACCCTGCCCCCATCCAGGCAGCTGAACTTAACCTCACACTGAATACCATCCCTGCCCGCACCTGAGCACCTGAATTTAATCTTACACTGAATAGCAGCCTTGCCCCTACTGAAAGCCCTGAGGCTGGGAAGCAGCATTTGAATCTCAGACCCCAAGCACTAGCTGGGTGGAACTGGAGGTGAGGTGGGTGTGGAAAGCAATGTTAGAAGTCAAGTAACTGGCTGGGAAAATGCCCAGAAAAGGGAAAAAAAAATAAGACCATAGAAGGTTACTTTCTTGGTGAACAGATATCTCCTCCCTTCCTTTCAGATGAGGAAGAACAAGATTTACCATCAGGGAAGACATAGAAATCAAGGCTTCTGTATCCCAAACATCCAAAATAAATATTCCATGGGCTCAGACCATGGAAGAGCTCAAAAAGGATTTTGAAAATCAAGTTAGACAGGTGGAGGAAAAACCGGGAAGAGAAATGAGAGAGATGCAAGAAAAGTATGAAAAGCAGATCAACACCTTGCTAAAGGAGACCCCAAAAAATGCTGAAGAAAATAACACCTTGAAAAATATGCTAACTCAATTGGCAAAAGAGGTTCAAAAAGCCAATGAGGAGAAGAATGCTTTCAAAAGCAGAATTAGTCAAATGGAAAAGGAGGTTCAAAAGCTCACTGAAGATAATAGTTCTTTCAAAACTAGAATGGAACAGATGGAGGCTAATGACTTTCTGAGAAACCAAGAAATCACAAAACAAAACCTAAAGAATGAAAAAATGGAAGAGAATGTGAAATATCTCATTGGAAAAACAACTGACCTGGAAAATAGATCCAGGAGAGACAATTTAAAAATTATGGGACTACCTGAAAGCCATGATCAAAAAAAGAGTCTAGACATCATCTTTCATGAAATTATCAAGGAAAACTACCCTGATATTCTAGAAGCAGAGGGCCAAATAAGGATTGAAGGAATCCACCAATCACTTCCTGAAAGACATCCAAAAAGAGAAACTCCTAGGAACACTGTGGCCAAATTCCAGAATTCCCAGGTCAAAGAGAAAATATTGCAAGCAGCTAGAAAGAAACAATTCCAGTATTGTGGAAATAAAATCAGGATAACACAAGATCTAGCAGCTTCTACATTAAGGGATTGAAGGGTGTAGAATAGGATATACCAGAAGTCAAAGGAACTAGGACTAAAACCAAGAATCACCTACTCAGCAAAACTGAGTATAATACTTCAGGGGAAAAACTGATCTTTCAATGAAATAGAGGACTTTCAAGCATTCTTGATGAAAAGACCAAAGCTGAAAAGAAAATTTGACCTTCAAACACAAGAATGAAGAGAAGCATGAAAAGGTAAACAGCAATGAAAAGTCATAATGGACTTACTAAAGTTGAACTGTTTACATCCCCATATGGAAAGACAGTATTTGTAACTCTTGAAACTTTTCAGTATCTGGGTAGTTGGTGGGATTACACACACACACACACACACACACACACACACACACACACACACAGCACAGAGTGAAGAGTGAATGAAATAGGATGGGATCATATCTTAAAAGAAATGAAATTAACTATTGAGAGAGAAATATACTGGGAGGCGAAAGGGAGAAATGGAATGGGGCAAATTATTTCTCATAGAAGAGGCAAGAGGAGACTTTTTAGTGGAGGGAAAAAGAGGGGAACTGAGAGAAAAACATGAAGTTTACTCTCATCACATTGGACTAAAGGAAGGAATAAAATGCACACTCATTTTGGTATGAAAACTTATCTTACAATACAGGAAAGTAGGGGAGAAGGGGATAAGCAGGGTGGGGAGGATGATGGAAGGGAGGGCAATGGGAGGAGGGAGCAATTTGAAATCAACACTCTTGGGAAAGGACAGGATCAAAAGAGAGAATAGAAGCAATGGGGGCAGGATAGGATGGAGGGAAATATAGCTAGTCTTACACAACCTGACTATTATGGAAGTCATTTGCAAAACTACACAGATATGGCCTATATTGAATTACCTGTCTTCCCAAAGGAAATAGGTGGGGAGGGATGGGGAGAAGTTGGAACTCAAAGTTTTAGGAACAATTGTTGAGTATTGTTCTTGCTACTAGGAAATAAGAAATACAGGTAATGGGGAATAGAAAGTTATCTGGCCCTACAGGACAAAAGAGAAGATGGGGACAAGGGAAGGGAGGGCTGATAGAAGAGAGAGCAGATTGGTGATAGGGGAAATTAGAATGCTCGGTGTATGGAGGTGGGGGGAGGGGATAAATGGGGAGAAAATTTGGAACCCAAAATTTTGTGAAAATGAATGTAAAAAATTAAATAAATAAATTTATAAAAAAAGACATCATAAATAAGTAAATAAATAAGTAGAGAGATAAATAAATAAATAGATAAAAAGAAATTATCAAGGGAAATTGTCCTGATATTCTAAAACCAGAGGGTAAAACGGAAACTGAAAAAATCCAGTATTCACCTCCTGAAAAAGATCCCAAAATAAAAACTGTCAAGGGTCAGAGTCAAGGAGGAAATATTACAAATAGCCATGGAAACAAGCAAAGTAACTAAAAAAACCCAGAACAACTTAAATATTATGGAGCCAGTCAGGATAACTCAAGATTTATCCTTCTACATTGAAGGATCAGAAGAAATAAAACAACACGTAAAGAAAAACGAAACAAAAAAGGAGAAGCACCTATATGTACACAAATATTTATAGCAGCTCTTTTAGTGGTGGCAAAGGATTGGATGCCTATCAATTGGGGAAATAGCTAAACAGGTTGTGGCAGGTGATTGTGATAGAATACAACTGTGTTATAAGAAATAATGAGCAAGATGCTTTCAGAAAAAAAAAAAAAACAAACCTGGAAAAACTTATGTGAACTGACGCAAAGTGAAATAAGCAGAACCAGGACACTATACTCAGTAATAGCAGCAATGTACAATGATCGGCTGTGATTGACTATAATGTACTTTTTAAACTATAAAGCACTGAATATCCCTTATAACAATAATGGCCAGCATCTACCATGATGGAATTTAATAATAAACATATTTTTGTAGTTAATTTTTTAAAATTGAATATAAAGACAGAAAATAAAGGACCCATCATTCCTAGCAGCTAGGAGGTGCATAAGCAAACCTCAGATGTTTTAGGGATGGCAAATGCTGAGTCAGCAATGTGATATGGCTACCCCAAACTGGACTGAGCTTTGCTTTAAATGAACAAAAATTATATGTCCAGCAATGTTTCATATTAGACAGATATCCGGAATGTTGCATGATGTTAGGTGATAAAATTTAAAAGAGACCTTGAGTAAAAGAGAAAGACCTCTTTGGACATGAATTCTGGCTCTGCTATTTATTGTTTGGGCAATGGTAGGGAATTGCCTTAACTTCTCAGCCTTAGTTTCTCTTTATCTCTAAAATGGAATTAAACTTAATTTCTATAGTGATTTCTGAGCTGAAAATTTGTAAACCTATGAATGTCTAGGTCTATATATACTCAAAGCTCTTCCAGTTTCACAGGATCTGAAAAAAACTGTTTACATTCTACTGGCAAATACTGGGAGAGAGGTGAGGCCCATGGTCATGCTAAAATGAGGCTAGATGCATTAAGATCCAAAGATTAAAACTTGATTAATCAAAGTACTGAAAAACTTTGAGGCAAAGCTTGTAGAATATATGCTTCTTCAACGTAGAGACTTTCCATTTTTACTTTTGCATGATTGGAGTCAAACAAAGTACCTGGTCCATAGCAGGCACTCACTAAATGCTTATTGAATGAAATACATCAGCCCAGAACTAACAGTTCATTTTTTGGCATCATAGATCCCAATATTCAGGTCCTTAAAACTTAAAAAAATATAGAAGGAAAAAAACAGTATTTACAATTTATGGCTTGACAGTGCATATGGTTGTCAGAAATTGGATACATTTCTGTCCACAAAATGTCACTTTTAATCCATTCCTTCATGAGTCAAATGTTAGCTTGGGAAGAAAGGACAGACTCTCATGCAATCAAAAGCAAACCTTTTAATCCAAACTAGCAGGGCCATTCAAATGTCAAAACTGACATAAAGCTCTAAATAGTAAAGAAAATTGCTATTGGGACAATTTAATAAAATGTGGATAGACTAATCTTCCAGAAAAAAAAATCTAAATACTGAGCTACTCATGTAACATTAAAGATCACAATATGTAATCCTGAGAAGTTTTAAAATCTGGTAAAAACAAGAATGAGAGGCAGTGTAGTGGAATGGAGAGAGCAGGAGTGGGGAACCTGTGGCCTCAAGGTCACATGTAGCCTTCTAGGTCCTTGGGTGCAACTTTTTGATGGAGTTCAAGTTTTACAGAACAAATCCTTTTATTAAGGGGCTTTATTCTGTGAAATTTTGATTCAGTCAAAAGATTGCACTTGAGGACCTAAAGGGCCACAGAGGGCCTCAAAGCCACAGGCTCCCCACCCCTGGGATAGAGAGATGAAATTGTAGTCATAGAGAACTGAGATCAAGTCCTTTCTATAACATAAGTATTTATTATTATTTTATTCTGAGTGCCCCTAGGTACCAAGACTGTAAGATATAAAAAAAGTGCCAGTATGGTTGGAGATGGTTTCTTTTTTGGAAATTTCTAACAATGAAAAAAATTCCCCTCTTCCTGACCCAGAATGAAAACAAAATAAAACAAATAATAAAACAAAACCATAACCTAAGAGTAAAACCTATACATATCAATGGCCATATATAAATATGCTAAAACAAAAACCCCACCTGTATTCTGCTTCAGGTGTATTCTGAGCTTATTTGACTTTTGGAGGGGTAAATATTGATAGATACTTTGAAAAACTATTGCAATCATTTAATGAATTAAAGAACTGTACTCCCCTTTGAAGGTTGTGTTTTATTTTATTTTTTTGGCAGAATACTGTATAGCTCAATGTGCTAACAGAATGCTGCCTCAAATGATTCTTTAAAGGTTTAAACTATCCCATTAGAGGACTCCTCATACTGCCCATCATAGGAATGTAGATTGAGAGAACACAGTTTACTGCCGAATTTAGACTCATAGATTGTCAAGGTTGAAAGGAAAGTTAGATAAAATCTTTTTGAATTCCCTCCTTTAACTGAGCCCAGTGATGGGACATGACTTGACCAAGGTAACAGAATTAGTAAATGGCAGTGATCTATCTATGAGGTGCCACAACTGGAAAATTACTTCATACCTACATGCATACTTCATAAAATATATTCCTCGGGGCTGTGAGAATGAAACAGCCAAGTCTTTGTGACTTCAACCTTCAAAAACAGAGTGGCATAAAACATGGCTACCTTGAGAGGCAAGTTTGAGTGTGCATCCTTGGCAATACAGTTGGGAAAAAGAAATCTATAAGTTGATACATATATTTGCTTTTTTAAAAATCAAATAACGTTAGAATTAAAAAAAACCTATTTTCCGCCAACATATTAGAAAACTACCTTGATTTATCACCGACAGAGTTAGCACTTTATGATGGTTTCCTGTTCAGTAGAGAGAATATTTTGGAAAGAATACCACACAGAGTTAATAAGTAGGGCCCAGAGATGAGCAAGAAAATGGACTATATTATTACCTTTGGGAAACAGAATGTTCTTGTAATGACCTCCAAAAATCTCCCTGAAACAAAAGCCCTTTTTTTCAAATACCATATTCTTTTGGTTTTACATTAACTGCAATTCAAGTAATGTGTCTCCAAATAGGTCTCTATAGTCTCCAAATAATTTTAATTGAACCACATTCAAAGGGTAATGGAGAGGCTCAAAGTGGCTATCAACAGGTATCATGTAACAAGTTACAAATGAGGAAGGAAGTCTGAGAAATGGTAGAAAAGATTTAGGCAAAAATATACACAGACAAAAAAGATAGGTTGATCACATGGTGGGAGCGGAGCAAGGGTCAGCAAATGGATAAACTTGGTATTCTTTTGATATTATGAGAAAACAAGGAAGGCCTCAGAATGTTGGGTGGATTTCCTCTGGGCAACTCATAAGAAAACATGGGCAAGGATCACACAGGAAAGGCAGGCACTGTGATTGTGAATCAAATGATCAGAAAGATTACCTATACTAGTAAGGATACCACTTGGAGCATGGAACTGGCACCCAACAGAGAATTTTTCTTCTCGTCATCAGTGTGACCTATGATATCATATAGAGCAAGATAAAAGATATGTACATATCCATCAAGATGACTGAATTGATCTTATGTCAAAAGACACATAATTTTTTTAAAAAAAAATGAGAATACTCCAATTAGTACATTCAATAAGGTTTGAATTGAATGGTCAGTTGACTTGGTATATGTGTGCAGTTAAAACCCATGGTAATTTAGGAGGGTATTTTCAGCTACAGATCACATGATAAATCTTGATTAATAATTCCATTTGAACTCCTAAAATTAAAACTCTTATGTAAAAAAGAAAGCAACATTTATTTTCCTAATCTTATTTTGCATCCTTGGTATTATCATTAATCCAAAAGTTTTAAAATGTGTAAGCAAGAAGGCAGAATTGTATTAATTTAGGGGATGACTCAGATTTTTAAATTTCATGCATTGTGGAATTACATTTTTGTTTAAGTCTGGGAACAATCCTTCACAGTGAAATTCATAATCATGGAATAATACCCCTATCAATATCTGTCACCACATCTGGCAATAATGAAGACAAATTAACATCAATATTTAGAAAATCTGGAAATACGATAAGCTGAGGCATGTAAAATCCATTTTCTGCACTTAGTCCCTGGTGGTTTAAGGAAGGATCAACTTCCTGTCTTACTATTCTAGTGTCCAAATAAAAGGGGGAAGGTTATACTGCAATCTGGAGGCCATGTTTCTGGCTTATAAACAACAAAATTCTGAAACTCAGCTCCATTAAGGAGGGAAACGTTTTGCTTCCAACTTTTCCTCTGAAAAGCATTTCTATGATGTGTATTAGGCCAGCAGCTGCTTTCCATTTAGTTTCAAAGAAGCCTGAAAAGAACATAAATTTACACCTTCAAAGTACTAAGGCTTAAACATGTGCATGTGCTGTATTAGTAACTTTTTTGGTATTAATAAATAGATCTTTGGCAAGAGGTCTGATTTTTGAACTTTTAAAAAAACACCAAAAATTTACCGAACAAAAACAAAAATCATGGTTTCTGAAATGATCAGATTTAATGAATTGCTTCTTTTAACCACTTCTACCTACTGAAACATACTTTGTAAAACGCAGAATTACATTCATTTTTCACATCGTCTCCTTTTCCCATTTCCACACCCAAATACTTTACAATCATGTTCAACTTTTTTTGACACCATTTGAGGTTTCCTTGGCGAGGATAATGGAATGGTTTGTCATTTCCTTCTCCAGTTCAGTTAGAGATAAGGAAATTGAGGCAAATAGGATTACACAAGTTGTCTGGGGTCACACAGCTAATAAATGTCTGAGGCCAGATTTGAACTCAGGAAGATGGGTCTTCCTGACTTCAACCCCACTGATAGAAACTAAATATTTTAATTAGACCATGTTCCTTGATTTGTTGACTAAATCTTTTGATAGTTTTAAGTACTAGAGTTGGTATTTGGTCTTCATCATTAGTATTCTACTAGCAACAACTTCACCTCAAAACTCTAGGAAACCATGAAGAACCCTGTGGTGGATATACAGATGTAGAATCATTTAGATAAGACATCTCTTTCAAGAGATACCCTATTCATTTAGAAGAGGGAAATAGAATGCATAGTAGTGATAAAGTTTTGGGCCTGGAGTCAGGCAGAGTTGAGTTCCAATCTGGTGTCATACACTTCCTAGTGTGTCCCTGGGCAAATCATTTAATTTCTGCCTGCCTCAGTTTCCTCATCAGCAAAATGGAGATAAAATAGAAAGAAATGCAACACATGACCACTGTCACCTATCTAGATGTAATAAGATGATGAATGTAAAAGTGCTTTTGGAAAAGGAAAAAACTGTACAACACAAGGTGTTGGGGTACAGCTTAACCTATGTCGTAAAGGCATTGGTGGGAGAGCAAAGTGCTTTTGGCCATTTCTGCTGTCTTACTACACACCCTTCATCAGCAAACCTCTATCATGTATAGAGACTCATTAATGTAGCAAATATAATATTCATTCATTTGTGAGGTGGAAAATATTTGGAATAAAAATTGTTAAGGATGAGTTCCAAAGACTTAAGTTAAAAAGAAAGTATTGTACAGTAATTCATATTTCTTTTTATCTGCGTGGACTTTGGGACCACAAGGACACACACTTAATTGCATTTCCCGTGTGGAAAAAAAATTGAGCCACCTCCATTTCAAGAATGGATAAGACTGTGCTGTTTTTTAAAAGGCTTTAGTACTCATTTTCAATAAAAAAAAAATCTGGCGTTATAAAAATACATAAAATAGTCATGATATTTATACCATTAATTTACAAAAGATACAATTTTGCATAAAACAAAGCTATAAAATAGTTTAAAATGATATTCTTAAATGAAAGTTATTCCCTGTATAAAATTTTATAACATTTTTGGCAGTTTTTAAAATTTGTATAAATAGGCATTTTGGGGTATCCTTTAAAAATTCAGCTTCCTTTAAAGTCATAGGATTTTATTTCTTTTAAATAAAAGTCTGCTTGAGGTAGTATGTTAGAAAATGCTTTGGTTCCTCTCAAGAGTCAGTACCAGTGCAGCTATGTGTCCAGGTCATAAGACTGAAACGTAGGAGTCCTGTAGCCTTCTAAGACCTGTTTATAGGTATGCATGTGATTTTCTCCTTGAAAAACTGTCCTCTCTCTCCCATCCTCTTCTAATTCAGAGGAAAAGTCTTGGGAGTCATGAGAATTCATATGTAAAGTTTTTGGCTGTCCACAGCTTGAAAAAGCATCCAGTTGAGGCTTCCCAAGAGGCTTTCCAAATGTTCCTGTAATGAAGAACACATATAAACAAAAAATGATTATGATAATAAATTGTCCTACTGATGCAATAGGGCTCTGAATCATGGAACTCCATGACCTCAGAAGAATCAAAATTGTGGGTGACTTAAAGGGAAATGAAAAGATGTGTGTGTGTGTGTGTGTGTGTGTGTGTGTGTATACATACAACAGATTGCCAATATTAACTTATGTTCAAAAAATTCTATGACAGGTAACTTCACAGACAAGGATGTGGGATAAATAAGTATCAAGAAGGAAACTCAACAGATAGAAAGCCCAAGTGTTAGACTAGTATCCTTAATAAATGAAAAAATGAAAAATAAATGAGCAGAAGACTTCCAGAATATTGGAAACCTTCATGGAAGGGAAATGGAAGGACAGGGGAAGGAAGCCTGGAGTACTTGGGTTCTGAACTGGTGGAAGAAGTACTTAACCAATGAAACCAATGAGATCCAGCTACATAACTTATATTTACATAAGCCTTTAAGGTTTAAACATTCAAAGATTGAAATTTTTTAATTCAGTTTAATTTTTTAATTCAAATCTCCAAAATAGGTATTTTCAAGGACTTTGCCTCTGCTGTGATTAGTAGGTAGACAATATGGTTAGGGTACCTACATACTGGAATTTAAGAAATTAGGTGTATTTTCCATCCTTCTTTATTCTCACTCATTTAGTAAATGAATACATCTTTTATCTTTTCTCATCTTCCATTAATATCTGACTAAACATAAAACACTAAAACCTCCATCTTACAGCCTTACAGTTGCTGGTCTTTTCTTGGCTGTGATGGTCTTTTCTACCAGAAGGGACCCAAATTGTCCTGCTTGCAGTTCTTGCTAGGTAGACACATTGTTTTCCATCCTTTTTCTGTGGGTTCACTTATTAGCTACTAGACATCCCAAACCACAGTCATGCTACACACTCGGCTCCACCCCAAAGCACTTTGTAGCCCAAAACCACTTTTTCCACATGGCTGAAGGGCTGAGCTCCTAAGCCACTCCCTAAACTCTCATCTCTTTGGGGATACCACACACAGTGCTTCCCAGAAAGTTCCTAAAAGCAGTCTCTCAAATCTAGATTAAGTGTATAACAGAGTAAAAACAAAAACAAAAACAAAATCTCTCTCTTTTGAATCTGCCTAAAAGAATATTTACATTATCATAAATGAATTTGTTTTCCCATAAAGAAAATCATGATATGGCAAAAAGCATGCTAGATTTGCTATTAAAATTCTGCTTCTTCCTCATATTACCTTTATGGACTTGGACAAGTCACTTAGACTTCTAGGACCTCAGTTTCCTTAGCTGTCAAAGGGCAGTTTGAATTAGATACCCTCTAAAGCACATTCCAATTCTAAATATATCATTCGTCTTCACAAGTCTGGCATTTACATTTTCTGCTGTATTCCTGGCACATAAGCTAACGGCATTACTCCCCTAATGGCTTAATTCAGCTGAGAAACTCACCCATAAAAGCATTACTGGATGCAGTAGATGATGGTTCTTGGATTGCATTAAAATCCACAACATTTTTGTTTTGAGACAAGCTTTTGATCCCAGATCCTTCACTCTGAATGTAGACAGAGTTGACTAGTTTACTCATGGGAGATGGCACTCCAACATTACTCATATTTTGGTCACACGATTCCTCTGATGGATGTGAACATGGGTAGCACTCTTTCTTCTTTACATAAGTAGACTCAAAATGATCCAAGCAAGCATTTCTTGGGTCTGGGCTGCAAACTTTTTATAAGTTAAAAAAAAAGAAATTTCAATTCTGAGAGTTAGCACTGCTAGGGATTCCAAGGAAAGTCATGACAGCTCAATCTTGACTTGAGCTATAAATCTACATACCTGGGCGGTAGTTATCAAAAGAATCAGAGCCATAGACAGTCCCCTTCAGATACCCAGTTCCTGTTCCAAGGTAGTGGCATAAGAATGGATCTGTGACACCTTCCATGTCTGTCTCACTGCTGTTATCCATATGACAAGTACCTTGAAATCAGAAAGATATATATCATTATCATAATCATAGCTATCATTTATATAGTGCCTATTATGTGCAAGGCACTATGCTACATGCTTTACAGTCTTTAAAGTTATCTCATTTGACTCTCACAAAAACCCTGTGACATAGGTGCTATTAGTATCCCCATTTTACAGACAAGAAAACTGAGGGAAACAGTCTTTTTTTTTTTAAAGTGATTTGCTCACATAGCTACTAAGTGTCTGAGGCCAGATTTGAACTCATCAGATTTTCCCAATCCCAATCCTGGCATTCTATTCACTCACTGCAGCACCTAAACCAGTCACCTACCTACAAATAAATATTTTCCTATTTGTGGGTTGTTTTTCCCCCACATAAGAAGAGACCATTTTGGTTAGGTAATTATAAATAACACCTCTGTTGTATCATTGGGGCAAATTTACGACCACTTCACTTCAAGTCAAAGAAGAATGATAGGATGGGCTTGTTAAGTAAGTTAGCACAGATCACAGATTTAGAGCTGGAAGAGACAAGCTATCTAGCACAATCCTCAGTTAAGTGATTTGTTTGAGGTCATTGATGGCTCAGTGGCATGATTTGAACCCAAATCTCCTTACTTCAGGCCACTCTACCATCCTGTTTCCTCTGATGAAACTTGAGTCAGAATCAGTTTTTTTCTTAATAAAAATGATACTAATCCAATGTGTTAGTAAGGGGTTTGATACATATCAGCATTTTCTCTAAGATAAAATACAAATTCCTGGGTTTGGCACATATAATCCTTCCCAGTCTGGCCCCAGCCTACCTCTCCAGATCTATTCCACTTCACACATTCTGTGGTCTATCCAAACCAAACTATTTTCCATCCCTGACACACAATATTGCATCTCTTGTCTCTGTGTCCGTGTGAAGCCTGTCCTTTAAATTTCAAATTTACTGTCTCCTCACCTCTGTCTTTTATCATTCCTCATTTCCTTAATAGTTCAGCTGAAGGGTAACCTCTAACATGGGTTACCTTTGGCATACCCACAGCCTCCTCTTTTCTGAAATTAATTTGCATTTGTGGGGTATATATTCTGTATTTATTTGTACGTGTAAATACTGTCTTTTAAAGAACAGTAGGCTTCTGGAGGGATGAGACTGAATCATTTTGTTATTTTCATTGCTTACTACAAAATAGGGGCTTAATACATGTTCAGTAACTGACACTCTCATTTAAACAAGTAATAGCATGTGGTCATAGCCTAAGAAAGATTTAAGATTATAAAAGTAGGGACTCTCAGTGTTGCATGAAGGAAATCAAGTTCATTGAGTCTACTTGTCTTGGTGTAGACGGACACAATGAAAGATTTCCTAATAGAGAAAGGAGCAACATTATGTAACTCAGCTTCACACCAATGACCTTGGGCAGGGTACTAAATCTGTGCGCTTCAGTGCTTGGCAAAGCATTTAGTCTGACATCCATTTTTATTTCAAATACCTACCATTGCTGTCACGTTGTAAAAGATAACCACCTCCTGAAGATGTAATAAATTGGTGATGGCTCCCATTTTCTGATGAGCCGTACCCATCCTGTCTTTCAGCTAATGTTCCCTGGGATGACAAATAACTTGGGATATCAGCTGGTAGATTCGTTTCATCTGAGATAAAAAAATACAGCGGGGATTAAAAAATACATATTTTATATGACATTATAATTCTTACATAATATGATATATTATATATAATATATAAACATAATGATGTATAATTATGTATATTATAAATAACATAGTATCTAAAATACTAAATATGATTACAAAAGCCTGTTAATCTCTATCTGAACAATAGTCAATATTATGATGATTTCTAAACTTCTAAATATAGGTTTAATGAAATGAGGACTGAGTTTTTCTAACAAAACTGGTTTAGATCAAGTAATTCTCTCTTGAGCAAGCTTGATTACTTAAAGAATAGGATCTGATTTAAAAGTTAACCTTAGATTATCTCACCTAATCTTATAGTCCCCTTCCTGAAAAAAATGCTAAATCAAATGAAGAGTTTCCTTTCCAAACAACATAAACTGAAATTACAGGATGTAGATGTATAAGCCAAAATTAAATCTTCCCAAGCAAAGACCACAGAGTACGAGTCTGATAAAAGACTTTAAGTCTTTATGACATACATAAAGATCCTCCTATACTGTGACAGCAATGGTAAGAAAAAAAACTATTATGCTTTTATTTCAATGTGTGCTTTGAAATGTTGCGTTTGTCCTTTGTTCTTAAAGAGGACCATGACATCAGGAAAATGATGACATGACTTGGAACTGACTTTGATTTGAGGAGGGAGGGCTGTGCAAGATCACCAGCCTCACTTTCTCCTCCTGAGCCATCTAGGTCCAGTGGCCACATATTCATCATGATGACTTGAGATGACCCAGCATGCCATGCTTTGAAATGTACATGAAAGTCAAACACATTTGGGTTGGAAGTAGGGCAAAGGATAACGGGAACGATGCCATTTTTCACTGATCCTATTTCTACAGACTAAAACAAATGAGTCACCCTTCTGACTGAATGAGACATACAGATAGCCAAATATGTTGCGAGAAGAAAATTACTCCTGAGCCACAAACACACATGACGGCTGTACCTAGTGCCAAGCTTCTATTTACGCACCTGTGTTTGTAATGCTGCAATCTTCATTTCTCCTCCTTGTGTGGTATATGATGACCACCCACACTAAGGAAGTGCCCACCACACAGCAAACCACTGCTATGATCACAACTCCCACGGTGGCCCATCCATCATCGTCTAATGATGGGGCAGCATTCTGGGGAGAATCACAGGTGGGAGTGGGAATTACACTAAGACGAACATTCCCTCTTTCAGTTCCAAGTGTGTTAGACATTTCACAAGTGTACTTCCCAGCATCCTCCATATCTGTATCCACGATAATCAGCAGCTGATTTCCCGCAGCAAAAAAATGCCGTTCTGTTACAATTAGAGGACTGTCATCCTTAGTCCAGTTCAGCTTGGGTGGGGGGCTACCCCCAGCAATGCACTGTAAGACAGCCGTCTCCCCTTTGGTCACAGTGCGATCCAATAACGGCCGCAAAAATGACGGAGTTTCTGAAATGACATTTGGTGGTTTATTTTTTCCAGTTTCTCATACATGTAAGTTTTCTACATCACTAGATCAAGTAAGAAAATTTATTTTAAACTAAAATTTGAAATTTGTGACATTCAACAACTGATGTATTTTTAAATGCTTATTTCAGCCTGAAAGTAAATGGTATCTGTTATATTCATTATCCTTTCACCATTCACAGGCTAATGTGTATTAAGGTGGAATATGAATACAAGCTTCAACTCATTTTTTGTATTTTTTCTTTTTACTCTAAAGCAAGGGAAATGGAAACAAAGATGATGTAAAATCTTATTAATATTTGAGTTAAAATGAAGTAAGTTAATATTAGATCCGCCTGTTGATTTACTATTAGTGGTCACATTTTAAATGGAAACTTTCTGCTCGGCAGATCTTATAAAGATAATCGTTTTTCATGATACTGAAAATAAATTCTTAAAGCCAATTATTTAATTTGGGGCTACTTTAGTTACCTCTAGAGCTATACTAGAGTGTCTAGACGATTATCTTTTGTTCATATTTTACAGTACTATTTCTCACAGTCAATATATGTTGGAAGTGGGCCTTGGATTCAGGTTTTTCTCATTCTCAGACCAACTCTCTAGCCATGTTGCCCTTATGAGCTAGAATAATATTATTAATAAAAGCAGCTGACATTTGCATAGTTCTTTATGGTTTATAAGGCATTTTACTGTAGAGATGAATGGACCATTTAACTCCATACTAGTTTCCACAACAGTATGTGGAGACAGATTTGCTTTTATTTGTTCAGTCATTTTAGTCCTGTCCAACTTTTCTTGACCCCATTTAGGGTTTTCTTGGCAAAGATACTGGAGTGGTTTGCCATTTCCTTCTTAAGATCATTTTACACATGAGGAAACTGAGGCAAACAGGGTTAAGTAACTTGCCCAGGGTCAGTCAGCTAGTTAAGTGTCTGAGGCCAGGTTTAAACTCATGAAGATAATTCTTCCTGACTTCAGGCCTGGCGCTCTATCTACTATGTTACCTAGTTGCCCTCCCTGTTAGTGATTAGTCAACTACTTCAGCTCTGGGTTAACCTTTTATCATACAAAGCTGCATATAACAGTGAAGATGATTTTTAAGAGACTGCACACCACTTTAGAATAACACAACAAAACAAAAACAACAGTCAGGTAACAAGAACTGGCCTCCTTCCTGGACAGAGCCCTTTACAATTGGTGGTAAACTATCCTAAAATCTTTCCATCTGTGTCATTCTCAAGGATTTTTTTGGGAAACAGCCAATCACTGTAGTTCTGTACCTGCTCAGTCCCACAGGCACATGGGTTCAGAATCTTTAAGGTTCAACTCACCCAAGACAGTCAGTGTTGCATTTGCCGATATACTCCCAGCACTGTTTTGGGCAGTACAGCTATAAACACCAACATCCTCTATTTTTACATCCACGATAAAGAACACGTCATCTTCTGGCATAACATGCATACGTCTTTCCCGAGCTGCTGGAAAGTCCGTGCCTCCGTCTTTCTGCCAGGCAATCTGTGGTGCTGGGTGACCAACAGCAGCACATTCTAAACGGGCCATTGCTCCAGCCCGGACAGTAAGGTCCATGGGTATCTTTGTAAATGAAGGAAGCACTAAAATTAGAGAGACATATGTTAGTACTTCAGTCATGCTTGTAATCATTCCACCTCACATTCTGATCTTTTTTGCCTAGTTTTAAAGCAATTTTACATATATATATATAGCCCTGCGATATAGTCAGGGCAGATAAAAATTAACTCCATTTTATAGATTAAAAAAGTATGCCCAGCAAGGTTAAGTGATTGACCCAAAGTTCTTTGGCTAGTAAGAGCTAGAAAGTAAGTCCAGGTCTTCCAACTCTCCCATTTAGAATTCTTTTAGATATTTCTTTTGCATTTTAAAGACACCTGAATTATCTGTTTGGCACAGATATTTCTAAGGGCCATGAGTGGAGGCTACAAAGAGAAAAGATTTAGACTCAATATAAGGAATCATTTTGTAATAAGCTAAGCTACCAAAAAGTGGAACAGGTGGCCTGCCTTAAGATGTTTCCCATTGCAAGAGATCTTCAAGAGAAGTTTGGAGGAGCCTTTACTGTGGAATGTGGAGAAAAGATTCTCAGTCGAGTGTGAGATTAGATGACCTCTGAAGGCCCTTTCAAATCTGTGATTCTGCCATCTGATTGTTAAGGTTCCTTTCAGACCCAAAATGTCATGATTCTAAGCTGGATTTATTTTCCTTCTCTTAAATTCACACTCCTTTCTATACAGTTAGCTACAAAGATCTAGGTAAAAAGGCTAATATAAATGGGAACATGATGACAGTAAAACAGTGACATTAGCCATTTAAATCACATCAAGATATTCCAAGTGAAGAGTGAGAATGACAAGAAAAAGGCAAAGTGGCAGACTTTTCTAAAATAATTAAGTCTCTTTAAAAGCAAAAGGAAGAAAAGAATGACATACTATTTACAGTGAGCTTGGCCTTGACCGAGTATGATGAACCAAAATGATTAGAAATGACACACTGATATTTCCCTTCAGTGGTAAATTGGACATTGCGCAGCCGAAGAATGGTGGTGTACTCCATCACTTCACCTCCCTGGGCCCGGAGGTGTGCATAATTTTCCATTTCAGCATCATGGAGTAGCTCGTTATCTTTTTTCCAGGCAAATGTCATTGGAGAGTCACTGCTACTGGCAGCAGAGCAGATAAAACTCAAGTTGGACCCTTTAATTGCTGACTGGGTCTCTGGCTGGACTGTGATCTGGGGTTTAGGAAAATCATCTATCAAAACAAAGAAAGAAAAAATGTAAAAATTAAGAACTTAAGCATCCAAAGACCACGAACTACTCAAATACGTATACCAATGAAATACCTATGGAGTAGTTTTTTGCTTGTATGTCTTTGAATTCAATCAATGAGCCAACAATTATTAAGCACCTACTATGTGCCAGGCACTGTGTTAAGGACTAGGGATACAAAAAGAGGCAAAGGATAGTCCCTAGCCTCAAGGAGCTTACAATCTAATGGGGGGAAACAACATGCAAACCAATATGTAAATACGTGTGTGTGTGTGTGTGTGTGTGTGTGTGTGTGTACACAAAGTAAGCTCAAAACAGGAGAATATGAAAATAAGAGAGGGAAAGCATGAGAATTAAGAGGAGTCAGGAAAGGTTTCCTCTAAAAGATGGGATTTTAGTTGGGACTCAAAGGAAGGCAGGGAGATCAGCAGGTGGAGGAGGAGGGAAAGTGTTTGAGGCAATGAGGACAGCCATTAAACAGCTTATCTAGGAACTGCCTGCAAAAGGTAGATGACAGGCGACAATACCTGCTGAGTTCACCTGGAGGCAGAAGAGATTACACCTTTTTTTTTTTTAATCAACCAGTAATAACTTACATTTATGAATTTCTTTGACATACACAATCTCATTTGACCCTTGCAATAGTTTATTGTTTTTAGAAGGCATCTAGTTAGTACAGTGGCTAGAGTGTCAGATCTGGAGTCAGGAAGAATCATCTTCCTTAGTCAAATCTGGCCTCAGATACTTAGCTATATATGACAATCTTTGCTTATATAATGCTTTTTATATACATAATCTCATTTGATCCTTGCAACAGCCTCAGGAGGCAGATATTATCATTAATCAATCAATTAGCAAGCCTTTCAGAAGCTCACCCTATGTGCCAGGAATGGCGCTATATGCTCTGAGGCACAGACACATAGCTAGTCAATGCCTGAGGCATGATCCAATTTCATCTAACTACTGAGAACCCAAGCCACTTACCACCTTTCTCTGATACTCCATGGTAAGAGGATGCCCCTTTATGGCTATCAGAAAATAGGTAGCCAGCCCCTTGATGCAAATAATTTTACTTTATATAATTTTAAGAAAGAAATTAGTTAAGCAACTGCACTGAAATTATGGCTACCATTCCTAGTGTCTCCAGTCTCCTAGAGCCAGAATAGCTATTATGATCTCCGTTACATGAAGTTAAAAGCAAATAAAAACAGATAATTTGTCTGGTGTGTTAACAACTGGTTCCACATCTTATAAAAACTGAACTGACACCATATCCAGTCATTTAGGCATACCACCACTTAAACAGTAAGCGGACTGCCATAAAAAAAAAATAATAAACCATCTAACAATGGTCAGATAAGTCATCTCAGCAGGGAGGTTTTAAAACTGAATCAATCATACTCCTCCAAGGTACTATCAGGGAAACACCATAACTACAGTCACGCAGCTCTTCCTTATAAGCAGCTATTTTCAGTTTTCTGCTTTTCTTCCCTCTCTGCAAATTAACTTTCTGAACTTAAATTTCCCAGGAACATCTAAACCCTGAAGAGAATACTTTTGATTAATCCAAATCCCCATCCTGTGCTTAACTAGTCAGTTGCATTTAAAGTCCCATAAATGGCTTACTGTAATGGAGATTAATTTTTCCTGACATATAGGGATTTGACCACTCTTATTCATGCCTGAATCAATATTCAAATATACAATGAGGAAGTATCAGAAAAGTAACTTCCTATCAATGTAAAGTTCATTCAGTCATGTTTTCACTTCGAATTGCTTCATTAAGTAGTTTAGGACTGAGTTGCGTCCATTGCAAGCCTATTTCATTCTCATTATGCTTCTTGAGTTTTCTAAATTCTTATCTCTGATGAGTTGATGGCTTGACACGGACAGTTGACTGAGAAATAACTTCCATATCAACAGGAAGTCTTATCTAATCTCTAGTAAAATATAATGTTTCATTTTTTGGATAATATTATTTGGTGTTTTGTCATGTCTGGTACCAAGAGAGTTTGTTTTTTTTTATTTAAAGAAAGTGTTGATGATCTAGTAGAAGCATGACATTTCTGTTTAATGGCCTTCACCTTCCCTTGTTTTTTCTCCTTTGTCTCATGGTAAATTAAAAGCAGAAAGGACATTAACTCTGTAATCAAGTTTAGCTTATGTATGTCAATCAACACACATACATACATACATATGTATATACATATACACACATAGATACACATCCATGTGTATATATACAGATATTGATATACATATGTATATATGTATGTGTGTATGTATGCAAAACCCAGAGATGCCTTAGCAAGTAAACATGTGACTGACATATCAAATGGAAATAATGGCTGCCAATGACAACACTCAGAACATAAACTTTTGCAAAATCTTACAAAGGAAATAGTGGATCATTATAAGCAATACTATCTCATTAAGAAAAGAAATAGTAGAGGGTAAAACCAGTTTAAAGAAAGCTTGGCAAGACATTCAACTAAGCAAATTATTTCTTTTTTTTTCTTCTTTTATTTTATTTTATTTTTTTTAATGTTTTACAATCATTTCCTTAAAGTTAAGATTTTATCCCCCCCCACCCTTCCCTCACTACCCCCCTCCCTCCTCATGACAGCATACAATTCTGTATAGTTTCTACATATACTTTCCTATTGAGCACATTATTTCAAGGGGATTTAAGGACAAAAAAATGTAAGGTTTACAATAAATAGATGAAATGGAAAAGATTTATTTTTTTAAAATTGTAACAAAATTTTTTTCTATCATTGGAGGCAAAACCACCATGCTGGGACCCTAATATTATAGCCCTTTATGTGCTTATAGAGAAGGTAGAAATGGCATGAAGGAGAACAGAACTAGGGAAGGCAAACTGGATACACCAAGTGGACAGAAGAGATCCTTTCTGGAGGCATCACAACTGTGAGGGCATTGTGGGACTGAAAAACAAGGCAACTAGAGGGAAAGATATGAAGGGCATAGAAACAAATACACAAACTTAAAGCTTATTAATACAAATAAGAGGCAACAGAATAAAAAAAAGCATCAACAACTGCCAACATATGCTTTTCTGGTTGAGTGATTTCAGTCATATCTACCTCCTCATGACCCCTTTCAGGGGTTTTCTTGGCAAAGTTATTTTGTCACTTCCTTCTGCTTTATTTTACAGATAAGGAAAATGAGACAAACAGGGTTAAGTGACTCTCCCAGGGTCACAAAGATGGTTTCTGATTTGAACTCATGACCATGAGCTATCCTGATTCTAAGCCCAAGTGCTCTATCCACTGTGACACCTACTTTGCCCTGATCTATGTTTACTCCTATTAAAAAAAATCATGGAAGGATGTGTTCGCTGAAGGCATCAGAATGGCATAAGCAGGCTTGTTGAAGCCATAATGAACAATATGTCATATTCCTCCTATTTCTTAAATGACTTCAAGACATAGAAAATGTAAGATCTCATTGTGCTCACTGTTGGATGAATATGAAAAGAAAAGGTATTTAATTGTAATAAAACAAAATGCATGATGCCTTACAGGTTTAAGGTGATACTCATGTCTACAAATTCAAGATTCCTTGAAAGACCCAATGGAAACCACCTTATGCAATAACCCCCTGATCCTAAACATCAAGTAATACATAGTGTTCTCCACAGTGACGGATCCAGTGTAAAGTTCAAGCTAAAGAGGGATAGCCTGTGAAAGGCAAGGTACTGCAAATGCTCATGTTTGTGGATGACATTGTGCCTAATATATTCAAGTCCCAGCACAGTGCAAAACTTCCTCGAAGAGAAATGGAATCATTCAAAGGAGTTGGATCTATACATTCATATAGGAAAAACAAAGTGGATAAAGGATGTCTATTGCCCTGATTATAACATGTATTTGGATGTGTAATATATAGGGCTTGTCTGTCTGCCTATCTATCTATTTTAGGGAAAGGCATTAGAGATGGACAAAAAGTTGTAAAATAGCAGAATAGATTGCTTTTGGAAATTCTATTTCCTATGGAATGACCTTAAACTTTCCATGAAAGTAAAGGTCTACCATCTTTTTAACAGCAAAAAAACATGGAACGTGGCTTCCAGAAATAAAAACAAAAACAGAGAGAAACAGATGCCATTAAGGAATTGTATAACAGGATGTGGTCATGTGGCAAGTGTGAGGGGTAACAGGTGTACACCAGTGTGTTCCACTGGTACCTTCAAAATACCAAGAGAAAGCAATGAAGGTCTGCAGCATGGGGGTAGGACCCCTACTCTTACCTTGTGGTGAACTTATGAGAGGATGCAAATGACTTAAAACAACACACAGTGGGCAGACACTGATGGTTTACAATCTGTATCACAGCAGGAAGTTTCCAAATTGAATATATCACAAGGACATTTGACTATTCATTAGTGCACATTAAAATTTTGATTCAGCTTTCTCTGATAGACTTGGGCATTTCATTAATTAGCAATAACAAAGAAGGTACACCCTCAGGGAGAAAGGAAATTATAATTTCTGCCCCATCGATGACTTACTTCTCTATCTATAAGACAGATGCAATTCTTGTCAGAATTTCTCTCATATACGTGTTGTGTCGACAAATACCTATAACTTTACCATATATTTAACACATGCCTCATCACATGTCCAAGAGGATGACAATTCAGGTTATGTCTGATTGATCACACCAGCCTAAACCTCAGAATGACTACTAAATCATGGTAGATGATGGGATTTTATTTATGTATGCAGGAGTCACAAGGTGTCCCATTACTTTGTACATAATAAGAATTCTATGTTAAGAGAAGATGGATTGGCCATATATATTTAGTTATATATTTTGTTCATATGGCAAGTATGAGGGGTGATAGCTGTACTCTTAAAAAACACTGAATTAATTTGACTTTTTGACCAAACTCAATCAATTTTAGGACAAGGAGTCTTTTATAAAGCATAAGGTTTCATTTTAGGTAACAGAAATTTCTATATTAAACATATCTACATTTTCATATGTACTCATTTCTTAGTAAAAAAACTGACAACTTTAATGTATTATCTAATTGCATAAAATATTAAATCATGTATATAGGTGAATTTATATATATAATATATATACATATGTGTATAAATAAGGGTATATATGTTTATTATATACTGATAAAATGTGTGTATAAACATATCTTACGTATATATGTATGTGTATGTATTTTATGTATATAAGCATATTAATACATATAAATGTACATCTATACGTATATATAAGCAAGTATATGATTTTAATTATGTAAATGTATATCTATAGGTACACATATGTATGTGTGACTGTATCCTTAGGTATATACACAAATATATATATATATATATATATATATACATTTAAAAACACCGAAATGTACACACAGACATATTTGTATATATAAATTTAATATTTCATGCATATTCCCATCTTCCCACAAGTTTCTGTACAAGGTTTGTATGACGTTTTTGGGCGGAGCAGTTTATGGCTTTGTACAATTAATTTGTAAGCTTTATTCCATCATGTAAAGACAGAATAAGTGATATTTTTAAAAACAAATAAACTTTTCTCCCCATATGTAGAATAAAGAAAAGATAAGACTCTGGTAATCCATCTCAAAGTGGTAAAAGAAAAATAAATGAGCTGATAAAAGCAAAGAGATCATTTTACAAACATCATTCCTAGATTGGGCAGGGAATACATGCCTAGAATAGGAGAAGAGTCATACTTACCACAGACAAAGCCATCTGGACTCACAGCAAAAATACTTCTGCCTTTTAGCTGCTGAGGATGGGCACAACTGGCATTAACTGAATTCTGAAAGTTATTTTCTGCCACCCACTGTGGAAGCCACTTGAGCTGGCAATCACACAGAAGACTCGATGTATTTAAATGCCTGAGGAGAGTAATTATATTTGAGTTTTTCTCTATGAAATACCTATCTGTGCAAGCCAACCAAATGCAAATAAATAATAACAAGCAGATGCATTGTAAAGCTGAAAATGCATACCCCAAATTCGTAATTTTCTATAGGTCATCTCTATAATGATGCGACATGTGTAATTCATCTTTTTGGCCCCCTGACTTGCTGTAAATACTAACATTACAAAAACTCACTACAGAAAACTTCTGCCTACAGTCATGTGTGGCCTAATTTATTAGAATCTACAAAGTCAAACTCAGGAATCTAGCCAAGTCAAAGCAACTGTTTCAATCATCCTCTCCTCAAGTCCCCACCTCTATTTCTTATGTGACACAGTCATGTCTCAAAGGACAGACAAGTATGGGTGCGTGGTGACCTGTATCATTGGAGCGAGTAGCCACAGTAATAAAGGACAGATTAGCCAAAGTATTTCTACATACTGTAGAAGTAATAACATTAAGAATGTGCCTATCTAGTCCCATTATCTGGAATAACGGTGACAGGCAGAATGTTTAGACCTGTGATTTTCCCGGTATAGGAAACTACTGGGTAAGGAAACTCCCTCTAGTCGGTATAGGCAAGTCAGCACCTTCTCTGCAACTTATGATCATAGCAAGTTGCCTAGGTCACCAAGAGATTAAAATGATTTGTCCAGAGATCCTGAGCCACTTATGTGTCAGAAACAGGACCTGAACCCAACGCTTCAAGGTTTGAAGGCCAGCTTTCTCTCCTTTATGCCATGTTGCTTCTTATGATCCAGCATAGTGACATTACAAGGGGGGAAAACAAGTCAACAAATAAGCAAAAAAACCCAAAAAATAAACAGTTGACATTTGTGTAGTTCTTTAAGGCTTCACAATGTACTTTAGATACACTATTTCACTTGATCTCATTTAAATTCAGTGGCATCTCTTATACTCTATGTACTACTCAGAACAAACTGAAAAGAAAACGAAAGCTTACAATTCTTGAAGTTTCTTCATTTGTGAAAATGTGTTTCCTTGTAAGGACATGATTGCATTGTTGCTCAGGTCTCTGAAAAGAGGTACACAAAAAAATAAATATGGTAAATTAATGGGGATTTCTAGTAAAATTTGAGAACAGATCAGGTATTGTTTCTGAGCACTCTAAGGAAGTTGGGGAAGCAAGGGTTCATTAAGAACAAGTCAGACCAGACTTAATTTCCTTTTATGGATGAGGTTCCTAGACGGCCATATCACAGCCATTTCACAACAATTGTGTATCTTGTCTTCAGCAGTCTTTGACACATTATTAAGGAATCATAGCTTGAAACAATTATGTGAGGTCATCCAGTCCAGGAGGACACTGATGCACAGAAAATTTTCTTGACTTGCACAAGGATGCACAGAGAACAAAACCAGGAATAGAAACTATGTCCTCTAGCTTCTGTCTGGTACTCATTCCACTGTGCCACCATGTTGCCTCATATATAAAGTATAGAGATGGACTGAATAAATAGATGGCAGTATGGGGATTCCCAAGTGGAATAACAAAGAGATTTGTTTTGGATTCAGTTCAATATCTTTAACAATTATTTAGACTGAGAAGTTCAGATTCTCAAATTTGCAGACAACTCAGTTTGTCATTTTGGGGGCGTTTTACAATCATGTTTGGCTCTTCATGACCCCATCTGGAGTTTTCTTGGCAAAGATCCTAGAGTGGTTTGCCATTCCTTCTCCAGCTCATTTTATAGATGGGGAAACTGAGGCAAATAATTGGGTTAAGTGACTTGTCCAGGGTCACACATCCAGTACATATCTAAGTTCAGATTTGAATTCAGGAAGATATCTTCCTGACTTGAGGGCAGGCATGCCATCTACTGTGCCACCTAGCTTCCCCAAAACAAAGTTAGGCATGGGTTATGATTTAGTGGATGCCAAAATTGTTATCTAAAAGAAAAGATATCAACAAGCTAGAACAGTGGGACAAAATAATGAAAAGGAACAGGACTAAATTTAAATGACCTATTTTTACTGAGAAGATGAGGGGGGCATGATTAGACAGCTATTGATTTAGAACGCAACTAGGTGATTTTTACAAGACTTCAATCTAAGCATGAGTTGATAGTGTGCTAATGGCAGTCAAGAAGTAATGTGATCTTAGACTTCATTAATTTAGCATCCAAGGAAAGGGAGATAACAGGGTACTACTTCCAATGTCCTGTTCAAACCACATCTAGAACACTATGTGCTAAAGCGTGGGTGTCAAATTTTAAAGAGAATGACAAGTCAACGTATTTCCAGAGAAACATGAGCAGAATTAAGGAACTTAGAACCCCTCCACACATGGATTGCGTGAAGGAACTGGGCACATTTAACTGGAGGAAGAGAACAGATAATGGGTGTAATAAGGACCTTTAAAATACTTGGACATTTAAGCAGAAGAGGGCCTAAACATATTTAGTGCTGCTTGTCTTCAAAAGACAAAACAAGGACCAATGGATGGAAATGACAAGGAAGTGAATTCCAGCTTAAGATGAGGGAAGACTTCCTAACAATTTGAGCTGAACAAAAGAGGAATGGACTTCCTTGGGAACTGATATAGAATTCTGACAATGGTGTAGCTCCCAGTTTGGGAGGACTACAAACAAAGTGTTTTTTTCTTAAAAATGAACCAAAAAGAGTTCTTTGCAGCTCTTTAGGCTTTGTTTGTGAGAAATGGTCCTATTATTTTTAGCCTTCCATTTTTAAGCAGGTTCAATTTTATTTGCAACTAAATTGCTGAGATATGGCATAAAAGAAGCTAGTTACATGAATGTAGCTATACAACACAGAAGAATAAATAGAATAGTAAATTACTTTTTTGCAAATACCTCCCCTCCCCCTTTTCTTTTGCCCAAATTGCCACCTACATTATATTGTTTGCCTAGTATAGTGAATCTGAAGAACTATCCTACAAAGAGGAATAAATAAATATAATTATCTATATTTCACTTATTTTCATATACTTAACCTTTTGCACAACATTCAAGGTGCACTTTAAAAAAGAATCTACATTATCATTCCTGGAAAACATATATTCTTATAACAACCTGGAGGAATAGCTTGAGTAAGTGGACAAGCAAATGGTTCCAAGATTCAGAGCTTGAAAGAAACTTACAGACCACTGAGTCCAAATTCTCATTTTACAGAAAAACCTGAGGCCTTAAGAGGTCAGGAGATTTGCCTACAGTCGTGATTTTATCATATTGTGAAAAATTGTCTCTTTCTGGGATTTTTCGTAACAATGAGTCAGAAATGTTGACTTTAAAAATGCCCTACAGAGAGAAATGAACACAATTCTTTATACTTACAGATGTTCCAGTGCATCTAAGCCAGAAAATGCTTTTTTGGTAATAGATCGAATTCGATTTCCTTGTAGTAATCTGAAAACAAATATGTTGCAAAATAGAGTAATAGTCAATAAAAATCATTTTGAGAACCCTAACCAAAATGCTTTATAAACTATATCAAAGACTCAAACGATGTTCCCTAATCCCATTCTCAACACTGAAATAAACATTATCATTTCATCTATTGTATCTATTTTAATAAGTGTAAAATAATAAATAAAAACAAAATAATAAATTTAAAGCAAAACAACAAATTAAATATTTTAATAAATTTGGTGTGGGCTCTCCAACATGATGATTAATGCTTAATAATTTTGGAAGATAGAACTTTCATGAATACAATTTTCCCTCATGCAAAGGCATCATATATCCATCGTGTGATCCTTTACTGAGCTGCCTTTGAAAAATATTGCTGGGGGTACCATAATTCTGTCCTATGACAATTAACTCCTTGATACTTTCTGAGTAATCACACTATGGATAAAGGTCGCAAAATGTTGAATTCATAACCTTTTATATGAATTCAGTTCAATAGATAATATTAGGCACTATTCAGTACTGACGATATAGGGATAAAAGACGACACTAAACAGCCCTAGGGGAGTTTATAATCGATATGAAGGGGGGAGGAAAGGAAGATAAGACATATGAACTTTATTTTTTAATGGCATTTAATTTTTTTCCAATTACATGTAAAGACTATTTTTAACATTCATTTTTTATAAGATTTTACATTCTATATTTTCCTTCTCTCCTCCCCAAGACACTAGACAATTTGACTATGCATGAACTTTGAAAACAAAAGCTAATCATATGTGAAAATGTTGCTACTTTGCTTGTGTGTATGTATATGTAATGTATGTGTGTATGTATGTGCATGCAGATGTATGTAATAGAACCCAGTCATCCGCAGAACCTTGGGATAAGTACACTATGACTCATCACCTGAAGTACTTTGTCCTTTGAGATAATAAAGCAATCCTGCTATTGACCACTGAGTCAGGATAAGGCACCCATGAAGCAGCGTTTAAAAAAAAAGAAAACTTATTTTCTCAAATTTTATTTTCCTTTCCTCTCTTCAGAACATGTGGCATGGAACTTTCTTTGGGACTGGCAGCAAGAGATTGCCAGATCCTGTGTGATTCATAAAAGTGACTCAGGGTCCCACAGATTGGGGGTGGTGGTGGTGAGGTGATCTATTTTACTCTGTGTATGTGTGTGTGTGTGTATGTGTGCACATAAATACACATGTACTTAAAAAAATAGGTAACAGAAATTCAGTTTCCTATACAATCTTCTTTCTTATTCTCTGTATATGAAGGTTGATGTTGATATGTAAAGTTCCCAGTAAAAATGTTTTGTTTTTTTTTTTTTAAAAGAAGAAAGTAGGGTCTATAGGCATATGCTACAAGTAATTTCAGGCTTGGACAATCACTCAGCTGCTGGGTGAAGGTGTGGGGTGGTGGTACAGAAAAGAATTCACGGGGAGCAATGGTACCAGAGTTGGCCTTGATAAAGTAAGATTTTGATTTGTGGATATGTGTTAGGCATGCATTCCACCATAAGGAAGGACCTGTACAAAATGTCTGGAAGGTTGGTGGAAACAACTTACAATACAGTTTTGATTGAAAACGGTATGTATTGGAGCAATGGCAAAGAAGCCTACAAAAAGGCTAAAATGTTCTAGAAAATGAACATCTTGTAAAACAAAAGGAAATCACTGAATGCTTTTGAAGGAGAAGAAAGGTTATTTTGGTGGCCACAAGAAGGAAAATATTCCCAATCAAATTATATTCTAGAGATATGCATATATGACTAGGGAGAAGTGCTTCATAAATGTTACTGATATTGTCTTGCTTTGAACCTTACAAGGAGGAATATAAAACCCTCCCCAACTGTGTATAAAATTGTTCTGGGGAGAAGGAAGGGAAACATTAAGCAATCAGTTGCAAATTAAGCTTCAGATGTTTAATTATGGTAATAATTTCATTTAATAAAAAATTTCTTTAGGCAAAAGATTGAGACAAGTCAGAAGAGAAATCAGACTTACAGCCTACGAAGTTTGTCAAGTCCTGAGAAAGCACCATTCATATCTTCAATGGTCCATGAGATTTCATTATTTTTTAGATCCCTGTTGAAAACAAGGCATTTTATAATGAGGGGGGAAAGAAGTAACCCACATGTGTACTTCAAGAAGAAAATCTATGATCCTCAGAGACTTAATCATCAATCAAGGCTTTTTAATTCAATGAACATCTACTATATGTCTACGAAGTGTAAGGGGATACAAAAAAATCAAACAAAAATCCTTGCCTTCAAGGACCTTACATTGTGCTGGTTATTACCATGTTAAATTTACTACATAAATGTAATAAAACTTGAATAATAGTAACTTTTTGACATGGTAGATTCATTGTGGGACTTGAAGTCAGGAAGACCTGGGTTTGATTCTTGTCTCAGATACGTAAGCTACCCTGCAGAAATCACTTAATCTCTGTCTCTATTTCCTCATCTGTAAAATGAGTATAATAGCACCTACCTCATAGGGTTGTTGTGAGGATGAAATGAGATAACACATATAAAAGTATTTTGCAAATCTTAAAGTGTTACATAAATGATATTATTGTGCTTCATAGATATTATCTCATTTGAGCCTTGCAAGAACCCTAGGAGATAGCTAGTATTATCCTCATATTATAGATAAAGAAATGAGGTTGACATATCAGATGACATGCCCAGAATCACAGAGATGTTAAGCAGGTCCAGCATTCTACCTACTATGTCAGAGTTATAAATACTAAAAAAATTTCCCAAACCCTTAGACCAGAACAAAGTCAGTCAGGAGCATCCTAGCACTCTACTAATGTGGACATATCCACATTAATTTGTTTGTCTTTTGTTCTGAAGGAGGACCATGACATCAGGAAGATGATTCCATGACTTTCAAGTGAACTGGATATAAGTGAGGAAGGGCTGTGAAAAATCACCAGCCTTACTTTTTCCTCTGGAGCCATCTGCGTCCAATGGCAAGATATAGATTACAACAACTGGTGATGGTCCCTGATACAGTGGGAGACCTTGGCCTCTTAAGCTGGGGTCTTTTCCAGGTCTCAATTTGACTAAGACAATTCCCATTCAGTAATTAAGGCTAGGTAAGAAATGAGGTAAAGCATGGCCTCTTTTACCTAATCAAAAGAAAAAAATCGATCTAGGAAAGGAAGACCCTCAGAATTTCTAGCAAAAAACAAAACAAAAAACAGAACAATTGCATTTACAGTCACTCTGAGCCTTCAGGGCCCAAACAATGACCAAGTGAGGCTGGGGCTGGGACTTGCTGTGGGCCAATCAATGAGAGTCAGAGTGATCTGAGTTTAAGACATGGTCCTTAAGAAAGAAATCTATCTGGTAAATCCCAAGATATCTTGTGAGGTTTCAGTGATCAAAATTTATATTCCTTTGGGCAGAGCACCCACTCTGGATTTGGGTTTAAGGCATGATCTTTTTAAAGACCTTAAACTCAAATCCAGATGACTAGGTGAATACTAAAAACCTAGATGTTCCAAAAAGTTGGTTAAACATTAAAACCACTGTTCCAACCACACAAGCCAGAGAATGCCAAAGAATACAAAGTATCTTTCAATTAGCTAATGTTTCAAATAGTGAACAGAACAAAATGTTTCTAATGTGTAAGGAACAAAAGTAAATTATACAAGGTAAATTAACTCTTCAGATATTTACAATGGTCAATAAAGTTAGTTTCATTTCCTTCTAAAGACAGAAGTGAATTTATACATATTGCTAATATTATATGATCCATCTTCCTTTAGTGGTCCCATAACATTTATGCCTTTGGTTATTTTTAAATCTATAATTCTTTTAAGGAAAAAACTAGTGGATTTAAAGTTATTTTCCTCTTGAGACATTTACATCAACTTCCTTGAGATTACAACAACTTTGCAATCACCAAGAACAATCTCATCATTGTCCTATTTAATCTTTTTAAGAAACACATATGGATACAGTGGATCTGTTTTAATGAAACTGATCTGGGAAAGATTAAGACACTATTTTTGAGGTTGTACACATTTCCTTCACAACAAAGAAAAGCTGCTTGGAAATAAGTGGGCACATTTAGGAACCAATTAAGTTCATGTACTGAACGCAAAATGTGTAACTTACAATGTCTGTAAACTGGAAAGCCCCCGGAAGGCACAATCAGCAATGTAGCTGACTTTGTTGTTTCCAATATGGAGAGTATTTAGTAAGCTTAAGCCAACGAAACTTGAATCATCTAACCTTGCTAAGTGATTGAAAGTCAGGTCACTGCAAAGGCAAAATAATTGAGTCAATGTTAATAACATGTTCCTTATTCAATTCAACACAATGCTTTATTTTTGCAAAAAAAGCTATTATAACAATAATCCTCATAAAATTATCCTTAATAATACTGAGCTTGTGCATGATTTCTGAGCCGAGTAAATTAAACAAATGAGATTCTTTTCATTTGAAAATGACCGTGGCAATATTTCAGCACATGTATCACCACAATTAAATGGACACACTTGGCTTCAACTTATCACAATACAACTGGGGGAGGGAGGGAGGGAGGAAAGAAAGGAGAATGGTTGTAAGAGATGGATGATGGGAGGGAAGAAGGGAGGGAAGGTGGGTGTTGTCACTTTGGAAACTTAGGAAAAGCTCACAGATCAATGTTAAGAAGCTCTTGTTTTGGCATGAACTCTGTAGTGAAGAGAAAATTCAACTCACAGCTCACTGAGTTTTTGGCAGAATTCCCAGGCATCAGAGCTAATCCTGTGAATGGCATTTTGGCTGAGATGGAGCTCCTGCAACATCAGCAAGCCATAAAGCCAGCCTTTCGTGATCTCTGTTAGGTTGTTATGGTCCAACTGCCTACATCCCCAATGAGAAGCAAAGACAGTACTCAGATATTCATTTTATTATCTGCCTTGTCATATACATAGTAGAGACATATTTGATTACAACAGATCATATATCTGTGTTGTTGTTAGGTACTTGGGACTCGAGGATGCAAAAAAAACAGTTTGGTTAGCAAGAGATCAAAGGAGAGTAAAATACATGTTTACAAATTCCTATTACTAGTACTTGAAACATTACTGAAAACAAAATAATCAAGAGGCATTAAATATCATGCCCTCTGGAAGAGGTCTGGAACATAGCTCTTAAGTTTCCTTCCAGCTGCAGTAATTATCTTCTATGCTTCTAGGATTGGAAATTCTAAAAGGAAACTGTGATCATTCACACTTACAAGATCTCCATGTTGCTAAGTCCCCAGAAAGCTCCATCCATAAGTCTGTTTATTCCATTTCTTTGCATTTTCAGTGATTTGAGGGCACCCAGTCCTTGGAAGGTGAGTCCATCTACTTTTTTAATCTTATTACGATTCAGCTCCCTGTAAGGAAAATGAGAGTTGCATATCTACTTTACATAATCAGACTCAGAAGGTATTACTTCACTATATAGACACCAATAATTAAAATCTGTCCTTCACAAAAGGTCAATTCCAGTTCTTTATCGAGGTCCAAACATGGTCCTAGGTTCTCAAAGGATGCCCTGATAAACCAACTTTGACAGGTCCTACAAATCTTGATATGGGCCCAAAACAAGGACCAGTCTAGACTGTTCCTGAAGTTTGGAGAAAGACTTCTCACTAAGTGATAAACATTTCTGGCAAGCAAATCATGAAGCATTGACTAAAATTTTGACTATGCATTGGTTGGAAAAGATGTCAATGATGAGGAAATCATGGATATTTTGAGGTACTAAATACAAAATATTTGTATCCTTTGACTTCAATTTAAATGTCCAAATATTTTTATTGGAAAGAGTTTGTAAAAAGAGGTGATTTCCTTTTGAAATCCCAAGTCAAATGAAATATTTTAATCATAACAAAATTCCATTAAAATAAAATTATTCCCTGATTGTAAAATTTTGGTCCATTGAGAAAAGACTCAGAACCACTCGTAACAATTCAAGATTGCATCTGAAATTAAAACACTGTGATCATTCCAATATAGCCCAGTGAACCAAGCAAGGTTAGGTCATTGATTACTCTGTAGTTTTTGAAAAATTCTACTTAAAAACAAAAAGCATACATTAAAAAGATGTTTTCAGTTACTTAAACAATCAAATATCATTGTTTATTTTTTAATAGGACTGGTGAGTATTCTTGTTTTCTTCAAGAGGAAGACTTGAAATTTTTTTGTCTTCAGAACTGACAATAGTTATTCTTTAAGTTACAAAGTTACAAAAGTACCATTTGTAGCATAAGACAAATTGAAGGAAACAGCCTTGGCATCTAAGACATTTTTTAACGCAGCACTATTTACTCATGAAACTGAGAACTGTCAAAGGCAGTTTCATAAATGAAAAGGTATATTATACTTACAGATGCTGCAGATGAGGCAGTTTAAACATCTTTGGAGGAATAGTCGAGATTTTGTTCCTATTCAGTTTCAGCACCTGAAGAGTGTTAGCCAAATTGTCAAAGGAACCAGCTTCCATGGATCTGATTGGGTTGCTATTGATATACCTGTTAAAAGTAAGTTTGGTAGATGAATTTCACTTTTTATGGCTTTTGCCTGTGAAAGATAAAAAAAAAAAAATCTTCTCCAGGTAAGGAGAATTCCTGTGGAGTTTAAGCCTACTCCCACTGGACACAATGGATATTTGCTAATTTTTACTGGTCTAAACTATTTTTATTATGGTACTAAGATTTTTAATTTCTATTACAGTAAAGACAAACAGATGCAACTTATATAAAAGCTCTTTGGGATGCTCAACAATTTTTAAAGAAGGGATCCTGAGACCAAAAAATATGAGAACCACTATTTGATGACCACTAGTATAGCCTGATTCTGGTTATGTGGCAGACAACTGGGTGAGGAAGAAGTCTTACACTAACAACCTTTTGTAATGAGAGCAATCTGACACCTTGGAAGGCATAGAATAACGTAGACTGTTCAGTACATTATACAGTAGTTGGTATAACAAAGTGTAGTAGAGAGAATTCATTGAATTCTTAAGAAATTGTTGTGAAGATTTTTCCCACTCCCAAAATAGTATGCACTTGGATCCTGTGGCTTCCTATTAACCAAAAAGGGTATCTATCGTTGTCTGTAAGAAAATTATCGCTTTCAAAGTTAAAGCAACTGATTGCCTTTACAGTAAAATAAATCAAAATTAAAGCATTTAAAATAATAGAGGATGATATACCAAAATGATCACAAATTTTATATTTTAGATATTACAATATTAAACATTTTTGAAGGAATACTTACAGATATTTGAGCTGCAGAGAAGGAAATATAGTTTTGAGCTCCGAAATATTGTTGCTGCTCAGATCTAATGTTTCCAGTGATTGAAATGGTGTTAGTTGTTCAGGTAAAATTTCAGTAATTTTATTATTGGCCCTGGAATTTAAAAATATCATAGTTGATGATGACATATGATTAATAAATCACACCATTAATATGTCACACTGCACATATTCTTATGCGACTTTACAGGTAACAAATGTTTTATATACATTATTACCTTTATTACTATTATCATATTATCATTCTTAAATGACTATGATCAACCAACTGATATCATGGTGTCTACTGATATTACGAATTTCCTGTTTTCACAATGTTGGAGTATAACAGGGGCTCATGAATACTCAAAAGAGATTGGCCTAACAACCTAAATAAAACCAACTGGATAAAGAATTTCTACTGTGCAGACTATAAAATTTGGGTGGATGGACACCTCATTGACATAGTCCACAGCACATGTCCTAGATAGATACTGCAAATGGACAATGAGTTAAGTCCAGAATTAAATAGGAAGAAGAAACTGGATTGTACATGGAAATAATATATGTCTGATTATATCAAGCTGCTCACTGATATAAAACTCATCTATCCAAACATGCCTTTTTTTTCCAGTGTTCAATGACTGCTAATCATGGGACAGTATAATCTCTGAAGAACCAAAATTGTTGATGACTCAAATTTCAATAAAGAGATGTACAGAGGGCCAAAGAAGGCTGAAGAATATTAGCAGTGATGATTTTATGAGGGAAGCACTTTAAATTATACTCTCTTGGAAATATATGATTGGAAAAGATGGTAGGCCAAAAAGAGAACAAGGGATAAAAAATAAACAGCACATAATCTACAAACTAGTACCAAGGGAATGCCAGATGATCTAAAATGGAAGGCAATTTTCCACAATGGATGGATAATCTACAGAAGATAATTATGGAGGATATGAGTCCATAAAAATATTTACACAAGAAGGCAAATGCAGGTAGAAATCTATACTGAATGAGATCAAGTAGCAACTGACATACCAAGTATATTAATAACATATTTCTAAAGTGCTTTCAAGTTTAAGAAACATCTCCCCTCAAAAAACAACAGTAATTATGAAGTAGGTAGTGCAAATATTATTACTTTCATTTAACATTTGAGAAAAGTAAAATTCAAAAGATTGAAGGCAATATGTAAGGTCAAGGTCCTGTGGCCACCAAGGGACAGAGCTGGGACTTCTCCATTTCAGGTTTTTTGATCAAGTTCTGTGCTCCTTCTACTACATCCCACTGCCCCCACATCCCTGTTTTGCCATTTTTCATCATCCTCAAAACCACAGGTATATTCTGGGAACTGCTCGAAAGGCATTCCAGAAAGGTACAGTCTTTCCAACTTGCCAACTATAAGCAGGCAAAAAAAAAAATCATTCATGGCCTTAACAGTCATTAAGGTTTAAAACACTGGAGTAGGTATGCAAATGCAGTGGACAAGTAAAAATGCTCAGAAACTCATCATTAATCCAGGTCCCTTAGTGGAACAATTTCAAAAACAAAACCAGCAGAAAATGGGGATCAGATTGATTTATGTATCATCCTTACCATGCTTGGTTGAATTCAAATAGGGGAAGGGCTTGTTCTATTAACTAAAATGTCATTTTATAAGAGTAGGTCCAACATATTTGCAAAGGTAAATCACCAGGAACAGAAAAACTTAGGAAAAATGAGTCTATCTAGACATTAGAGGGTAAAAAACATCTATTATATAAAGAGTAAGAGATCATATACTGTAGTATATAGAGGTGCTAGGTTTGGAGCCAAAAAAAATCTCCAGTGTCTCCAGTGACACTAAACAAGTCACTTAACCTCCTTGTGTCTTAGGTAATATCCTAGGAATTAAATGCCAAGGCACAATTTCAATCAACATGGATAGAAGTAGTTGCTTATGCTCACAAAAATGACAGATTCAGAAAACATGTATTCTCATGTATTCACATAAGGCTAAGAGAACTGGGATTACACTGTAAACTCAAATAATAGGAAATTTAGAAGAATGGACCATTTGAAACCATTTAGTGGAAAGTTCTTCTAAAGTATATATAATAACCCATACTACTCCCTTGCCTAAGGCTAGCAAATGTCCCTGAATCATCATTCTTCAATAACTCATAATCTTACAATGCTTGGGGGTTATCATCCTCAGAATCTCTTCTCAAAGTACAGTACACAACTGTACATGCCGATGGTACACAAGATTGGCTCCCTCTCCCTGAACATATCTGAAGCATAGAAATAACTTATGATATGAGTTCCTCGTCATCATTTGCTTCTTCCCCCAACAAATAAAATGCAGCTAAAAGACAGCTGCGCTTAGTCTGTTTTAAACTGATTGGAGAGGAAGAGACATGTGATGACAAAGGAAAAAAATCTGAAATTAAGAATATGAAGTCTTGCAAATATTTAGTGTCTAATTTCTTTGCTGTTCAATTCTTTCAGTCACATCTGACTCTTCGTGACCCCATTTGGGGTTTTCTTGGCAAAAATACTAGAGTGCTTTTGCCATTTCCTATTCCAGTTCATTTTACAGATAAGCAAACTGAGGCAAAGAGTTAAATAGCTTGCACAGGGTCACGGAAGTATCTGAGGTCAGATTGTAACCCAGGAAGATCAGTTCTCCTGACTACTGTGTTACCTTGCTGCCCTTAGTGTCTAATATTATTTGCCATCAAACAGCTACCGTTGCTTGTAGTATCAAGAGTTCCATTTCGATACAATTATTTATTAAGCACCTACTATGTGTAATGAGCTGGGGATACAAAGAAAATAAAAAAAATAATTCTTAGCTTCATCTGTTGCAGAGATGACAATATAGTGTCATTCCTCCTTTGAACGAATGTCTCAGAAAGACTATTATTGTCTCTATTAGAGTCAGTTAAGGGTTCGGTTATTATTAATGGAACTTCAAGAGCAGATAGAATAATGGAACAGTGTGTGGCAGGTAGAAGCAATAGTTAAAAACTGGATTGACATGAATCTGTAGTGAAAAGAGGAAGGGAACAGTGGTGTTATAAAGTAAACTTTAAGAAGAGTTGGTGGGAAATCTAGCAGGACAACCTATTTTGGAAAGACTATTTCTTGTGTTCATTGAATAGAGAACAAAAACAAAGAATAAAGATATTTAAGAGATTTTAATAATTATCTGGGGCAGCGAAGTGGCACAGTGGATACCGTTGGGCCTGGAGTTGGGAAAATTCCTCTTCCTGAGTTCAAATCTGGTCACAGACACTTATCACCAGCTGGGTGACCCTGAGCAAGTTACTTAGTCCTTTTTGCCTCAGTTTCTCATCTGTAAAATAAGCTGGTAAAGAAAATGGTAAACCATTTCTTCACCAAGAAAACCACAAATGGGATCATGAAGAGCCAGATACAACCAAAATGACTGAAGGACAATAAGAAAATTATCTAAACTGGAACAATTTGGGACTGAATTCCCAGACAAGTGGAGTCAAATGCCAGTATTTTAAAGCTCTGCAGTGCCTGTGGCAAGAGCATTGATTAAAACCAAATTATTATAAATAGTTATGTATCACTATATCTTATTTATTATAGCAGTCATATGTAGTGCAAAAAATATAAGTATAAATAAGAGAAAATAAATCATATATAGTAACTAATATTTATTTAAATATGACAAATATGAGTAATATTACTAAATGGAAAAGGAAGTTTCAACAAAAAATTAATGTTTAATGACTGGAACGGGTCTTGTATTTAGCTAATGAGAAAAGGTTGCAAATTTATTAATAAGAAATAAATGATCCATCATAATCCTAGATTGCTATAAAACTTAGTATTAGTAAAATACATAGCCATAAACTGAAGGGAAAGTTGAAGAGGGGTGACTTCCTAGTGCTTGTAGTCACTCTACAGAACCATTTATACCTGCTACATGGGTGGTTTGCAGGCCATAAAAGCATAATACAAAAAAGTGGCTGGTGGGGCAGGGTGGGGGGAGGAAGGGACTATGGCGGGTGGGGGGGTAGGGGGTGGGGGAAGGAAAACAAATATCCAGACAAAAGGTTCTAAAAAATTAGGGAAGGCTTCACAAAGACGAAGGTACCCAAGCTGATCCTTAAAGAAGAAAGGTCCAAGGCAGAGATGAGAATAAAGTAAATTTCAGGTACAGGGAATGTACAAATGTGTGGAGGTGGGAGAAAACATGACAAACCTGGAAAACACCTAGAAGTGTAGTTAGAACATAGTTAAGTAATGTTGGAAAGTCAGAAGGGAACAAAAATGCTTTTGGAATAATGAGGTTGGATGGCCACAACACAGAATATTCACCATAGCTCATGCACAGGTCTTGGGGCCATTTTAGAATGCTCACCGTCAGCAGCACCATAAGGAGTGTTGACTCCTTCCAAGTCTGCCTATGCCCCTCTCATCTTACAGATTTCAACTTCTAGCTTCAAATTTTCTTGACACCCATAGATCCCACAGTGGTAAGTATTCCAGACAATCCATAAGTGTTTGAGAGGAAAATAGCAGAACAGAAAAGTAAGAAGCCCAGTGTGAGCTATGCTGGCCTTTCAGCCATGCTGGCTGGTCCCTGGTCAGGTGAGTGGGTAGGCAGGTAGAAGAAACTTAGTCATAGTCCCTGGGCTACCTTCTGACTCTGCCCATCCCCCATCACAGTGAGTGGTGCAGTAGGTGGCCAACTGTGCCTTTTCCTCCCCAGGCAATCAGAAAGGAGGGTAAGTTATTTTCCATCAGCCTTCAGTCCCTTCCCCTTGCCTACATCCAGCTGCAGGACACCCTGGATCCTGGTGCAAGACAGGTAAGCCCCTAGATTCTAGGGCGAACGTAAGAGGGTCCAAGTAGCCCTAAAGGATTTGAGAACAGTAGTAGTAGTAGTAGTAGCAGTAGTAGTAGTGGTAGTAGTAGTAGTGGAAGTGGTAGCAGCAGTAGCAGCAGCAGGAATGCAAACAAAACAGAAGCACACTGTAAAGGGTAAAATGTGGAAATCGTTTCTGCAGCCTATGAGTTGGGGGCTCAAAAAGCCTAACAACTCTCAGATCTGGCGCCTTAGTTCCAAGACCCCTCTCCACTTAAAACAAATAAACAAAAGAAAATAAGAAGGCTTAAAATCAGATAAATATCTCCCACACGGAAACCATGGACTACCCTACCATCTTGTCCTCTTCTGTAGCAACCTCCAGAACTCAGAAACTAACCTTCAGGGAGGTAGGACAGCAGAAGAAATGCTAGACTTGGAGTCAAGAAAATCTGATTTCATTCAAATCTGATCTCAAATACTTAGTAGCTATGTGACCTTGGACAAGTCACTTCTGTGTGCCTCTGTTTCCTCCTCTTTAGAATGGGGTTAATTGTGAGGATTAAATGAGATAAGAATTGTAAAGTGTTTAGCACAGTTATGACAAATAGTAAATGTTATAAAAAAAAGTTAGCTATCATTATTCTTCTTCTACAGCTGCGACATTAGGAAAGATGGACATTGGCTAGCTGAATTTCAACAAAAAACCTTTGCGTGATTAGTCGATGTGTTTGAAAAATAATTAGTATGGTTTAGTCAGTGCAACCTAAGATAACACATCTTCTATCTGTATCTCAGATTCTTTGGGCAGTACATTTTCCAATTATGACAAACGTATCAAAATAAATTAAACCTAAAATCAGACCTTTGAAGTATCTTAAAGTATCATATAAGGATTTTCTATAATAATGATCAACCATGTAAAGTCATACTGCTTTTATTTTTTAAAAAAATATATTTTAGTAAGAGCTAAGCATTTTTATATCACAAAATAACAAATATTTGAAAAATATTGCTTTCATACTTATCACATCCTTTTAGTTTCTATTTTGCATGTATGTGTGTATTTATTTAAGGGCACATGCTCAAAAAAATTTTTAGAGAGGACATATGATCAAAAAAAGTTTAAATATTCCTGTAACAAACAATTAGAACTGGAAGATAAAGACAAGCAATGGAGTTAAAATCAAATACAAATAATTACTATACACCACATACAGAAATAATTTCCTGAGGATTTACACTGAAAGACATTGCCAAAGATGGTAGAATTTTCTCTGATGATCTTGGAAACTAGATCAATTTTCATCCAGCTCTAATTTTGCTGCTAAGTCACAGCCATAGGCGAAAGGGCTGAAAAGTCTATGGAGATGGTCTTTCAGGATCTTTTACAGTCTTAGAATTCTATGCATTTCAAAAAGTACTTAAGTCGAACCAAGAGAACAATGAACACAAATACAACACTGTAAACAGAAAAAACATTAAAACAAAACTGAACCAAATGTATAAGTTTAATGACCAACAAAAGCTCTGACCCAGAAACAAGAGGCCGGAAACAATGGGTGGAGAATAGCCCAAGACTGCCAGTCCCAGCCAATGCCATGACTGTTTTTACTGAACTTTCTTCTCTCCTTTTGACAAACTTTGTCACCCTCTGAGGAGGAGGTAGAGGAAGGTAGCTCTTCAGAAATGAACGTGACACAGAAATAAAAGGAGTAAACAAACCTCTTCAATGAATTGCATGACTTTTCCATTTCTCACTAAATCACAGCACTAAATGAAAGCCATATATTATCAAGACCTCCAAATTTTGACAAACCCTAAACAAATATTTCTTTAGATTCAAGTGATAAATGAATGCCAGCTGTGACCTGCTTGAGTTCGGCCTATTTCTCAGAGTTGACTCTGCCAGGAAACAAGCCTCCTTGATCTAGTTGTGAGGTATGGAGAAAGAGGACTGATACAATTAGTGAATTTAGATGCCAGAGAAAAGGACTCAATTCAAGAGACAAGCCGCAGGATTTGGGGTCAGGAGATGTTGGTTAAAATTAACCAGACTTGGAGGGAGAGGCAAATTTTTTTTTCTCTTAAATATCTAATGCAAATACTTTGAATACCAGAATGTCCTTCAACATGCAAAATACCAATCCTAATCACATCCAAGCCAAGACCCCCTCCCCAATTACTCTCTTCTCTTAAGTTCTGGGCAGATTCTGGCCTCCAGTCTTGGGCTGGCACATCACATAACAATAACAAAAACACAATAAATTATTTTTCCCCATCAATAAATGGAATAAATTAGTATTTTGGAAAAGAAAGAGCAAAAGAACTCACAGGTGTCTATCACACTGGCCAAATAAAGGCTACAAGGTAGATAACAGGTCATACTAACCTTAGTTTATATATCAGTTTGTTTATAAGGTAATTATTAACAAGGTATTAAAACTGCCAATTACTTGAGTGACGAATAAAATTTTCCTTGCAGTAAAAGTGTGCTCCAGCCAAAGCCAACAATTTCCTGAATTGCACGCCTCCTAATTTGCGGTGTGAAAGTGTTCAGTTATAGACGCGCCTTACACAGGGCCGTCTTTGTGTCAACCTCTGCCCCATAAAACAAAAATTCCTTAACACTGGCAGAAGAATGGTCCCTGTATCACAAAATTTTTAGTCTGTCTTGATGGAATGGAATAAAATCCAAACACAAGCTTCAAATTAGTTCTCCAACTAACTGGCAAGATGCCACATGACATGGACCAGCTGAACGGTGTGTGTGGGAGAGCCTTGCTTCAACACCAATGGGGCCAACAGGAAAGTAAAGACAATAAGACCAAAGTTTCTCAAGTCCCCAAAGTGCAAAGCAATAAGGGCTCCTATGTTTTCATGAGGTGACTCCCCAGTTATTTAACAACAGACATGCGTACAGCTTCACACTCTGTCAGATAGGTGCTAATTTGATCCCCATTTTACATTTGAGGAAACAGAGGCCGAAGCTAAGTGACTTGCTCAGGGTCACACAGCTCAGTACAACTCTAAGACCAGATTTAGACCCAGGAGTTCCTGACTCCTAGTCTAAGCTCAATCCAGTGTACCACCTGGCAGCTCACACAGCAGGGTACATGCCACAAGTAAGAAATATGAACCTCTCTATGCATTCTACTACCTCTCCCTGAATATCACTTAAATCTTTATCCTAAATTGCTGAAAACACCATTTAAAAAAATATTTTAAAAATAATATAATATAAAAATATTTTAAAAAAATAAAAAAGTATTTTTTAATACTTAGTATTCAATATTTAGCTATATTGATACCAAATGTCATGTAAACAATTCTATTATTTTTATTTAAGAAACGATTGGCTAAGTGTTTCAATTCTTCTACCATAAAACAGTAAGAATATTTTGGTGATGTTGATTTTATGGAGCACATTAAGTTCAAATTAATTCCCAAGACAGTATAATTATCTTCTGATGGCCAAATACTAGGGTTGGTATGGAAATGAGGAATAGGGAAGGATATCCAGAAAGGACTGGAAGCTCCTATGTCCTAATGGAATGAGAAATAATAAAAATTCCCAGTTCTTTTAGGATGTCCCTCCTAAATTCGTCCTCCCTCTGCAGCCCACCACCCAATTTGATCATATTGCTACAAGAGAAAGGTACCTATACAAACAAGAAAAAGTGCTAGGGTGTTACATTCAATTGTCCATTGAACATCCCTTATTTTCTACAAATAATTCAATTATATATGCTAAGTCACAGGTCTCTATAAAATAGTTCATAAAATCCAGAGTTCATCAGAGGAGATTCTTTTAGCCAATCTAATAGTGCTGGTAACTAGCCACAAATGTTGTCAGTTCTGAATTTCTCCTCTTCTGCTGCTTAACACATAGACATACTTTTGGGGAAGAAGATATTAGGGTAATGACCAAACATAAGTTAATGGATAGTAATGGATAATTGGTTTCTGAATAACTGAGAGATGGCTTTATTGGCTCAGGCTCCTATATTTCCAAAGAATGGCTTGAAATATGGAAATAAGACCCATATCTTGAAGACAACTCTCTGAAACAGAACCAAGTTTTCTAAAGGATATAACACAATAGAATAAAACAAGCATTCTTAACTTTTTTGTGTCATGGACTATGATGGCAGTCTGATCAAAGTTATGCGCATCTTCTTGGGATTATGTTTTTAAATGCATAAAATATGTAATATTTCAAAGGAAGTTAATTTTTATTAAGTTAGTAAAATAGTTTTTAAAACATTTTACAGACCCACGAAAATCTCTCCATGAAATCCTTGGGGAGGGGAGTATTTGTGGATGTCAGATTAAAAACACCTAGATGAAAACACAAGAAGGACCAGAATTTAAAAATACCTTGAAGGACCAAGCAAGTCTGTGTCAACTGATGCATCCTGTCCTTAAAAAGAAAAAAAAGATCTACAGAATTCATCCATTCATTCAGAAAAACTTTGTGGGGCATCTAATACATACAAGACCCTGACTGTGGTTGACACTGTGAGGGATATATAACAAGACAAGACCCATGTCACAAAAAAGGTTAAATTTACAATCACCATAGGAAAACAATATTTTAAACAAGCTCTACCCAATTCACAGAAAAGCAGAGAGAAAAAATTAAAGTTTAAATGTGGAGAAATGATAGATGAAGTGGGAAAATTGTAAGCCAAATGAAATCTTATTTTAATAAAAAGATAACTACTGAATGATAAATGGAATCTTAATCTTCCAGATTGAAGTAAATTTTTTGGCCACTAATCAAAAACAAATTTTCACACTTAATGGGGCATCAGCTACAGCACTTTAGAAAACAAACAAAAAATTTACAATTATGCCACGAGGATACTGGCTTGTGACAAAGAGCCAACAGACTGAGGAACACTTTTGCTGTATCCCTGAATCATGTGAATTCAAGTAAGTTGGTCAGGGGGATGGCAACTCTGGCCAGGCAAGATATATTAAGGAGTGGATGCCCTGACACCTAGAAACCTTTTTTTCTATTTCATAAAGGAGTCAGCGTACAAATGGGGCTTTTATTTAAAAATTCATTGTATGACCAACTTTGCCAAGGGTACTTCTGATGTGTATTCTACAGCATCGTTCACCATTCTGCTTACCTTCTCTGGTGACAAGAGCATGGGACCTAACATTAGAGATGGTGAGAGAAATCTACCTGTCAGATACTTCTAAACAATAGAAAAATGAATTGATACTGATGTTCCCTAGCCAACAGAGCAACAGTGGGCCTAATACAACTAATAGAGCAGAAGAAAACAGAAGGTCTTATTTAAAAAAATAAGTGGTATGGCACTGAACAAGGAGATTAATTTAGTAGAATTATCATTTTTATTCTATTAGCTTGGTCCACCCATGAGCAATGAATATTTTCCCAATTGTTTAGATCTGACTTTATTTGTATGAAGTGTTTTATAATTTTATTCTCATTGTTCCTGAGTTTGTCTTGGCAGGTAGACTTCCAAGTATTTTATGTTGTCTACAGTTATTTTAAAAATGGGATTTCTTTCTATGACTAATATGGAAATATTTTACATGACTGCACATGTATAACCCGTATCTGATTGTTTACCATCTTGGATGAGAGGAGGAATAGAATCTGGAACTCAAAACTTTAAAAAAAATCTTTTAACATGTAATTGGGAGAAAAATAAAATATAATTTATTGGGAGGGGAAAGAAAAAAATAAGGTGAATATGCCTTTCCAGTCAATTCTGCCAGATATTCTGATAAGTTCTGTCACCTGGAATTGAAAGCAGTTTTAATAATAAAGAATAGGGACAAAGATGACGTTCTGGTAATTTGCTTCCCAATGTAATTTTGAAAATAATGTCTAGTTCCTTCTTTCCTCTGAAGTATATTCATTTTCAAATGCTGAGAGAAAAACAAACTCAACTAAAGTACTCCATCATACATGTAACTTCCTAGAATTTCAACTCCTTTAAAACAGGGCCATTTACTGGAGCCATAGGAACAATTGTAAGCAAATGTGAGAAGTAGAGGTTTTTGAATGATTAGGAACTTAGATCAATTTTCCCTATTTTACTTCTAACATCTGATTTCCACATTTTGTCTCATCTTCAAAAGAGTCATTATAGGAAAACCCCACATCTTTACTAGAGTGGGGAAAAGGAGAATATCTTCATGTGAAACTCACATGTCCAAAGGATATTTATTAATTATATTGTTGCAGATCAGTCTTCCAACGTCTGCCTCCAGACAGGGTGATAGCTTAGCCGCTCTCTCAGAAATGAATTCCCAACTTTCCCTTCTGTATATATAAAAAAGAAACCCTCTCTCTAAAACATGTGCTTGCTTCTTTTCCAAGATTCCTAGATGTTGTCTGATGAGGAACAAATTGTCATCTACCACCTCTCTGTTTCATATCTCAAGTGCAGTAATACATTTAAGGAAATAGGAGTATGGGACAGGGATATGGTTCCCAATTTTTTCCAGTTTGGCTAACATGGGAAGATGTAGAGAATCTCATCTATGATTCCAGGTATTGGGATATATGGATGCTTATCTATGAAGGTAGTATTGGAAAAATGACAATAACAAAAGTGAGTTCTCAGCTGGTGTCAAGAATGAAAGCAAAAGAAAGTAAAAAGCGATTAAATCTATGTAGATATAGAATAAGAACCAGTTAATTTGGGCACAAGTCTTCAGGGGTAATTCTACCCCTGACATGTGTGGCAAATACCAAGAGGATGTCCTTGGGCTATTCTTTCAGGGCAAAGATCAAAATCTTTAGAAACATGTTTATGGTTTTTCCCTTTGGGAATCTATATATGAATTCTAATTCAGATTCTACAGGGGATAGAAGAATAAACTTCCAATATACAAACCATAACTAGAGGAGAAAGGCATTCAATTATTAATATCATTATTTATAAATGAGTGTACTTTTTTTTCCCTAGCAAACAATACCACTCCATTTACATCCCCCATTAAGGAATGATGCCACTTGGAATAACAAAATTCTAAAGAGCAAGCATACACTTATGCACTTTGTATGAAAGACTCATAAAAATGACAGACCAAACATTATGAAAATGTGACAACAGTCATTTTTAAAAACAGTTAAGGATCTGCATATTTGAATTTTATAAATGCATTGTGTACAACTTCTCAAATATTCTCCTACTAAAAATCCAAATGTTTATTTAAAAAAAAGCCTCGCATATTTTTGAGACCAATTTGGGTAAATAAATACCGCTCTCACACAAGTATCACTGGAAAAATCACAATGCTGGTTTTGCAAAATGAAGAACAGTCCAAAGAAACATAGTATTTTAAGGTCACATTCAAAGAACCAGAGAAAGACCTGACTAAGGAGTAGCTAGGACTAGACAAAGGCCATGACTTAGCAGTTTCTGTAAAAAACCCTTTGGCAATACAAATCAATTCCAGAGAGCTGCAGAATTTTAAATGTGGAAGGAACTTAAGAGTTCAATTCCTACTTGTTACAAATGGGGAAACTACAGCCCAGAGGAATCTGAGAACTTATCCAAGGTCATAGAACCAATAACAGGGCAAGAGATGTCTTGTCAATTATCAAAGGTTAATTTCTGATATGCTTGTGGGAATCACTGCCTAAAATGGATCAATGTGTTACCCTAATACTTAAAATGTTTTCTTACTCTTCTGAATAAGACTTACAATTTGGGTATCCCAAGAACACCTATAGTGACTATAAGAATGAGGTAAATGACTAGCTACTTTTTTTTGTAAAGAATCATCATGAAGCTGTTTCCATGACCAATTACTAAGCCTGAAGAAGCAATCATTCCATCAACTCATCACAAGATATCAGAAAGCATGAGATGACCTTTTTTGTTGTTCTTTAAGGCCTTCTTACATGGAGCATTCAGATGAAAAGGAATTATCAACTTTTTTTACAAGGACCCCAGGAAGAGAGCAGAGATTCTAGGGTTCTACTTGTTCCTGAAGAACTAGAATGTCATGTTCTTTCACAAAGACATTCCTCAACCAACCAAATTACAGCGTGTATATAAATAAGAAATAACTGTCAACACCTGGCAACTGTCTCATACCTATTGCCCAAGACAAGACACAGCCTTGGGCCTTTCAGCCGGAACCTGCCAAATATGCAATTCTAGTTTTTTGGAAGGAAGTGGGTCCAAGCATCACCCCATCTAAAAGGTGTGTGTGTGTGTGTGTGTGTGTGCGTGTATTTGTGTTCACAGCAAATTCATGTTAAGGTATTTTCACATCATTCAATGCCCCACTTCTTAGAGTTCATTTTCTAGTTACATCCCTTAAGTTCAGTAATTAATGCAAATTATAAATTAGTGAAGTCAATGATCATTTTTTTATAAACTGATACCACACAAATACAACACACATATTAATTGGTGAAATTCACTAGCTTATTTCAAAATGCTGTTTCCTCTACATAAATTGCAAGCAGGCAGCACTATGTATAAAAGAACTGCTGCTGCTGCTCGTTCTTCATTCTCAAAGAGGACCATAACATCAAGCAGTTGAAACCATAACATGCAAGTGAACTGGATTTAAATGAGGGAAGCCTGTGTAAAGTCACCAGTCTCACTTTCTCTTCTGGAGCCATCTTGTTAAAGAAATCATGAACTTGGCACATACCCACTCTAGGTTTTGTGTGTATGCACACAAATATGCACAGCATGTTGTATATACACATGTAGCTTTGTATAGAATATATATATAATATATCATATGCAAATTTCTGCCTTAAAAAAAATGCATGTAAAATAAGAGCTATTTGTCTCCAAAGTGGCAAGAACTTTCTTTAACACAGATTTGCCAAGGAAAAGACCTCTCTTGTGTAGATTAAAAATAAGTTCTCTCTTTCACTACACTTTAAAGACAATTAAAAGGTTCATTAAAAGAAAACTTGTTTAGGCTGGCCCGGTGGCATCAAAGAACGCTGCCAACTGAGGAAACCTCTGCAAAGGAGCCAGCTTCATGATTAGGATTTAAATTATTCCAGGGGGTATTTTTTAAAAAGAGACATGTGCAAAAATAGAAGTCAGTGCTACTTCCTTTCAACTAGAAGCCAGGTTAACACAAAAGATAATTACCATGTAGCACCCATACGCACAATAAAGATATCCACAGTTTTGAAACTGAGCTCCTAGGGACGGACAATCAACAGAATTTTCACGTCAGTCAAATCACACTTTAAAAGATAAGGGTAAAGGGCTGTTCTAAGTACGCCTAAAAACCCGACTCTTCTTTGATTCAGAAGTGTAAAATTAAATGGTAAGTCCTTTATATAAAAGAAAGACACAAGCGAATAAGACTGCTGAAGGACATATAATTTTTGAAAAATTATTTATCAGATATTTTATCTAGCTCTATAAAATAGCTAACTAGCCTTTTCAGAAATACCTCAAAATGACCAGAAGTTAGTATGACATTAATTCCAGAACCTGAAATAAGAGCAGTTTACATTCATACAAAGCACTTTTCTCACAACATTCTAGTAATGGAGTGAGCAGGAGAAATACAGGCTCCATTTCATAGAAGCAAAAACTGAAGAGGAAGCAGATTATACAGATGCCTCAGCTTATCTTTTCTAGATCAAGCGTTGTTAATCCGGGGTCTGTGAACTTGTTTTTTTCTAAACTTTGATAACTATATTTTGATATAATTGGTTTCCTATGTGTTTTATGAATTTAAAACATTATTCTGAGAAAGGGTACGTAGACTTCACAAGACACTGCCAAAGAGGTCCAGGACAAACCCCCCCCAAAAAATAAGAACTATATCTAAGCACCTCTCTTTCTCTCTCCCCTCATATGTGTGTATATATACATAGATATGTGTGTATATATATTTGTGTGTATGTAGACATAGATATTTGTGTGTATATATGTATATGTACATATATATTTCAACTGGAAAAATCTGCCAATTAAGTACCTGGGCTAAGAATCAAACTCAGATCTTTAGATTGTAACTGTATGACCATTTTAATTACAACCCACTGACTTGTAAAAGAGTAAATTTTAAATTAGTCTATTAAAATGTATAAGAAAGCCTCTACAAACATAATACAAGATGGTAACTTGTCTCAAGCTTCAGCCCTGTGCCTAGATTTATCTTCATCCTGTACCTCTTGAAGTTATTCCCCTCTTAAAAGTCACAACTCAGGTACCACCTTCCATAATTCCACACCCCATCACCCATACCCCTCCCTTCTGAATTTCTCATTCAATTCTCTTTAAATTTCATTTTGGAACTTTTAATATCCTGTGGCACCAGTCTGCTTCTGTGAAAAGCAATTACCAAGTTAAGTCTGAATTGAGAGTTTGCTTGTTTGAGGCACGGATCAGTGTTAGAAGAAAAAAGTTACTGAAGTCAAGTCTCAGACTTCTGAGACAGTAGTTGGTGACCTTAAATGTAACCAGCTGGAGCATAGTGGAGTAAATGGAGAATACAGTCTGTTTCAGTGATTCATAGATTACAAATTAAAGAAATTCCACAAAAATAATTGAGGAAATATGGACACTAGGATGATTCTAAGATGATGGGATAAATGGAATTTTCCTGATTATAGAAAGTAGATGAAAATTTGGCTACCAGCCATAAGTCAAGCGCAAAAACAGCTTGGAAAGAGAAAAATTAGAGAAGTCACTCAGCAGATCAAGTAGTGGGGCTGAGATGTCATTTGAAAACAATGTTGATCAACTTAGCAGTGGAAGCATCTGTTCAGCACAAATCTATATTCATCAAGGAACATTTCTGGACAGTGACTGAGATAAAAAGAGGACAATTAAGTTTAAAAATTCAGAGTTGTTTGTTATCCAAGCAAATGGGTTTTCCTTACTCACATGTCTGCTTAGCAGGTTTGTGTGTGTGTGCTTATTTGACCCCTTAAACAATGACTGTACTAGTGGAACAATGTGAAACAAGTTTATGTGTGAACTATGATGTGCTTATTACTCCTGAAGTTGCTTTAATGTGTGAGTACTTGTAATGTTATTTTATATATATATATATAATTTATTTATTTTCAGTTTTCAACATTCACTTCCACAAAATTCTGAATTTTAAATGTTCATCTCCCCATCTCCTCCTTACTCCAGAAGAGTATTTTGATTGCCCTTTCCTCCAAACTGAGATCCTTTCTATCACACCCCCTGCCCCTCTTATCCCCTTCCCTTCTCTTCTCCTGTAGGATAAGATACATTTACACCATTGCTTATATATCTTATTTTCTGGCTGCATGTAAAAACAACCTCTAACATTCATTTTTAAAGCTTTGAGTTCCACATTTTCTTCCTTCCCCCCCCCCATTAAGAAGGCAAGCAATTCGATAAAGGTTATACCTGTGTGGTCATGCAATACACCTCTATAACAGTCATGTTGTGAAAGATTAACTTTATTTCCCTCTATCTGGTCCCGCCCTCCATTTATTCAATTGTCTCCTTTGACCTGTCCCTTTACCAAAATGTTTTTGCTTCTGTTTACCCCTTCCCCCAATCTGCTGTCCCTTCCATTATCCCTCTCTCTTATATTCCCTTCTCCCCTGCTTTGCAGTAGGGTCAGATAAATTCCATACCTGATCACCTATGTATGTTATTGCCTTCTGAAGCCAAATCCAATGAAAGGAAGGCTCACTTATGCCCTCTCACCTTTCCCTTCTCCTTCATTGTAAAAGTTTTTTCTTGCCTCTTTTATGTGAGTTGATTTACTACATTCTACCTCTCCCTTTCTCTTTCTCCCAGTATATTCCTCTCAACCTTTAATTTTTTTAGATATCATCCCTTCACATTCAGCTCACTCTGTGGTTTCTCTCTCTCTCTCTCTCTCTCTCTCTCTCTCCCTCTCTCCATATATATGTACACATACACATACATGTATATATTCCCTCCAACTATTCTAATACTGAGAAAGGTTTCATGAGTTACAAGTATCATCATTTCATGTAGGAATGTAAACACTTCAACTTTAATAAGTCCTTTACTCTTTCCTGTTTACCTTTTCATGTTTCTCTTGATTTTTGTATTTGAAAGTCAAATTTTCTATTCAGCTGTGGTCTTTTCACCAAGAATGCTTGGAAGTTCTCTACTTCACTGAAATTCAATTTTTTCCCCTGAAGTATGATACTCAGTTTTTCTAGGTAGATGATTCTTGGTTTTAATCCTATCTCCATTGACCTATTATTATTTTCTTCAGCATTTTTGAGGGGTTTCCTTTAGCAAGCTGTTGACTCATTTTTCATGATTTTCTTACATCACTCTCATTTTTCTTCCCAATTTTTCCTCTGCTTCTCTTACTTGGTTTTTCAAAATCCTTTTTGAGCTCTTCCATGGCCTGAGAGGAATTAATATTTTTCTCAGTCTTTGGATGAAGGAACTTTGACTTTATTGTCTTCTTTTGGCTGTTTGTTTAGATTTTCCTCATCATCAATGACATAAGAAAATACTTCTTCAACAAGAAAGGAAGAATCTATAGTCTGTTTCTTCTTCCCCTTTTTGCTCATTTTCCCAGTCAATGACTTATCTTTTGAGCTTTGTTAAGTTGAGAGCTCCAAAAGAAGCCTCTGCTTCAACAGTGGCTGCAGCCACCCTGGGGCCAAGAGCTGGGCAAGGCTGGGGCTGAGTTCAGAGCAGGCTCCCCTCTCAGCCGGGTGAGAGACCCTTTCCACTGACCTTTGAAGCTGTCTTTAGCATTTGTGGGTTGAGAAGTCTGGAATCCACAATAGCTGCCTGCAATTCAGTCCCCTAAGCCCTGCTCCTGCTTAGTTCAAGCCAAAGTTGCCCACGCCAAACTGGGCTCCTCTCCCAGCCTTGTGAAATAGGCCTTTCCCATCAGATTTTCAGATTTTCTTGGGCTGGAAATTTGCTTCAGTCTGTCATTTTTTGACTTCTGCTGCTCTAGAATTTGTTTAGAGTCATTTTTTACAGGTTTTTTGAGGGGTTTTGGGGTGAGAACTGTAGCTGGTTATGGTTTCTACTCTACCATCTTGGCTCCGCCAATGTTATTATTTCTTTTAACTTATTAAATAAATGATTATGTTTAAGATATAAAAGTGCCATCATTGTCAGTAGCTAGATTTGTACAAATGGAAACACACTGGTGAGGGCTAAAGAATTAAAGTAGTTAAGTAGGATGAGTGTATTTCCTTCTCAATAGGTTTAAGACTAGGATTCTGAGAGCTTTAAATGTAGCTGTACGGCAGAGAGGCTTCTCTGGAAATCTATTTCTATCACTATGGGGGCAGACTGGAGAAGGTAAGCCAACCTGAAGAGTGAGTAAGGTGTCTATATTCCTTGTATGAAAAATTGAGGCACTGCAGCATGGGTGGCCACCCCACACACTATTGTGTAAACATAGATCTGTATTTATACATAGTCACACAGAGAAAGACTAAAATAATAACCTGGTTTTTTTTACTATTTCCCTCTCATTTAATATTTTGTAAAATGATGCAAGCCCCGATTCTAGTCTAGACTTTTCTAGACTTGTCCACATTGACCACCTCCATTAATCTTTAAGATTCCCAAGAACTATGACCTGTTCAAAGTTTCAAAGTAATCAATGTCAAAGCAAACTGGAATCTAGAGTTCCTAGCACGTCTCTATTTCCTTAAGCAATTCTTCACTATAAAGATTACATGTGATTTTTAAAGGGGTTCAGTGTTAAAAGGGTAGGTAACTAAAAAAAAGTCTCAGTCATAACAAAGCCTAGCCTATTTAAATAAGATTCTTTGCCAACAAAAGTTAGTATCTCAAAGTAGGAGGGAAAGGAGGAATTAGCAAGAACTGTAGAGGAAAAAGAGAGGAAAATTTTCCCCTGCAAATTATGTATTATGTCTTGGAGGAAGAAGTAGTTTAAGCAAATAAAACACACTCCTAAATGTGGCAGCTGAGATACAATACAAAACAAACTATCTGAAAAGTTTCATCAGATGATAGATTATATTGTGTAGCTAATCTTAAGTAATTCCAAAGGGCTCATCAACTGGACCTTTAGAAAGTATAGCACTTTACCTAATGATGATAAACAGGTCTAGGGAGTTTTATAGTTTATAAAGATTTTCATGTTCTATCTCATTTGACCTTAATAACATTGTAGAGTGGATAATACTGCTACAAGTGTCTCCAGGAAACTGAGATTCAAAAAATAAAAGTCATTTGTCCAAAGTCAAACAGTTTAGCCATATCATCATAAGTTTTAGATTGTAAGGAATAATTGGGGGCAGCAAAGTGGTGCAGTGGATGGAGACAGATCTGGAGTGAGGAAGACTCATCTTCCTGAGTTCAAATCTGGCCTCAGACACTTATTAGCTTATGACCCTGGGCAAGTCACTTAACTCTGTTTGCCTCGGTTCCTCATCTTTTAAAATGAGCTGGAAACGGAAATAGCAAAACACTCTAGTATCTCTGCCAAGAAAACTTCAAATATGGTCACAAAGAGTCAGACAGGACTGAAAAATGACTGGAACAACAAGGAACAATCACAGATCATCTCCTAAATTTTACACTTTACAAACTGAATCCTGGAGACATTAAGTGTCCTGTCAAAGTGTCCTGTCCTTTTAAAATAAAAGCAGCAATGCAAGCTTTCAAATACAGATCTTCCAAGATTAAATTTAGCATTCTTTAAACTATGCTATCATGTGTTTTCCCTAGAAGATCTTCTGAAATCATACACACATTCACATACAAACACATCCTCAGGAACTTAATCAATCATGTCAACTTAGACACAGAGATCTGGACAAAGTACTTTCTGCTATAGATATATAGTGTACTGATTCATTTTAAGTTGAGAGACTATTAGAGAAATCAAAGATCTAAAAAAGCTCATCTTTTATTTTCTAGTCCATGATTAAAGAAAAGTTTGAGCTAGTTTATGATACTGACCAAGTTGAAATTGACTATTTTTGAATTTTGTAAAATCACATATCTGAATAATTAAATCTTTTACATACTTGTTTGTTTGAAGCACTTGTTTGTTACTGGAAAATATTCAGAATATGTTTGTTGTTTTAGTTAAATAAAGCAATGTCTGTTGTTTTTAACTGAAGGATTGCTATTTTCCTAAACCTAACACTCTTCACTGTATATATAGATGGCACTGATGATCAGTAGAATCTCAATTTCCAAACTGGGTTTCCATCAGTGGTTATGTTTTCATACTAGTTCATTTTCACTCTAACCTTTGCTAAGAGTAGAGAGACTTTTGACCAAGATTATTAACCCTGCCTGTGGCCAGGGAAAGTGCCTTTGGAAAGTGCCATCATGCAAAACACTCACTGTTAACTAAAAAATGACCACAGTTCCTCACCACTATCACTGCCTTCACACATATCTGCTTACAATTTTTTAGCTAAATAAAATAAATATCACGAAATATTACGAGATGACTACAATATTAACTCAAAACAACCTTCATTATAAAACTGCATGCTTTCTTCTCCTTCCTTTTTTTGTGGTAGAGGGCATGGCTAATATAGGAATTCATTTTGCATGATTATAGATACTTTTAATATGCTTTATTTTTCTTGCCTTCTCAGTGACCAGGGGCAAGGGAAGGGGGAGAAGGAAGAGAAAATTTGGCACTAAAAATAAAATGAAATTAAAAATAAGTAAAATGTATGTTTACCTTCTAATCACGATAAACCTATCTCTGAGCTATGAAGAATGTATATTAAGGCAATGGAAAGACTGTGATCCGCATAGCAAAAGAAGCACCTATACTGAACAAATGAGAATTCATCAATATAAAGTATCCAATGACAAAAATTAATTTTGTTAAAGTACAGAGAATATAAACCAAGTCTTCTTACTAAGTTATTAAAATAAAATCCAACCCTCTGTTAAACTACAGTATCGCACTCATGTGAATCACTGAGATTTCAAACTGCTTTTTAAACAACTGGTTATGTTGGAAAAATATCAGAAATACATGTTAATTACTAAAAGTCACCTGAGAAGCCCTGTATAGTCCAATGCAAAGGCAGCAGGACGTTACATACTTATGATTTCGGTGCCTGATCCATGCCCCAGCCATCATCCACAATCAGTCAATTCTTGCTTTATTTTCTATCCCTGTGGTAAGTTTCCTCACTATTGGGACAAGAGCTGTGTAGCTCATTGGAACTACAGTGGAGCACCTAACTCCCAGTGTAAGGGAATGGCTAGCAACCACCAAAAATCCTTCCTCTTTAAGCTTTTAAAATTAAGTCTTATTTAGCAATTTTTTTTCAGCTAAAGGAAAACTATCATTATCAACTATACAATTATCATTTCAGTTCAATGAAATTTGATCAAAATTCACTATTCTTTTTAATTTTTTTATTATTTTTAACATCCTTTTTTAAAATTTTGAGTTTGGGATTCTTTCCCTCCCACCCCTTCCCCACTCATTGAGAAGGCAAGAAATGCAATATCAATTATTCATGTGAAATCATGCAAAACATTTTTCTATATTACCCTTAGGTCAAAAAAAAAGAAAAAGGAAGTGAATAAATTATATTTCAATCTGCATTAAGAATCCATCAGTTCTTTCTCTGGAGATGGATAGTATTTTTAAGTCCTTCATAACTGTCCTAGAAAACTGTATTCATAATAACTGAGTCATTCATAGTTGATGATCAAACAATATTGCTATTACTGTATACAATGTATTCTTGGTTCGGCTCTCTCTTTGTATCAGTTCATGCAAATCTCCCCAGGTTTTTCTGAAAGCGTTCTGTTTATCACTTCTTAGAGCACAATAGTATTCTATCACAATCATATACCACAACTTCTTCAGTCATTTCTCAACTAAAGGGGATCCTTTCAATTTCCAATTCTTTGCCACCACATAAAGAGCTGCTATAAATGTTCCTGTACATATAGGTTCTTTTCCTCTGAAAATATACTATTTTTAATCATAAAAGTTTAGCTGTCACCAACAAGAGAAACAGATTCTAATTGTTTAATATTTCTTGTCTCAAAACACTTCTCCTTACCCACATTGACTTTTTAAATGCTAAAGGAATACAGGTAACAGAAAAAAATGGGTATTATCTGGAAAACTTGACTGGAAAGCAATATTCCATAAGTTAACTTTTATAGCCTCATTTATTGACTTACGGTATATGAGAAGGGACCTATTCTTGTGGAATAGATTAACCAATACACACTCAGAAAGTTGATCATGTGGCATATGCCACCCCTGAGAAGCAGAGCCTGGTGCAAAGGCAGGGACAAAGGGTAAAAATATCAGAGGGTCAAAGCTCATCTAAAGGAGGAAGAAACCTCAGAAACCACTGAGTCCAAACCTCTCATTTTACAGATATACCCAACGTCACGCAAGTACCAAATATCAGAAGCTTAATCTGAAATCAGGCCCTGGCTCTGAACCTTCCCCCCGCCCCAGCTTTTTTTTTCTTTTTTATGTTTTAAAATGCACTCTAGTGCAAAAAGAGTGTGGCTGGGCTAAAAGTGCCCCTGCATTAGCACCTGTTTTGGCTCACTTCCTGTCTGAATCAACCAAGCCAAAAATGTGGTCAACAGGGAAATCAGAGGCAGAAAGTATCTGAATATTTTGTTATTCCAGAGTTTCAGATAATCAGTTTCCTATGTTATATACTATATTATCAGTAACAGCCTAGCCAAGTGGATAGATGATCAGTCTTAGCATTAGAAAACCTTGCCTAGGACAGCTATCTTAGCTGGGAGATCATGGGCAAGTCACATGGGAAAGTCAGTGCCCCTAGGCAATTCAAAGACTAAGTTCAAAGTGAATTACTCATCTGCATCAACGGCGGGAGTTTTCTACACTGATGAAGTCACAGGTTTAGATTTTTAAAAATTACATTAGGGTAGAATTTCATATATTGAATTTTCTTACAATGAAACACTTAATAGTATCGTTAAAGTCTGTATTTTTCATCATTCAAATGTAGGCAGCATTCTATTTACCTGAGAATTTCAGGTTCATTCACACCATTCCTTACATGGACAGGAATAGGGCCTAGACCAATGATCTCATTGATATAGGGAACTCCTGAATGAAGAAAATTCCTTCAACAATGCAGGTCGGCACCCTTCTTTTTGACTTTTAGCTTTCAAGTTGCCTATAGAATAAGCGAGAGGTGAAGTTCTTTGTTCAATCACGCTGCCAGTATGGTCTAGAACCCAGGAATTCTTGACTACAAATTCTGCCATGAGATCTCTCAAGAAAACTTCCTTGCAGACCACCTTTTTTTTTAATTTAGATCTTTCTCCTTTCTGCCCTTGGCACACCATTCCATCTGTCACAAAAAGAAGCTGCCCTGGCCATTTCAGTCAATTTTCTTTTGCCTTCTGTAGTTTGTCACTAAACTGTCAGTTTTTCCTCTTTTCCATCTGCATCCTCAAAGTCTAGTGTCCCTCAGCATCTCCCATCTGTATAACTGAACAGTTTACCTGATCCTTGGGACTGCAGTGTTTCCCCTCCTCAATCTATGTCCATGCTGACTCTTGAATAATTTCCCTAAAACATAGTTCCATTGTGTTAATCTGAGGAAACCACAATAGTTCCACATTATCCACAACCTCAGCTTCCAAGCTCCGTACTTTGCCCTACACTCAAGAAGCTCTGTAGACAGATAGAAAAATAAATAAATGAATGACCAAACAAATAAATGAAAAGAATACACTTTAACATTTATAAACACTCAAGTTTACAATTTACACAGGTTATCTCATGTGTTCTCTCAATAATCTTGGGGAGGCTGACAGGGAGGACAGAGTTTGACTCTCATTTTCACGGGATTACACAACTGAGGACTGAAAGGGTTTAAGAGCAAGAGGTCGTTCTAGTTCAACCTCTCATTATACAGGTAAGGACTCTGAGGGCCAGAGAGGGTGATAAGTTCAAAGTTGGATAGAAAATGAGTGAAGCTTCCTAAGCCTAAATCCACTGTTCTTTCTCCTGAAACTTAGCCTCAGAAAGGTCATATGACATGTAGAAGGTCAGAGGGATAGACAGAATACTCGGGTCTCCCAAACCCTACTTTTGTGTGTTTTAGTCCAAACTACAATGTTTCTTTATTTTATAAGCCAATGGTAGAAGTTCATATTTTTCTGATGTTTAATAGAACTTCTTGTATTTCAATTGTATTTAGGTATAATTGGTTTTCTTTGATATATTATATCTTGATTTTATGCATTTAAAAAATATTCTAAGAGGGATGCTGGGCTTTACCAGAACACAAAGAGGGTCTATGACATCCACAAAAGGAAGATAATAACTCTTTACTTAATGTTTATTTACCTTAAATTTTCCCTCAAAATAACCCTGGAAGACCGACTTCTAGACATCAGATCCCATTACTACTCATAAACACAAATCTTATGCTTCAGTCAAGTCAGATTTCTCAGTATATGCCATGATCAGTTTTGCTATAAATCAGGGAACCAGCTTATACTTTTCTTTCTTACTGGAAAGTCCTTCTCTTTTCTTTCCACCTATCCAAATTCTATACTCCTGCTTCCTCCTATCTAGGGCTTTATTCATTTACTCTTGTTTACAATGACACTTCCTTTTATGATGCACTATACAATTTACTACTTCATCATTTGTTTAAATTCCTCAGTTATTCCTAGAATGTATAATATACAAAACAATCCCTAAGGATACAAAGACAAAACCTGAAACAGTCAAGGGTCTTATATTCCACAATGCGTATGTGTGTGGAGGTGGGAGCATGGTGGGGATATGTGGGGGGAAGAAGTCATGACACAAAATATACTCTGAGAAGTAAAATCAAAGTATAAATAAATTTATCAAAGTCATTTCAAGAAAGAAAATCCTCAACTGACAAGTGATCAGAGGATACGAATAAACAGTTTTCAAAAGAATTACAAACATTAAAAATCATATAAAAGAATGTTCCAAATCAATACTAATAAGAAAAATACAAATTTCACCTCACACCCAACCAACCTGACAAATGCAAATAAAACTGAGAATATTCATCGATGGAGGAGCTGTAGAGAGAAGGGAATACTCATACACTGTTGGTGGAGCTGTGCATTGGTCTAACAATTCTGGAAAGCAATTTGCAGGGATGAAAAGGAAATTATTAAAATACCTATACCCAGATATGCTTACTATTTGGTCTATGTCCCAAGGACAACATAAAGAAAGGCCCTATACATACCAAAAGTATTTACAGTAGGTTTTTGTAATTGTTGTTTGGTAAGAGCACATAACTGGAAACAGTGGCCACTAATGGGGGAATAACTAAACAGCTTATACTATTGTAATGAACTATTACTGCACTATTAGAAATGCTAAATTCGCATGGGGATATTTATGGGAACTGATTCAAAACAAAGCAGAAGAAAACATTGTTGACCCATATTGACAAAGGACACATATTGTTACAATAATGAAAATGCAAAGAATAACAGTGCCTTTATTAAGCCCCTACTATTTGCTAGGCACTGTTCTAAGTGCTGGGGATGCCAAGAAAGGCAAACCAAAGAGCTCAAAACAATGAGAAACTGAATGCTATAAAATTAATCATAAATGCCAAGCAGGTCCCCAAAGATAGATGAGAAAGCATTGTCTCTTTCCCCAGTTCTATGCATCTAGGCAGACATTGTGAGTGTGAAATAAATGAGGTCAAAGTTTTTTGCTACGTTGGTTAGATCTGCTGACCTCCTCTGAACCACCTTTTAGAAATCCATTATTGAAAAGATAGCTTTTTAGGGAGGGAAGGGAGGGAGAAACATTCAGATACATAATGATCTAAATATAAGAGATATCAATAAAAATTTACTTTAAAAATAGGGAAAGAACATGTAAACCTGGGAGGATTGTGCCTTCTATCTTTCACTGATTTGCCTCAAATTATTATTATATAATAACAGTTTATCCCAATTGTTATCCCAAGTACAGAATAAGGTCCTCAAGAGAAACACCTACGCCTCCTTCTATTATCACAATGTCTACACTTATTTCAGGGCCCAAAGCAGGTGTTCAAAGATTATTTGATTGCTAGAGTTAGACATTAAGCATATAAGGGGATCAGAAGATGCTCACTGGATGAAAGAGAGTAGTCAGACACAAGCAATGGTTAATAAGGGAGTGGATGTATAAATGAATCTGAATATCGCTTAAACTGCATTTCACCGACTATTATACTCCATGTCCCGGAATTCTCAGAGAAACAGACAAAAGTAATTTACCGTATATGACATCATCTTTACTAATGACTTAGTGGTAATTTCCAACTGTGGCAATTTTCATGCCACTGAAAACCAATGCACTTGGCACACTCATCACAAAATTAAAAAAAAAAAACAACACAATCTGTCAAACAGTTGTCCAAAAAATTTAGTCTATTCTGTCTTCTGAACTCCAGTTCCAGTTGATCAACTGCCTGCTCAACATTTCTGCTTAGAGCTCCTGTAGGTATCTCAACCCATTCCTCCTCCAAACATAGCTATTTCTATCACTAGTATAATTCTCTTACTGATATTTGTAACAGAGTTATCCTTGACTCTGACCTTACCTTTACCACTCCACCCTACCCTCACAGCCAATTAATTCTTAAGTGCCATTGATTCTACCACACAATATCATGGGATCATAGATCAGCCCTTTCATTTTACAGAAGAAACTAGGGCCAAGAGAATTTAAGTGATATGCTAAAGGTCACCCATGTGAATGGTAGAGGGTTGGCAGTCATATTCTCTTATTTCAAATCCAACATGGAGTCCACCAAACCACCTTGTTCTCCACACCTCTTGCAAATTTCTTCCCTACTTCTATGCAAACAGTACCGTTCACCAGCTTGTACCTAAACTCCTACAATTGTTCAACTGTTTTTCAGTCATGTCTAACTTTTCCTGAGCCCATCTGGAGTATTCTTGGCAAAGATACTCAAGTGGTTTACCATTTCCTTCTCCAGCCCATTTTACAAACAAGGAAACTGAGACCAAGATGGATAAGTGACTTGCCCAGGGTCACAAGGTTAGCAAGTATCTGAGGCTGAATTTGAACTCAGGTCTTCCTGACCCTAGGCCCAGTGCTCTTTCCACTGTACCATTCAGCTGTCCCACCCCAAACTCCTCAGATAGCATATTTGATTTCCTTAATTCCAGTCTACTCTCTCCAATGTATCTTTTCCAATGGTACCTTCTAAAGGCATAAATCCTCCTCATATCACTTTTCAGCTCAAAAACTGTCATTGGCTTCCTAATACCTCCAGTATTAAATACTAACTCCTCATCCTAGGATCTTTCTTAGTGGTTTCTCAAATTCAACCCTTCGGTCTCTGGGAAAGCCATTCCCCATGCATGGTATATAATCCAAATTAATCTGTGCTAGTAGTCAAATTTGCACTGAGGATGAAATTTGTAAAGGGAGGAAATAAAGTTGGAGAGATAGTTTGGGGACCCAATAGTGGAAGAGCCCTAAATGACAGGCTAACAAGCTCTATTTCATGCTACAACAATGGGGAGCCACTAAAGGTTTTTGAGCAGGGGAATGATACAGTCAGATATGTATTTTAAAAAGATTGTTTGGGTGAGTATGTAGAGGATAGAGTAAAGAAAGGAAAAACTGAAAGCAGCCCTATGGATTCTTCCAAAGTACCTTATTCCTTGGATTTTTCAGACACCTTTTTCTTTTGAAAGAAAAAAGGTGTTCCCCTCTAAAGAATTGCCTCATCTATCTTTTGGGATGCTTTTTAATTTTTTTAAAAATATACATGTGTTTCAAATTACTTAATGAAGTCTATGGACAAAGAAAATAACTAAAGAAGAAATAAAATAGGTCAGAAAAGGAGATTTTTCAGAATCTTCAAATCTGAAGGGAGAGGGTAAAGCTATTTGGACAATTTTATTACATTAAGTTAACATGTGAGGGAAAATTATCCTTGGCTTCTGTGGAGCTATTTCATAATTCTTTATCTGAACTTTGTCAAGTAATCACTGAAATCATTGAGACCATGAGATAGTAAAACAAAGGTGAGAGAGAAAGATTAATTCAATTTATTTTATATATAGGGGGAAAAGACTTCAAAAATTCAAAATAATCTAAGCATCTAACTTTTCAGATCCCACCCCTATTTTTCTGATTATTAATTATATCTTCAAAACTCTAAACCATTGGGTTATCACCCCATACAACATGAGGTTCCCTAGTTAATTTTTGGAAGAAAAAAAGATTTTCCTCCACTGCCATGCGGCATACAATATTCCATTTCTGTCCTCCACAGTCAATCCTTTTGGATTTGTTCCTCTAACAACATTCATAAGGTATCTAGTGACCTCAAGGAGTATCTAAAGGAATCACTTAATGTCTTGGCAAGAATTTCAGTCAAATGTCAGTTTCCCAGGAATTAAATTTGCCTAAAGATATATAAAAGACAAAAACTGAAACTTCACAAAGTTCTATGAAGTCTTAACAAAAATTAGCATGCAACACACACACACAGAAATACACACACCCCACAAGTTCCTTTTAAAATTAAGTAGTTATTGGTCAAATACCATCTGCTTTTTCTTTCATTCTTTTCTGATTCAGATCTGTGGAAAAACCACCTCAGTATCAGATGTCATTTAGTTCTTATTCAAACAGAAGAGTGCAGACATAGTGGCTGCACCAGGGACTTAGCTGACCTAGGCACACAGTAAAAACAAACCTCTATAAATCACCAGATGTAAGCAATTGAAGAGTGATCATTTTAATTAATTGAACAGCTTCCTTGAAATTTACTGCATTACTTCAACCTTTCTAGCATCTTTCCCAGAAACAAGTAGGAATGTCTTTTTTTCTTAAGATATCTAAAAAAGTAACTGTACTTTTTTTCAAACTTCCCTGGTTTAAAAGATAATCTAAAGTGATTCAAGTTTACCATGTTTGTTTACTGACTTCCACATCCAGAATCTATATAAAAACCAAAATATGGGCATTTGAAAAATTCTATTTCAAAATACATTTAAAAGTGAAGGCTATATCAAAACCAATCTTAAAAGTACAACTATAAACACTTAATCTGGCCTAGATGTTTGGAAACTGGAAAATAGTCTATTTAATTTTAATGAAAAACTTATACAGAAAATATAGTAGCCAAAAGTATTTATGTTCTGAACCGCATACTCAACTTTAACTTGATAACTTGATATTTTGGGTCAGTGTTTCCAAATCTATACACAAAATCCTGACTTTCGTTACTGGCGCCACTTTGGGAGACATATGATGGCTTATTACTAACTCCTATTACTCTTCAAAAAACAGTGCTGATCTTTCTCCACAAGGAAATACGTAATCCATAGTCCTCAGGCAAGATGCCAAGCATTAAATACCACTGGAATTAAGCCTTTGGATTGTATATACATCATCAAATGTGTCCATAAAGGCTGAAGGTGATTGCATGAATCCTGGAGACCAGAAGAAGGACGTGGCTGCATGGTGACAACATTAGCTAACTTTAAGTTGTTATACAATCACAGGCTCTAAAACACAATGATCTGATTTAAAGGCAGTATGGATCAGCTTCTTGCACCTGTTTTCATTATGCAATACATTAAATATGTTAAACTACCCCACACGATTGTGTTCCGCAACTTCAAGCACTGGCACTCTGGTGTTGGGTCATTTTCCTACTACATCAAAGAGCAGTGATTTTGACTTACAGGGACAGAAGGGTGATATTTGCTGCTGCTGGTCCCAGATTAGGTATGGTCTCAAATTCATTGTTGTTCAGTTTCCTAGGAATTCCAAAAAAAGCAAATCAGTCCAATGGTAATGTATAGTGGTGAAGGTTATCTAAACTTGTAAAAATGATACCTTTAGCCCCCAAAATTTCAAGTAATATTATTTAAGTGCATATATTTATATATATGTACACATGCATATATATACATATATAGATATGTAGACACACAAATTCATGCACATACATTCGTGTGCCATATTACTTTATCTAAACATCGAGTTCAAAATAACCTAGAACTTAACATTACTTACACTTCTTGAAGTCTCTGGAGGTGACTCAGAGAACTTGCTTTGATTAAAGACAATTTGTTGTGACTTAAGTCCCTGTGAGGTAACAAAAATAAAGTTAGTGTAAATAAACCCAGCCATATTTAATAGAGCTTAACTATCTGCATTGAGATTATGGGTGTCTCCATCAACATTAGATAGGGTATATAAAACTTGCTCACATATTTTCCATGAACTACTTCACAACAAAAATACCAATTTTGAGAACAAAATGAGTTTAGAAGGTTGGCAATTTCAAATGCTTTTAACCCACAAACTTTTAAAAAGATGGCTCTTGGCACCTGGTGAACAGGCCCTTTGTGAACTGGTTGTTCCTCTCCCTTGATATGATGAAGTCATGCCATGCGAAAAGTGGCTAATTAGGCAGGGTGCTGAAACTGCACCCTCTGAAGAAATCTTATTACCATAAAATTAAGTATTAAAGCATTTAGTTGAGCCAAACAAAATAGACTTTGCTTTTCAAACATGTTTGCTTGCTTGGGTTCATTTATTTCATTATTGACAGTCTCAGCATTTGTGTAAAAAAAAAACAACACACAAAACCTTTAGGCCTTACTTCCTTAGGATCCTTCAATCCAATCTTATTTTTTTTAAACCACATAGTTTAAGCACAGATTGAGCATGAGGAACACAACTACTGTATTACTCACTGAACAAGACAGATGACTTGTAAAAATCCTGTTAAAAGAAAATGTGGGCTTTTCAAGTAGGAGGAAACAAAAAGTTCCCTACTAAAAACTTCAAGATTTCTAATAGCATCTATTTCCATAAATAATTAAAAGGTAAGGTGGGATGGTCACTTTTGATATAAAACTCAATAATTTTGCAAGATGTCACCTTATTTCAGGACCAAGGAGATCTAATGAATACACGCTGAACAGGTTGTCTTCAACATGGTGTAAAGAAAATGGAACCACTGAACAGATTATGAAAGCCACAAAATTCAGGCTAGAAATTAGTCTGGCCAGGGGTTCTCCTCCAATTTAGATTAACCGGTTTTAAAGGATTAATTCTTTCAATGTTTAAAATGCTAATTAACCATGTAGATAACCAAAGTTTGTTGTACTCATTTAACTCCTTTTGTTTTAACTCAGTTTGTTGTAACTCATTTAAGGTGGGCATATGAGAAATAGGCAAAATGCTAAGAAGGACATAAAGTTCCTTATCAGTAATCCTACCCATCCAGAATTAGCAATATTAGTGTAAACCTGGATTTCTACATTTCACCTCAAAAATTCCACTAAGGTTTTATTTAAAACATTTTTGCCTAAGGACCTACCAGACAGTAACAGACATGAGTAGATTTGTTCTGCTAGGGTTATAACATGAAAAAAAAAATCTGGCAGAGTATTTAAACTATAAAAATCCTGCAATTACAACCACTGCTGTTCATGATCACCATAGTGGAGCCAGACACTTTCACTTACAGCTCAAACACACATCCATCTGGAGTCGATCAAGGAAACCGTGAGTGGAACAATTCACATTATGTTTGGAGCAAAAATTGTGCTCGTTTTTAGCACCATTGATGTTCACTGATTTCCCATGCATTTTCAAAAAAAATACTTCAAAGAAAGCAGTGTTTTACCTGCATGGCCAATTAAAGTCAATATACAGGCTCCTAAGACAACTTAAGGGTTCTTTGTACAGTCCCAAATACTTAAATGTCATCATGCACATAGTAGGGGTTGAAAAATGCTTGTCAAAATGAATAACTACAGTTATGATCAGACTATACATCTGTATTTTCCCATTACTTCTTAAAGTTTTAAATGAGGGGAGAGGTGTGTAGAACCGGGGGAATCATAATTTATAAGCATGGGTCTGAGTGCATTAAGTTCCTTTAAAAGATATATTCACTTTTTTTTTCCTTTTTGAAGAGGAAGGGAGCGAGGAGGCTGGCCAAAGAAGAAAAAAAATTAAAATATCATTTAATCTTTTCATGTTAACTAATGTTACACAATCAAAAATGATGAAGAATAAAGGTCACTTTAAAGTACAATCAAGCACTGATATTCCTAACAATAGGCCTTTCAAGGAGAAAACTGCTCTTTTGGACTACAGCACATGCAAATGATAATGTCTTCTTTAATCCAGGTGCAGAAGATGGAAACACTTGTCCCATACTTTCATTCCTGAGGTTTCTCTACTATGAAAACCATATTATGGGGTGGGGGGAGGTTGGCAGGAAGAGAGAGAGGAGAGATTCTCTCCTAAAGTTGTTTCTAATACTAAAGATTTAAAGCTGTGAAACATTTTAAGGAGCTAAATTTAGTTTTCTTACAGTTTAGAGTTAAGAAACTCTTATTTTAAAACTAATATGCCACATTCTCCTAAATATAAGGTTATACTGTATGTAGGGTATATTCAAAACAGTTTTAAGATATGGAATTTCAGTATTATTTTTAATCTGAACTTTCAATTCCCTCTCAAAAAGGCAAAAAAAGACTTCATCTTTTTGTCTATTTTTTTTTTAATAGACAAGAGATGTGGTAAAGGTGTGTGTGTGTTTGTAAGGGGGAAGTGGGGTGGGGGGGGGAGTGGGGTGGGGGGAAGTGGGGTGGGAGGGAAACAGGACAACAGGTGGAGAGTTTAAATATTTGCCAAGATCTTGAAGAACAAAATTTGTGAAATTAAGACCTCTAAGGGAAGAGCCTCCTCAGGAGTCTCCCTCTCCTCACATTTGATAAGAAAGCGAACAAGATGAAAATATATAATTTGCAACATTTTATTAGAGCTAGACTTTTCCTTTTAACATTCAGAAACCTGACTCCCAAGTCAAATTTTAAAATGCAAATCCAGCAACAGCTTCTTAATCAATCCCACTGGGGCCTGTAGAGCTGCTAATTCAGCAGAAATCTGTAAGACTAAAAAACAAAAAGCCAGGCTGTAGCTGTTTTAAGACAGTGATCCAAAGTGACTCATAAATCAGCCTGCTATGTTCAAGTTTTAGTCTGGAAAATACAGAAAAACAGCTGTGAAAACCATAAAGGCCATTTTTCCCCTGACAATCCTGGTAAAGACTGAGAGGATGTAGGAAGAGGCCGAGACTGAAGATGTAACATTAGCAGAGACTACCTTGTGGACATTCACTTGAACCTCAAGGAGATCTCAAAAATTCTTAGGTGATAAGGTAAATAATTCTAAATTCCAGAGAGAATTTAATAATACTTGAGATTGGCAAGGGTACAACTTCTCCCTCTCCTAGCTATGAAACTTTTCATTCTAACAAGATTCAAGAACACTTTGTAAGCACATACTCCAGAAGTAAACTCAAGCCCAACTTTAAAGGCAGTTGTAAACAAAGTTTTCCCAAATATTTATCAGTTTTTAATTCTCAAAGAACCACTTTCATTCAAATATTAATTTTACTTTCTGTGAGTTAGACTATGTAGAATACTCTTGTTTACAGTCTTAGTTCAACGGGTCCCTCATTTCCATAGGATGTGTCTAAGCAATACTAATTACAGGTCAAATTGAGCAGATTAAAAAAAAAAGTATATTTCATCAGTTACAAACAACAGCAAACTCATTGGATACCAGCTTTCTAAATAAAAGACAACGATCAAAGTTATTTTGTAACTCTCCTAAAAAAAAACAAACCAAAAAAAACCTGAAAAGACAAACTTTCACTAGTTTTTTCCCTTAAGGGAAAAAGGTGTTAATTTGTTCACACCAAGTATAAGATGCAGAGAAACAATAAGAATTCTTTGCTTACTCTCAGACTTAGAAACAAAACATTTATCTCCATATACCCCCTCCAAGCTTTTCTAATTATGCAAACTATAAGCAGTAGGTGTCTTCCCCCACACCCTGCCAAAGATTTTCAAATGAGAACATAGCAAAGGTTTCGCAAAACCCAATTCCACATGTTGTCCCACTCCCTTCCTTTATAAAGTGCAGAGAGGGGCCCCCTAAAGCTTTCTCCACAAACAAAAGAAGCATTTACATGAAAGAATTTGGACCACACGGTTGGTGACACCTACAAAGATGGTTAAAAGTCACAGAAGTACAAGAATGACACAGCTGGCCAATGAGTGATCACAGCAGGGTTTCTGACAACAGACCCTGTGCTTATTTATACAAGTGGGACTTATTTTCACATAAGTTTCAGGAATGTGAACTTGAAGAAAGACAATTTACTACAGGCCGGAAATGTAATTAAAGACTGCACTAACCAAATAAATTGCAATTTGTTTTTAGTGCACCACCAAATTATCTGCAAAACAAAATCCTAATTAGGTCAGTGCACTTTTAAGACAATGCTAAAGTTGTTATCGAACCCCCTTTGGTTTAACAACTTACAACCAAAGGACACAGCTGCTTTTTAAGATTTTCTACACTTACCCTCCCCCTCCCCACTCTCAACCCCAGAAAAAAAAGTGGATTATATCTACAAGCTTAAGTTAAGCTGGGCAAAAAGAAATTCTTCAATGTTAATTAGATTCGGTGGGTGAGAAAAACACTTCCAGACTACCTGTGAAAAAGAAAAGTTCATTTTCTTTTTCTCAGGCCTGGATTATTCATTGGTGCCCACCTCCAGCCATTTCAATGTTCAGTTCCATATGTCGTCAATAGGGCCATTCACTTTTCATGAATGAGGCAGCATGACCTCCAGATGAGGCAAATGAACAGAATTAGCCACAGCTAATTGGAAGTCTTCCTGTTTTTAAAGACCTTATCTCTTGTTCTTGAACAATAAAATGAACTCTCCTGGAGGGCAGGTGCCTTCTTCATTTTTTGTCTTTGATGGCCACTGCCTAGGAAAGCACCTTGCACATGGTTGACTGCATTAAAATCAGTAAAACTGCTAATCTGGTCATCAAGATGGCAAAGATGAAAAATAAACCCAAGTCTCCAGTATTACCTTTTCAAAAGCTCAGATTTCCACAGTTTCCAATATTTTTTTTCCTTATAATCATACTAATGGACACCAAATCTCTATGGACTAAGATTTTGATAAAAAAAAAATGCATTATTTTTCAAATAAGTTGTTTTTTAAACTACCAGGCTAAATTTTCAATTGCTGGAAAGACTATGGAACAAATATGACAGACAAAAGTGTACTACTTTATTGTAATTTCTTAAAATGAAAAGGGCTATTTTAAGTTATTTAACCTAAAACTAATTTCTTTCTGGATAATCTCATAAGGCTCTAATAGGCCTAATTTCAATAATACAAAGTATACTTTTTCTTTCCTTTTAGCATGGAAAACTACTTTAAAATATAATGTCTCAAAAAATAAAAGGTCCCCAAATTCCCCAAAAGCAGGAGAAAGGATTTGGGAGAGATTTCCAAATAACTAACATTTTCTTTCTTTTTCTGCAACTCATATGGAACAGTATTAGGCATATTACCTTTCCATGTCAAATCCTTGAATTGCAGACAAGTTCACATTGCTCTTGCCCCATTTTTTTTAAACCCACGGTCTCCTCCAAACATTTCTTGCTAAGGAGAGCAATTCACCTACTTAAGCAACAGGCCCTGCATAATTTCATCTGACTTTCCACCACCACGTACGAGAACCAGGAACTAATAATAACCATAGGAGCGGAGAAACCGAAAGGCATCCTTATATAAAATTCCGAAGGAACAGCACGGTTAACAAGGATAAGGAACAAACAGATCCCTTTGTTACACAAGGCTATTAAGAAAGGTTCACGTAGTGCCTGAGCAAACTGCCAACTGCAACGTGGAGCCCACTTGGTGTCTGGGCAAATGGGGAGGCCAGGAAGGGCGCGATATTAGTCAGAAATTCAACTTTACCCCCAAGATCCCAACCTGGGATCAAACAGCCACTCTGGGGAGGCGGCAGGTTGCCTCTGGACCCCGTCCCTCTTGGCTGGGCATCTAGTTGCAGGATCAGTATTGGGGTTCCTTCCCGAACCGCAGCACCCCCAGCCAGACTGAGGCACCAAATAAAAGCCTCCAGCAGACGGCTAGTGGCGGCGGATGGAAACTGAGCCCAGACCCAGGCGCCTTTCCCGGGCACCGTCCCAGCAAAGGACCTGGGCCGGAGCGCATTCCAGGGAACGCGATCAGGGACGAGTCCCGAGAGAATGAGTACTTACAGCTGCACAACCCAGGGCGGGAGAGGCTCCGGGAGCCCGGTCAGTCTCCTGCGGCTGCAGTCCAGCAGGTCCCGCAGGCATCGGCAGGGCGCAGGACACCGCGGGGAGGTGGAGGCACCGGCGGGTGGGTGCCCACCACCCCTCTTGCCGCTGCTCTGCCCCGCGGCCGAACCCGCAAAGCCCAGCAGAGTGGGGAGCAGCAGCCCCATTCCGAGCGCGGCGGCCGCGCGGAGCCTCGAGTGGCCCATCGCGGGGGCTCCTTGTGCCGCTTGGCCCCGGAGCTTCAGCAGCCCCCGCCCCACACTCACACTAGTGCACACACACGCGCGCGCACACACACACGCACACTCCAGCCACGGACTCAGCAACAACTCCTGCGCCCGCAAGAGTCCGCACACACGCACCCCACTCACTCACACTTTCTCCTTTTATCCCCAACAGCGAACTCCGTTCATGCCGCTGGACCGCAGACACGAAAGAGAAGACGGAGCCTCCGAGGGCTACAAAGTTGCACTCCGAGCTTCGACGCGCTCCAAAGCTTGCTCCCTCCCCCAGAAAACTTTTCCCCCCTCCCTACCCCTCAGCAACGTGAGAAACCTGAGCAGCAAAGATGGGGAGCCAAAGGAACCAAGGCGCCTCTTGCTATTGGCCGGAGGGAGCCCCCACGTGACAAAAACAAGGCGAAAAGGGAGGGGACAATGGATAAAGTGGAGCTGAGATTGTAGGAAACTGCAAGCGATACCCTTCAAGCCTGCTGGGCTAGAGGGTCCCCAGTTTGTCCGGGAGTCACTTGTGTTCCTTGGTCTGTGGCATGTTGCATTGCCCAAGGAGCAAGGAGACGGGACACTCAGTAGAACCGACCGCAGTGAGCTAGTTAAACAGAAACCAAATGTACCAAACTTGGCCTGAGCTGTTTGACACAGAGGTATTCTCCGAAATCAGTTCTGCCTTTTTATCCTCCATTGCCAGCTTAGAGAAAATTCAGTTATTTTTCATACAGTAAATTTATTCTATGGAACAGTAATGTATAATAGTAAACTACTGCTGGACTCAGAAGGAAGTCCATCGCAGCGTCTCCCTTTCCACTAATCGTTCCATCTTCTCTGGACTCCGTATTCCCTCTTGGACTCGTGAAGTTCCCTTCTCACACCCTGGCTTTTTGACTTTACATGCCCCACCCTGGAGTCTTGGGTAAAATACATGAAGCTTAGGTTTTGGCTCCTATTGAGGATCTCTGTAGGGGAGAATAGAAAAGAAGAGATTATTAAGGACTCTTCTGCCCCTCCTTAGTTTGACCTAAAGCATCCCAAAAAGCCCTGACCCCATTATGTAGTCCCGAGTCACTGAAGACTTTGTATCTAGAATTGAAGGACTTAAGAGATGAGTGTCCCTAAGGCAGGGATTGTTAACTGTTTTGTGCCATGGACCCTTACAACAAATACTTATTATATATAATAATTTATTATACAAATTTACTTGGCAGCCTAGTGTAGCCTATGGAGAGCTCAGAATGTTTTTTTAAATACTAAGACAAAATACATAAGTTTACAAAAGAAACGAATTATATTGAAGTATAGTTATCAAAATACTTATGTACATATACATACACACATACATATATATACACCTATATATAATACATATAGGTGTATATACATCCATATGTATGTATATGTGTGTATGCACATATGTGTGTATGTGTATATATGTGCATGACCATATTTGTATATTTATATCTAGGATACACACACATATATATTCAGAAGGAGATATGCATATATGTAAATATGCATGCATACATATATATATACATATATATCTCCTGGATACTATTATGCCAATCAACCCTCAATGGATCCACTGGGGCACCCCAGTTTCTATTGGGGATTTGGAGGAACAAACTATCAAAGGAATAGATATCTTTATTCAGGTGGAGGTGGATGAAAGATCTCACTGTATGGATTACAATTTCAATAATCAGTGCTAATCAGGGTAAATGTGTATTGGGGCGTGAGTATTATAAGTTCTTGAGAATGAGTGACTGTATGGGCACTTAATAGCAACCTCTGTGCTGGCTATTGTGGTCAGGAAAAATTAAAAACCCTTAGAATTGCCTTGGCCCTTCCATCGAACTATTGAGTCCAGGGAAGACATTTCCTCCTTAATGATGGAGGGAAGATGGCTAGAGTACTTTGCTATACTAACTCCCCTTACCATAAGAGAGCGAAGAAGACTTATGGCACCTGGCAGTTCACAGTGGATTACAGGGAGGCAAATATATTTGTTAGGTTGATTGTTGTATCCCCTCCTGACCTCATTGATGATGTGGACCAGGTATCGAGGCCTTAGTGAGTAGCAGGGGGGTTATCCATCTTATTAATACCTTTCTCTTTTCCTGTGGCTGAGACTAGTGAGGAGCAATTTGTTTTCACCTGGGTAGGAGTTAAGGATGTCTAACCATCCTGAACTTTCCCTCATGCTGCCACAGATTGGTGAACAGCAACCTGAAAGAGTCCCCCCACTTCCTAAGGACATTGACAATCACTACCACAGTACTCATGAGAAAATATTGACCAGCCAGCCAAGGCTGATTAGATTAGATGGCAGTTCATATGAGCGATAAAAGAAGTGAGATGAACCCTAAGAAAACCTGAGGTTCAGACTACTCCGACAAGTTTAGGGTAATATAATAGATGGAGAGAATTCAGATGATGTAAACATTGTCCATAATAAGCTACTCAGATTGTTCTACCAAAGCCAAAGGAGTAAGCTGGAAAGCTTATGGAACCATTATGGAGAATCCATATTCCCCGTATAAATGTCCTAATGGTCTCTGTTTACTAACTGAGGGAGAAAACATAATGAAGTGGATTTGTGCTTATGTTCAGTTCATGGCTAAAATAGGACTTGAGGGCCCAAGAAGCCTGGGGCGTAAGGGAAGGAAAGATGGTCCCCTTTCAAGCCAGTAGAGGGGCCAAGGCCCTTCATGAAGTTTTGATTTTTACTGAGATCTGAGACCTTAATTCCCAGTCTTGTTGCCTTTCCTTCTCTCTACTAGCCAGTAGGCCCCTGCCTATAGTAATGTAGTTCTGAGAGAATGCCATTTTTCCTACTAGGTGAGAAACATGCAATTGGACCTGATAAAACCATTAATCTAGTAAAAAGGAAATACCTTGATTGATGGGGGTCCCAATAAGCTCTCCTTATTGACTGACTTGTAAGTAACATAGTAGATGTATGGGAGCTTGGAAGGATGGGAAAGGTAAGATCTTCATCTCTCCTGATTCATGGGTAGTGACTCTAGGCCTGACTCAGTGGTCTGGCATCTGAAGACAATGAAACTGAGTAGTTAAAGGTACTCTTCTTTGTTTTCCAGTCCAAGGAGGAACTTTTTTGATGACTCTCACTGCATACAGTTCTTTGTGGAACATATCAACAACATATCAGTACCACCATACACCCTCTATTGAATGATCCCTCTTCTGTGATCCCATGTTTCATTGAAAAGGGATAGCACAATCACTTTAACTTACAATTAAGCAAATAATTTGCTTTAAAAAAAGTGTTCCTTGCGCCAGTTGGAGTGTTTGTCTTTGAAAGATCGATATGGTATGATCCTACTTCCACCTGCCTTTTTGACTGGAAAGTTGGTATTTTGCTTACTGGAAGAAGGGGGTCTCAGGAGAAAAGGCAAGCAAAGGCCTCTAAAGGGTCAAAGACTGCATCACGTCCAAATGGTAATTGTAGGGAGGAGGCTTTGTTGGGTGGGTGGAGAACACCACATAGATGATAGTATGGGGCAAATTCTAGGTTTCCACTCAAACCCTGGGATGGCTCATGGGTTATGGACCTCTTACCTGCCTTCTCCACATAACCCAAAAAGAAAATAGGGATTGGTTACTTTTCCTGAGGCAGCAATGTTTGTACAGTGATCTGATGATCCTGCTGCTTTTCCCATCATTGTTACCACCTTTTGGCATGATATCTACTATGAATTGTCCCTGATATTATTCCCATGAAATAAATTGCTTTTTATGTATGAGTCTGGTAGATTGTTACCATTCTCTTTTTTGCCCTTTTATTTGCACTAAACTCCTCCTTCCGCTTTGTCTATGTCAGACAGACATATCCCTGAGGTCAGAGTTACTTTGTAATGACCTTAAGGCCATTAAGTGATGGAAACTCACCTAGAAGCTTTTTAGGACCTTGACAACAAGGGGTTGAATGTGGTAGAAACAACTTGGTTTCATATAGGTTTGTCTAGCTTCTCCTAAAATAGGTAAGAAACAATATTTTTGCCTTTGCTGCTTCTTTACTGGCTCTTAGGCTACTGACATGATTTTCTGGTCACCTAAGTTGTCAAAAGCCCAGCATTATGAAGCAAATATTCCCCAAGCACCCATCAGACTGACTTTCATGACAGAAAAGGAAAATGACAAACTCTGGAGTGCATGTGGAAAAATCGGGACACTAATGTAGTAGTGGTAGAGTTGTGAACTAGTCCAAACATTCTGGAGAACCATTTGGAATTATGTCCAAAGGGCTATAAAACTGTTCATACCCTTTGATCCAGCAATACCATTACTGGATCTGTATCTTAAATATATCCAGAAAAAGGGGAAAGGATCTATTTGTAGAAAACTAGTGATAACAATTCTTTTTGTGGTGTCAAAGAATTGGAAATCAAGGAGACTCTCATCAACTGGGGAATGGCTGAGTAAATTTTGGTATATGGGTGTGATGGAATACTATTGTGCTATAAGAAATAATGAACAGAATGATTTGAGAAAAACTTAGACTTACATGAACTGATGCAAATTGAAGTGTGCAGAAGTGTACAAAGACAACATTGCACACGGTGCAGTAGTATAAGCATGATCAACTGTTAAAGATTTAGGTACTCTCATCGAGGCAATGGTCCTAGACAATTCCAAAGGACCGCAGAACTGATGGACTCTGAATGCAGATTGAAACATACTTCTTTTTATTTTACTTCTTTTTATTGTTTTCTTTTGTTTGTGCTTTCTTTTTAAATGTGGCTCATATGGAAATGTTTTATATGACTTCATATATAATTAGTATAATTTCCCCTTCTGAGGAAAGGGGGAAGGGTGGTAGGGAGAAAGATAGTTTGGAATCCCAAATTTTAAAAGAAAATTGTGAAAACATATAAAATTAGTATCAAATTGTTTGCCTTTTCAGGAAAGGGGGAAGAGTTGGTAGGAGGGAGATAATTTGGAACCCCAAATTTTAAAAGATACATATAATTGGAAATTTTAAATAGATACATTAGCATTTCTGGTTGAAGAAAGATCCAAAGAGACCTGGAGGAGTACAGGGGATAGGGTCCAAAGTTGATGGGAGGTGGAGAGCATTCAGAGAATTGTAGTGGATGCTGACATTGAAACAAATGGGGACAGAGGGCACCCTGGAGTGCATGATTGCTCACTGTTGGAGTGGTAGAGAAGAGTTTGAACCCTATGATAAGAGTTTAATGGAAGCCTTATATTTAAACTATGTCATCTCTATGACCACCTAGTCACCAAAATCCCCTAATCACACATCAATTGTAGATGTTACCAAATGTGAACCCTCCTATTGTTATAGGTTAAGATGGCATACTTTCAGCACCCCAACTTGCCCCAAAAGGAAACTGGGCATTTGTTGAATGCCCTTCATACTTTGAACTGCTAGACTTGTATGGAGAAAAGGGGTCAGGGACCAGTAATTATATGCTGCCTTTGGAAATTTCCTTCTGTAATGCTTGGACACTATTGAGAATTAGCTTGACCTGTTCTATTGATATTATCTAACCACAGAACCACAGATTCAGAGAATTTGAGAGTTGGAAGGTAACCTTAGCTGTCCATCTTTTCCAACCCATACAAAAATGGAACCATCAAATGGTCATTCAGTCTCTTCTTGGAGATCTCCAAGGAGGGAAAACCAATCACTTCTTGAGAGAGTTCATTTCCTTTTTGGACAGTTCTAATTGTTAGGAAGTTTGTTCTGGCATCAGGCCTAAACTTGCATCTTTGCAATTTTTACATGCTCTACTCTGGGACCAAACAGACTAAGATTATTGCCTCTCCCTTATGGAAACCATTCAGAGCCTTGAAGATAGTTCTCATATCCCTCTTGAGTTTTTTCTAGGAGAAACATGTCCTTTTCTTCTCAGTGATCCTCTCATGTCACAGATTCAAGAACCTTCATGGGGACTTCCCCTTTTCTTTCCTTTGGACAATCCAATATCTTCTTTAAGCCTTGGTGCTCAAAACTGAAAAAAAAAGTTCAGATTTAGTCTGATGAGAGCAGAGTACAGTGGGGCTCTTTCTAGAAGCTATACTCTTCTTAATACAGTCCAAAATTCATTAGATTTTTTAGCTGCCTCAGCTCACTGCAAACTCACTGAAATTGTTTTTAGCATGTTGAATTTAAGGTGTCGATGAGGCATCCAGATTGTTATGACCAAGAAGCATTTGGGGATGTGTGATTATAGCGTAGTAGCAGAAAGACTTGGGCTACTTATATAGATCTGAGACTCATCCGTGTAGAAATGATATTAAATTCATGGAAACTAAATGTGCTTGTGGCCGTTTATAGTCCTGAGATATTTCCTTGTAAGTGAATTTCATGTATCCATAGCTGGAAGTTTGTCAGGACATCTATAATCTATTTACTTCCTCCAAACCCTGCCAAGGGTCAAGTCATGGAGACAAAGGGCTTTGCTTTACAACTTCTTTAGGAGGTTTGAAGGAATTTCCTTTGGTGGCATTAGAGGAACAGGTTGCTAATTGATTGGGCAAAGATGAGCCACACCCATTGGAGCCTGTAAAAAGCAAGCTTATCAGGTCTAAGTCATAGCCACAGAGTAGGAGAACTCTTTGAAGTATGACAGTCTAGAGGAGGGCCACCAACAGAAGAACCGAGTGCTTGAGGAGGCGATTGCTCTTTGCCATGCCCCTTTTGCCTCTTTCAGAGGATAGCTGTTGAGTGGGGAGCAGATTTTTCTCTTACTTCCTCCCAATCCTCCATAGCTGGTTAGTTGGTTGATGTCCTTCATGCTTAGAGAGGACCAAAATGACATCCTGATATCAGGCCAATGTACAATGTGTCTGATTAGGTTAACAGACCAATATGATCTCAGAAGGCTGTACCACAGGTTGGGTACAAATAGTCTGTATGAGCATTTGGAGTGGAGATGTCTCTAAATTTGCATATCTGCTTTGCTCAATTCTGCTTTGCTCAAACAGCATAGCACCTTTGATGTGGGCATACAGTGCTGAACAATCCGATGTCTCCCACATCTCACAATCAATTCCAAAATTCTTCAGAGAGACCTTTAAGAGTATCCTTGTATCTCTTCTTCTAACATTCCTATGAGCACTTGCCTCATGTGAGTTCTCCATTATGTCTTTTAAGCAAACATATGTTTGGCATTTGAACAACATGGCCAGTCCATTGAAGTTATGCTCTCTGCAGTGCAGTTTGAATGGTTGGCAGTTCAACTCAAGAAAGGATCTTCATGTCCTGTATCTTATCTTGCCAGGTGAACCTCAGAGTCTTCCTAAGACAGTTCAAATGGAAGCAATTCAGTTTTCTGGCATTGTTTCTGGCAGAGCTGGTAGACTGTCCAGGTTTTGCAGGTATACAACAATGAGGTCAGCATAATGACTCTGTGAACCTTCAGTCAGATAGGCAGTCTAATTAATACTTCTTCTCTACCATATTTTCCTTTTGAGCCTCCCAAACACTTAGCTAATTCTGGCAATTTGTGCATCTACCTTATCATCTATATGGGCATCCCTGAAAAGTATCCTGCTAAGGTAAGTGAACTTATCAAATTTCTCCATTTTCTGTAATAGATGGCTCCATATATATAGATGGTATGGTGCTGGCTAGTAAAGAATCTCTCTCTCTCTCTCTCTCTCTCTCTCTTTGTCTGTCTTATATTATAGTCAGGTCAAAATTAGCACAAGCAGCAGAGAATCCAGCCATATTCTATTACGTCTCAGCTTCAGAGACTGCATTGAGTACACAGTCATCTGTGAACAAAAAGTCATGAATTGTCTCTCCCTCAACTTTATTCTTGTAGATTTTTCAAGTTCAATAATTCACCATCACTGCAGTCGCTGACCTTGATGTCATTTTTATCCTCATTGAAGTCATCTGACAACATTGGTGAAAACATCATGTTTTTTTCACTCCAGTGATGACTGGGAAAGAATGAGAGCAACACTCATTATCCAGAACCTATGCAAGTGTGTTGTCATGAGATTGACATATAATACTGATAAATTGCTCTAGGCAACCAAATTTTGCCATGATCTTCCACAAGCCCTCATAACTTACAATATCAAAGGCCTTGGTCAGACCAATGAGCTTTGTGTACAGACCTCTGTTCTGTTCCTGGTACTCGTCCTGGAGTTGTTGGGCAGCAAACACTATATTGACCATTCCTAGACCCTTTCTAAAGCCACACTGACTCTTGGGTAGATGACCATCTTCCAAGTGAAGAATTAGCCTATTAAGAAGGACTATGGCAAAAGTCTTGCCAACAGTGATTAAGAGAGAGACACCTCCCACCCCATGATTAATCAGAGACAATCTACTTCCTTTGCTAACCATTGGCAGAACAGTGAGTTGCACTGGGTACATGTACTTCCTACGTGTGCTTCACCACCAGTCTTATCTCTTTATATCCCCACCCTTCCCACTTGTACTGTGTGTATATGTAGGAAGGTGTGACCCAGGTTTGTTTGGAAATGTTTTTAGTCACTATTCTTATTACACCATCTTAGTAAAAGGCTTTGCTTTGAGCTAATTGTGTTCTATTAGCTTACTATTAAAAACACTTGCAGTTGTGGGATCCTAAGAGATAATAATTTTAGGACTATTATAGTAGGACTATAGAAATATGTGGGCTCACATGTTACCTTTGTATCCAGGGTTGCCAGCCCAACCTGGGGACCCAACTTTTGAGTATAGAGAGTAGTTGGTAGGAATGCTACATAAGAAAATAAGGAGTAGAAATGGGGGTGAAAGTTTTTAGAAGTGTAACCTACAATCATAGTCCTCCAAAGAAGAAAAATAAAAGACAGGTAAGGAAATTTAGCCTAGTCACACAAAATTGGTCAGTAAATCAGAGAAAAACTTGAAATCCGAGGAGTCAGAGGTTCAGCAAGACTTTAGTACTCACCTAGTCTAAGATTTTCATTATATAGATGAGGAACCCTCAATCTGGAAAAATTAAATTAAGGTCACATACATAACTGGTATCAGAACCAAGATTTAACCAAGGCTTCATTGAACTCAATAAGGCTTCCCTGTGGTTTCTTTAAAAAAAATTATCATACAGTGTGATACAACTTCTCATTCTTGATATTCCATAATGGTATGGTTTTAGATCTGGAAGGGACCCTAGGGGTCATTGAATCCAACCCATTCTGAGAACCAGAGAGTCCATGTTACTTGCACATGTTTGTACAGGTAGTAAACATGAGAACTGGGATTTGAACCTTGAGTCTTTATCCAGAGATAAAGATGATGTGTATATAAAGTATCCTTCTTCACTCTCTAAAGTTTCTTTCTGTGTTGCCTTGGTTCCCCAACCTGTATTCACACTGGCAGGTCAGGAATTTTCCCAAAATAACCTGCCACAGCTAACTCTTTTAAGATAATAAATGTTGTTTGGCTGCTCTCCTACAGCAGTAGAAGATAGACTGTATCTCCTGAGCCCTTCCCAGTGTGCTCCCCATTTAACAAATCATCCATCCAATTCTGTTAATTCTAGATCTACACATTTGCTAAATAGAAGTCAAAGAAAGAAAAATTATAAAATAGTGTTACATAATAAGCTTCTGGTGCACTCTCCTAAAGTACCATTGTGTCAAAGAGGCAAATATGTAGAGAATCCATGTACCCAATGCTTTGAAACTCTTTTTTTCAGGAATAATAGCACAAAAATTTCTAATTGGGTGTGTTGCCAGTGTTGGTTGGATGGTTCTTCTGTTGGACTGGGATAAGCCACTTCTCTTCTGGTCTCTACCAGTTGACTGGGACAGTCAATGTTTCTTCCTTGCCTGAGGAGTGCTGCATTCTTTCAGAAAGGATAGCAATGCATAATTTAGAATTTGCATAGTTTTTAAAGCTTAGTTCCTTTTCTAGACATTGAGAAATTTCTGGCCTTCAGAGCAATTGTTGACCTTGTAGGGAAGCAAAGGGTAGTAAAGACTTTATGCCTCCAGGAACCTCTGAGTTCTTTTCTTAGACCCATCTTCTGGTCTAAATAAGGGTTTCTTCAATGAGAAGATTCATTTCTTCATTTCTGTTGGCTAAACCATAACTCAGCTCATGTACATTTGTCCAATAATCACAAAAGGGCTCCAGAGTTCATGTTTTTTCTGAAGGCCTCCTCTTAGTCAGATGAATATTAGATCCTGCAAACACAGCACTGAAAGCATCTTTACTCTGAATAAGTGCCTTGTCTCTAAAAGCTCATTTCATAGTATTTTCACATGTGTATATGCATATATACAGATACATACATATATATATATACATATATGCATGCACATTTGTGTATGTATAAATGCATATCACCTTTGTTGTTTTAGTTTTTGTATCTTTCTATTAGCAAATTATCTTAAGGAGGAATCTCCATACATGCCCATATACATATATAGACAATTTTTTTTTACTGAATATACTTTAATATATGGGTTGAAATGAAGCAATATGCTCAGCAAAATACCAGCTCTTTGAAGGGCAAAGACAGTTTTGTTTTTGTCTTCATATTGTTAGCTTCTGGCCCAGTGCCCAGCTTTTAGGAAATGACATCAGGTCAACTCAACAAGCATTTATTAAACTCCTCCTATATAGTAAAAATTATAATGAATGCTGAAGATACAAAGAAAGACAAAATCAGTTCCCAATCTCAAGGAGCATACAGTCTAATATGGAAGATAATATAAATATAACTATATACAAATAAGATAGATAATAAACTGGAAACAATAAGTAGAGGGAAGACACTAGCATTAAAGGAGACTGAGAAAGCCTTTTTGAAGAAGGTGAGATTTGAAAAGAACAAGGAAGCCAGGATTTGGAGAAAGAAAAGCATTCCAACCATGGGGGACAGCCAGTGAAAAGACAGAGTCAGGAAACATATTGTGTTCTTCGATCAACAGCAAAGAGTCCAGTATGACTATCTTTTAGATTATGTGGAGAGGAATATGGTATAAGAAGACTGGAAAAGAGGGGTGAGGTTATGGCAGACTTTGAATGCCAGGGAATTTTATATTTGATCTTGGAAGCAATAGGCAACCACAGGAATTTATGGAATAGGGGAATGGTATAGTCATATTTGTGCCTTAGGATGATCATTGTGTCAACTGAATAAAAAATGGACTGAAGAGGGGGGATTGAGAAAAGGCAGTTAAGAGATCATTAGGAACCTTGGAGAGAGTAGTTTCAGTTGAACAATGGGTGGAAGCTTGATTGCACAGGGTTAAGAAGGGAGTAAAAGTAAAGGAAATAGATGAACCAGTATTAGATGAATTTAGGCATGAAAGAAAGTAGAGGTGTAGGTGGATGCCTAGCAGGGATGGACAGTTCAAGTGAGGATTGTGGAGGACATGTGGAATATGGGAGCGCTTGTAGGAAATAGGGAAATAGAGCAGAAAAGAAAGATGGAAGGATAATAGAGGGGATGAGCTCCTAGAGAAAACAGGACAGAATGGGATTACTTGGGCATGTAGAGGGATTTTCCTGAGTAAGGACAAGGGCCTCTTCTTCATGTGAGACAGGGGCGAAGGCAGAGATAGTGATAATAGGCACTTACTTAATATATATTCAATTGGATTGAAGTAATGCTTTGAAAATTCCCACAATCCACACAACCCCTTTGAGCGTTCCAGTGGTTAACTAGAAGTTAAATATTAATTTGCAACAGAAATAACCCAGATCACTAAGACATTTCTCATTTATATCTTTGGCCTCATGAGTGACATATCATATTCATTTTCAAAACAGAATTTCTATAATATAGCCCCTGTTGCCCTTTCCAGTCTGGTCCGCCTTTCTTTCTTCTGGCACGAATGATCCTTTCTTATCTTGAGTGTTGGCAAGGGCAATGACTCACAGATAAAATGTAATAGACGTGTTAAGCTGTCAGTTTCAACATCTAAGGAAATGAATAAAGGAAAACATTCAGTACTTGCTTTTGTCATTAAAACATTGGGTAGTTGGTGTAAAGTGTGAACTGTGAAAAGCAAAACTGTGATAAGGCAAGAGGGAAAAAAGCACAAAAAAACCCAGATAATGTTGCAAAATGCAAAGCTGCTGAACTTTGTAACCTTAACCATAGTATTACTGGTTCATGAAAGCATTTTAAAACAGTCTACTGAACTGCAATGTAAAGTGTGTGTGTGTGTGTGTGTGTGTGTGTGTGCACGTGTATGTGTGCAAGTATATGTACACATGTGCTTGCATGGGGAAAAGGCAGAGTTAAAAAGGGAGATAGGAAAGAGAAGGAAGAACCACCATACAAAATTTTTGCCATGAAAAACACTGGTCTAAAGAAAATTAGAAAATTTAAGCAACATAAAGAAAGCAAATTTGGATTAGGACAACCACCCTTCTGCTTTCTTGAAGCTGTACAACTGTGATATTACTGGAATGAAAAACAAACAGCTATCTGAATGTTCATTTAAACACAAATTAAGCATATGGTGAGCCTGGCATAGTGCCTAGAGTGCTGGGTAAAGTAGGAAGATCTGGGTTCAAATCCTGGTGCCAGCTCTTAACTAGCTGTGTGACCATCAACAAGTCACACAAAATCTCTGAGGCAGTTTCTTCATGTGTAAATTGGAGATAAGAGTTATATTCTCTTGCAGTTATTATAACATTCAGATTAGGTTCTCTCTCTTTCTTTGTATGCATATAGATATACATGCCTGTATGTATACACATATATATGGATACAAATAGATACATGGATATGGTGATTTGCAAAGTTTGAAACATTTCATAAATATCAGTTTTCATCTCCCAAGGCTTAAATCACATAAGGATATACACCTAAGGAAGATGGCACCTTGGGCCAAAGTAGGATACCTGGAATGTCCTCAGGATGGACTAGAAACTTTTCAGGAATGTGATAGAACAACATACCCTACACTCTTTTATTTAATAGGAGTCAATCTGGTCCCCTATTATTTAATCCTTCCTTGCTACAGATTCCTTGAGTTTTCTATAATTCTTCTGCAGGTTTGATGAGAACTTACTTCCAATACCCTAAATCTCCTCTGCCTATGCAATCAATAAAACAGCTCCTATTTGCTAGGAATCTATAGTATTATAATACTGTGCTGTACATCTAACCAAGGATTACTCAAAGTTGTATAACAAACATTTTTGTTGTAATGTAGAACTACTATTTTAGACAAAATTTAGCAAAATTGTAAACAAGTGAGTATAGTTTTCAAATCCAAGTGTTATCTCACCATGACATATATTTCCAATGATAATTCTTGCCTCAAATTTCTTAAAAGAAAATTTTATTACATTACCTCTAGTATGGCAAAGTCTGTTAGGATTTATGTCATGAGGTCAAAAAGAATCACCAGGCCTATTTACCCAAGAGAGTCATGTCCCTGCTGAGGACTTTCCAGCGGAATGTTTTTCTCTGGACTTCTTAAATGAACCCTTGAGCAGAGCTCTTGTCTAATAATGAATTTGTATTTCTAGCCCCTCCAAAACTTATTTATTGCTATTTTGTGGATCCTATTTAATTCTGTATATATATATATATATATATATATATATATGTACATGTATATATTTACACATATACATACATGCATACACATACACTTATATACATACATAACTTTTTTTTCATGTTGTAGACTCTTAATACCAAATTAGTAAGGTAGCTGATTCAGTAAAATACTTGTGGTCAGATTCACTGTGTAAGCAACTCTGCTCATATTCCTCAATCTTCTGACTGCTACCAAGCTGTGCTTTCAGAATTATCATTAAAAAAACAAATAGAAAATGAAAAAAGATTTTTGGAGGCATGGAAACATTTTCAATGTGAGATTTCCACTCTGTCACAGTGAAAGCATTATAGTCATTCTCAGAATTAGAATCCTTGATTTCTTACCAAGTTTCCAAAGTGTCTTCCACTAAAACTTTGTAGCATTCTTTTGTGGGGGGGGGGGGGGGCAGAGCAGGGAAGGGGTCTTGAAAGATCATCTTGTTCATTCCCATACAGAAACAACATTTAAAGTGAGGAGGTACTCTTTTCATCTTTGTACAGCTGCTTTTCCAATCTAGCATTTTATTTTATTTTTTCACTAGTAAATTTCCTTATTAGCAAAAGTAAATTCCGTTTCTTTTTTTGTCATCTCATTTATTTTTTTTAATTCTGAACTTAAGAAATAAAATGTGTTTCCATGACAAAGTAGAAAAGAAAAAAAAGATTGTACCTGAAACTGCAGATCTGTTATCCACAACTTGTTATTCCTTTTAAGTATAAAACAAAGTTATTGTATAATTTTCTTTTTATTTCCCTTCCTCCCCCAACTCCCACCCTAGAGATGGCTACCATTAGACAGAAATAATTATGTGTGTTTATGTATGTGATCAGTTCAGTTCTTTCTCTGGGTGTGGGGCATCTAGGTGGTGCAGTGGATAGAACACCAATGCAGGAGTCAGGAGGACCTGAGTTCAAATCTCATCTCAGACACTTGACACTCACTAGCTGTGTGACCTTGGACAAATCACTTAACCCCAGTTGCCTCAACCTGGGTCAACTCCAGTCATCCTGAGGAATATCTGGTCACTGGATTCAGATGGCTCTGGAGGAGAAGTGAGGCTGGTGACCTGCATAGCCCTCACTCACTCAAAACAAAGTCAAGTGCAAGTCATATCATCATTTCTCTGATGGCATGTTCTTCTTCAGCAACAAAGGATGAACACACACACTCTTCTCTGGATGACAGCATCTTCCTTCATTGGACCTTTGCAGGGTATTTATAATATAAATATTATATGTAAATATTTTGTAATATAATCTTTAAGCATTTATAATAGTCAGCATGACGATCACTTGAAGGGGTTTTTAAAACAATATTGCTACTACCATATACACTGTTTTCTTGGCTCTGCCCTTTTTGGTCTTCATTATTTCATGCAAGTCTATCCATGTTTTTCTAAGATCATTGAACTTATCATTTCTTATAGCAGAGTAATATTCTATCACAAACATATGCCACAATTTGTTTAGGCATTTCCCAACTGACAGGCATTCTTTTCATTTCTTCTTGAAGGTATTTTCCTCAAAACTTCTCTGGCCAATGTAAGAAAAAGAGAATAGATAGTCATCATTTATATTCTTCATAATAACTTCATAAAAGAGATACTAATAGATGACATTGAGTGCTAGACATAGAATCAGGAAGACTTGAGTTCAGATTCAGCCTCAGACACAGCTATGTGATCCTGGGCAATTCACTTAATCTCTGTCTGCCTCCATTTTCTCAGTTGTAAAATTGGAATAATAATAGTATCTATCTCCCAAGAATGTTGTGGGGATCAAATAAAATAATAATTGTAAAGAATTTAGCGCGGTGTCAGGCACACAGCAAGTTTTATAGAAATGTTAGCTATTATTATATTATAATATTGTCTAAGAAATTTCTTTCTCTGGTTTATCCTTCCTGTGTTTTTTATCTTGATCACATGTATCTTACAGAAGGAATTAGTAGGATACTGACTTTTTTTGCAAATAATTTATGTGATATTAGAAGTCATTGTTCTTTAAACATTTTTAAAAATTCATTTCTAAATCAATCCAGACTTGTGGATTTTTTTTTCTCCCCTTTGGGAATCACTTTTGGGAGTTAGATTATGAATTGTTCACTTTTTTTTGAGATCGGATTGTTTAAATTTTCTATTTCTTCTTAGATTGATCTAGACTAGGGGTGGGGAACCAGTGGCCTTGAGACCACATGTGGCCATCTAGATCCTCAAGTGTGGCCCTTTGATTGGATCCAAACTTCACAGAACAAATCCCCATGATAAATAATTTGTTCTGTAAAACTTGGACTCAGTCAAAAGACCACACTTGAGGACCTAGAAGGCCACATGTGGCCTCTAAGCCTCAGGTTCCCCACCCCTGATCTAAGCTACTGTTTTCATATGTCTACGTTCACTTTGTTTAAGTGGTCTGTTGGGATCCAATAGGGCAAAACAGTTTCCAACAATTGCATCACATCTTTATTTATTTTGAATTCTGTTTAATTATTGGTTTTGGTGATTCATTGTTTTCTCTCTTTAAAAAAATTAGCTAACAGTTTAGCTGTTGTATTGATTAAAAAGAATCTGACTCCTAGGTTTGTTTACATTTTAATGATGATGTAATTGTTTTCACTTTTCATCTCCATTTAAGTTTTTGTGTATATTTGGGCTTTCTTATTTGTTGCTTTCCAATTTTTTTTAAATTTCATTCCCAGTTTATGTATTTCCTTCCTGAACATCCTTTTGTTCTCTTTTGCTTATTTGTTTAATGAAAATGTTTCATTCATTGATCAAATGATGATTCATGATAAAATAAAATCATTTTATTTCTTGCATTTTCTTTTATTTTTATGGTCATTTATTTTTCATCACTGTCACTCTCCTTACTCTCCTTTTACAACTCCCCTCCTTTGTAAAAGCCTTCCCTTGTAACAAATTAGTTCAGAAAAACATTCACACATTATGGCTGAAAATGTTTGTCATTTCTGCAAATGCTTTCCATCACCTCTCTGCCAAAAACTGGGAAACATCCTTCCCATCTGTTTATTATCCTCGCTTTTTCCCAAAGCTTCATTTTAACCTTGAAAAAGTAAATGGGGGGAAAAATAAGAAAATAATAAATGAAGTAAATGGGAAAAGAAATGTTTGATTTTGCTGTAACTTTTTTTTTGTCACTGAATTTTGTTTGCATCATTCCTTTTTGTTTTTATGGAGCACACTACTTGGGTTAGGTTTTCTAACATCTAAATCTAAGCTATTGACTCTTTTTAAACATTTTTCCTCCTAAATTCTCATTTTATCGATTATTAGATTACTTTTCTCTTGACTAATTTCCTCCAGCTTCTTTTCTGTGCTTCTCTTAGTCCATGGTATTTATTCATAGTGTTGGACATTTTCTTATGTTTGCTAGTATATTCATTTTCTGTTCTTGGATTCAGGTTTGGGATTTAAGGCCGTCCCCTCCAGGACTCTTGAATGGATTGGGGAAGCCTCATCTGAGCCTTTGCCTTTAGTAGTCTGGCTGCTGCTGTGCCCAGTTTGAATGGGGTGGCTGGTAAGAGCTCACCCTCTGCCTCAATCTCTAGCTTCTGCCTCAGGCTCCTGACAGCATACTGCAAGTTACAGCCTTGGTTGGTCTCTCTGTCTCCTTGTTGCATGTTGCCCAATTAGAAATTGCTTCCATTCCCTGCTGTGGCCCCACAAGGTACCAGTGGGATATTGAAGGTCACGATTGCCTTGGGTCTCCTTCTGTGCTTAGCTGGTCATATATTCTCCTGGAGCTCTTATAAATTCACAGACAGGTTCTGTCTCCCTATTCAGTGACCTATATATGAGCCATTTTTTTCCTCTATCATACCAGTGTCTGAGATCAAACTTAAAGGCCCCAATTACTATTCATGGGAGCTAAAACTGGTTTCCCTGGTACACCTCTTCTCCCTCACCTCCCCTGACTTCTGCCTCATTTATTAGATTTGATGTTGTTAGGACAACCTTTCTCCTCACCTCCACTGGTTTCTGTTTCATTTCAAGGGGCTTTTCTGCTGGAATCTCCCTACCAGTCCGTGTCAGCTTTGGGTTCTTTTTGTATGCAGTTGTAGATTCTATGAAGAGACTTACATTTGCTTTCTGGGATTCTTTTCATGTATTTGCTGGGTTTATGTAGAGAAATTCTCTGTCTTGATCGTTTTATTTTTATCTTAAAACAGAACTCACCAGGTCAATTGGTTTGGATTGCGGACACTTCACATGTTCTAATTTTTTTCAGTATTTTGACTTTGTTCTAATATATTTTTATTATCTCATGTAACCATTGCCCTCTGTTTCATACTGTTCTTTTTAATGTGTTCACTGCCTGGGGAAATTTTTCCACTTTCTTTTCTGAAGGTAATCTCATTGCAATTTTTTTAAGAACTTTTATTTTTTAATCTCTTGCTTTTTTTTCTTCTATCCACCCTCGAAAGACTTCTGGGTAAAGTATTCTTTTTTTCTTAGTCTTTACCTGTGCCTTATTGTAAAGTTATGGGCTTCTCTTAACTCAGAGTATTTCATAACCATATTTGGAGTTTTGGACTATCCTGAGGCACACCAATGCCCTTCTTCTTGTATGCTACCTTACTGGCATCTGGTTTTGTCTCCTGATATACCAGACAGAAATCACTGTGCTCTTAGGCCTCCTCAGGGGGAGGAGCCTTTAAGGTGCATGCTGCAAAGGTGCCTCTACCTCACATCCCTCTCCTTGAGCAGCCATCTACTAAGATCTGACCTTCACCCAGCTGCAACTCCAACAGGCTTTGATTACATTGCTGCTAGCCTAAGTCTGTTTACTGAAGTTCATGCTGACTTCGGGCCTCCTTACCATACACCTGATGAGAATACCCGAAAGTTTCTGGCCTTCTCCTCTCCCTGGACCAGATGGATGAGCTTACTGGAGTTCCTATTTGATTTAATTAAATCTTTGCTTCTTCTGGAAAACCTTTTTATCTTCAATGAGGTATTCTCTAAGGGAAATGGGGCTTGATTAGAACTATTCACAACATTGTCTTTACTAGAAATCCTGTGGATTGAGTTTTCACTCAATGCCAAGTGATTCCACTTCTCATTATAAGATGCTGTGTGCATAAGTGATTCAGATCAAAGCCCTTACTCATTTTATAGTTATAAATATTAAAGATGTTATTAAATAAATCAACTTTTTCTGGTCAGTTTTCTTAAGAACATTACTTAATTATTTAATGTAGCACAAAGAGTTTAAAAACCAACATGTATCTTCAAGATAAGCTTCTAGTTTACTCACTGAAAATGCTCTTTAATAAGTTTAAGAAATCATTAATAATTATATTCACCATCAATAGATAAGTCCTCTCTCTTTCCCTCCCACCCCCCCAAGTGGATTTTAGTTTACATTTTTAATACCAGATGATTTGTAAGAACCATTAGTATATACTTAAACAATCTCATGATATCTTTTGATGTCTCCCTTACTGTACTAAATACATGGTATACATCCCAAGGTGGATGTCAGATTCTCTATTTTGAAACTAATTATACTTGGCTTCTTGTGATCCAAGGCCCAGAATATAGAAACAAAATTATGCATAATTTAAGTACATTGATTGCAGATACACAAACGCTTTTCTGAAGTTTTGCCCTAAGGCAGGAAAAGGGCTCAATTTTTATAGAAATCTTTCAAATGCAGAATGTTTATCTCCATTACAAGTAAACTTAAATATCCTCAGGCATTCCATATTTGGTAACTGTTGCTAACATCTTCACAACATCCTCTACATAAAAGTATAAGTTATGAAGCAAGTTAATGGGAACAATCAGCCTTTAGAACTCTGAAAGTTCAAAGAGTGAAAGCAAATTAAATTCTGGAAATCTTCAAAATAGATTTCAACTCTATTTGTTGGTGTCTACTATAATCCCATAAAGTGCAACAATCCAGGTTTATTTTTTTCTTCGTATTAGAATCATGGAAGAGAGGAAAGTTTTCTCTCAGTCTCATGGTTGTGGAAGGAAGTGGGATTACCCACCTTCCTGTATGTATGATGCGAGTGTGTGTATGTGTGTGTGTGTGTGTATGCGTATGTGTGTTTGTGTGTGTAAACCTTCTAAAGTATATGCCTATCTAGGGCAACCTGACCTTTAGATCAAAGAATGTGAATGTGAAACAAACCCAAAAAGGGTGCCATGTATATTATCTATTAGTTTCTGACACAAACATTCCTATAAATTGGAGAAACATCTTTGCATGAATTAACATAAAAAATAAAATCTTATTTTATATATAATATATAATAAATATACATTATATATAATATACAGTATATATAATATATAGTGTATATATAATATTATATGTTATATATAATAAATAAATATTTCAGGAACTCTCTAACCAATCCTCTTATTTATTTATTTTGTATAGTTATATTATTCTACATTATGATATAGGATACTACTGGGTTCTTGATAAAAATATATATATATACACACATACACACACATATATACTTTTATACATACATATATGCATACATATTATATGTGTATATATACATACATGTGTGTGTATAACTATCTAGGTACACACATATATACTAGATCTTCACAAGCTGTATAGACTTGCAGTACAGGTGGGTTGATGGACTGTAGTTCTGTTGGAAGTCTAGCTAGACTGTAGAAGCTTATCACTAGAGGTTTGATTATCATGTGATTATGTTGGGGATTTTTGGTCATAGCAACTCATGATATAGAATATTGATTCATGAAAGGCAATGCTGGATTAGAATATAAGCTCTTCTGTAAACTCTTAGAAAGAAGGATGATGCATGATTACATGCTTTATCATCTCATAAAGAAAAGAGAACCTGGCAAGATATTCAAGTAAATAAAGTTATTCAAAGGACGTTCAATGGTAAATGTGGAAGGAATACTACAAATAATAGAAAAATGGAAATGATTTGCTCCAGAGAAGAATAATAATAAATTGGATCATCAAGGAATTGTATGACAGGAAGAGATGATGGTCTGGCCACGTGGTAAAAATGAAGGATCACAGGTGAACAGTCAGAGTGCTCCATTATTACTCTTGTGATGCTGGAGAAAGTAAGGATGGACTTGTGCAGAGCGGGTAACCTTCTTGGGAACTACACAAGATAAGCAAAGATGAATGAGTTCGATCTGCACTGTTGGATGGAACTTCCAGCTCAATAAGATCACAAGTCCGTTTGAAATCAACTTAAGAAAATATATACCAACAAAACCCTAGCGATTATAATACTGTGTCAAGTAGCATGAAATGCACCCTAAAATCAGCCTTAAGATCAATTCATGTGCATAAGAGAGGTCGGACTGTGAGATTCATGAATACTGCTAATTTCTATTTTTAACTAATTGTTATTACTAAGTACTAATTTCAGTTGTTTCTTTTCTACTGATATAATGTAAGTACTTCCAGAGATCAATGCCCTTGGGTAAAGCTTATTTCCCCAATTCTAGTTTTACCTTTGCTTCTACGGAGTGGATGAAGTATCAAAACTGATAAAAGCTTGAATCCTTGAACCTTAACCCCGGAATACCAAAGATCAAAAGGATGACAAGCACAAAGACATCATCAAGATAGCTGGAGATAGAGAAATTGAGGTTTAGAGGGAAAGCAACATAGCAGTATAGAGTGTTGAATTTGAAATAAGAAAGATTTGAGTGTGAATCATGGCTCTGGCAATTTCTAACTGTGAAACTCATGGAAATTCTTTTCATGTGTGGATTGGGCTAAGTGACGACTAAGGTATCTTCTTATAATGTTGGGCAACTAGGTGGCACAGTACCTAGAGCACAGAGCTTGGAATCAAGAAGATTCATCTTTATGAGTTCAAATCTGACCTCAGATACTTAACTAGCTCTGGGACCCTGGGCAAGTCACTTAACTCTGCTTGTCTCAGTTCCTCATCTATGAAATGAGCTGGAGAAGGAAATGATAAACCATTCTAGTATCTTTGCCAAAAAAAACCAAAAAGAAACCAAAAAAATGGGGGTCATAAAGAGTTGACATGACTGAAATGACTAGATAACAAAAATCCAAATGTCAGTTATGTTTAAGTGATTTTATTTTTAAGTGATTTTCTTAGGGTCAGAAGTAGCAGAATTGGGACTTTTGATTTCAAATCTAGCATTTTTTTTCATGTCACCCAACTGGGTTGAGAAATTGAAGGATAAGGCTATGGGAGAAGGACAAGACCATTGCTGTCATGCAAAGTAACTTGTAAATAGTTTACAGAAACTGAAAAGATAGCACAAATATTAAATATTAATTAAACATTAAATGAATGATCCATTTGTTAACACTGCTCCAGTGTATTTTTATTTCTAGGATAAGCGCACACTGGTGGTAACCCTTTAAAGTGAGAAGGTGCAGCAAATACCTAGGTCAAGAAGTATCTATGATTTTCTAATTGTATCCATTTTTCCTTCATGCTGGAGCCCTGACATAACTCTCACTGTACTTCTGAATGGACTTCATGAGAGTCTTCTTGAGATAAAGGTGTAAGATCCAAGTCTTGAAGGAATAATCTCTTTCATGCCTCTCATTTTATGTGATGCTATATAGATGAAAGAAGGAAAGAAGTTGGACTGTATATATCAACCAGCAGGAGGTACTTGACTTATTAGATACTGCTGAAAAATCACAAAATTTATTTGAACAAAAGAAATGTACATGTAGTGTACGATATTCAGATATTGAAGGAATTTTTTATCAGAATACACTAGGCCCTTCTGTACTTTTCTCACTATGCCATCTCTACCTTCCTCTTTCCCTCTGAATACCTGAGTATAATTGCTTCCACCATTGAGCCAGCCTTTGGCTGTGACTGTTGTACCCTTTCCCAGCTCCAATTTCAGAATTCTTGCAGAATTCCCAGAGGGCACTGAATTAGATCCTGACTATTGCTTGCTTCACTGCCAGAGTGCAAAATATTAAATTGAAGCAAAGCCTGTTGGATTTTATAAGTGGAAAAAATTAGCCAATAGCTAAAGAAATGTCCCTGAAATTTACTAGTCTGTTTAGAATGTTTATGTCTACTAAATGTATATAAAAAAAATAGCAGTCTTCTGCTAGTGAAGGGAGAGTACTTTGGCATCTAAAAATTTTATTCAAATTCTTTTAGAAAAATGAAGTGTTTATGATAAATAAAGGTAATCCTTTGCTATAGTTTTTCATTAAGCCAGTAATATTGATAAATTCACTTACACAAACAACTGTTTCCCATATGTGAAAAACATTTCAGTTATTTCCAGTGATGTCACTGAGGTTGAATTAAAATGGCTATGAGTTTTAATGATAGATGTTTTCCTGAAATTTTAAACAATGTAGCCTACAAAGAGAGGTATGATTCTACAAAGAACCATATGAAAACCTGAGCCTTGTACCTCTAGGTCTAGAATAGGGATTACAGGGAACTCCTTGGTGAAGAAACTCTCTCTCCCAAGGCAGATGGGTGCCTATTCTGCATTTTATAATGTTAATGTTAAAGCTATATACTTACAAAGTAAATGTGTCAAAGGTGCATCTTGAACCAGGTCTTTCTTGATCCTTGGTCAGTTTCCTATCTAGTATGCCATGCCATCTCTTAGTATTCCAATATAATGATAAAGACATTAACCAGAAAACTTAGTGCTTTTTAAATTCTATAATATTTGAAACAAACCCCTCAAATTATTTTGATTTGTTTAGTATCAGAATAAAGTATTACCTTTTTGACAGATGTACAGAATTGTCTGTACTTGGTATAGGAATATCTCAACAAGGAAACTCCCTGTATCAATGCAGATCAATAACTATTTTACAACTTACCATCCTAGCGTGCCACAAGGCAGTTTATAGACTTGTCTAGGGGCATTGAAAAGTTAAATGACTTGCCCAGGATCACAATGCTTCTGCTAGTTTTTATATATGGTATAACTAGAAGCCAGATCTTCCTCACTCTGAGGTCAGCTCTACATCACTGGCTCCTGTGGCCTCTCCAAAGAACTGTATATGCTTCATTTAAATGTCAAAAGGCTTCAAATATTAAAATAAGGAAATGATCAGACTCAGTAAATGTTAATTTATTCTTCAGAACAAAAGTATAGGCTCACAGCCCTTTCAGATTTTAACTCTTTGAAGATAAATAGCCTGAGTGAAAGGCATGGTTCAGAAAAACTTTTACTTTCAGGTCACTCTTGGGTTGGATTGTCAGATTCTTCTTACCAACATTAGACTCAGATTGGGCCATTCAGATGAGAGTTATGTGCTGAGGAGACTGTTTCTACAAGGGATGTGTTCCATGGTGACTCTCTACAAAGAAATGCTCTTTAATCTAATTCCATTTATGTGAAGTCCAATATTCCTCTCTGTGGGCTTCTCAAACCTCAGCACTGATTTTGTATAGTACTGCTCTGACTTTCACTACCAGAGCCAGACAGGCTGCATATCTGTAAGGGGTCCAACTACCCTGAATGGTTTCTGAATTTTTTTCTCTACTAACATTGACTTGAGCCTCCACTAACACTGTTGTTAGGTGGTCAGGGACTAACACCCTAGTTCTATTTAACCACTTAATATATCTTCTACATCACCTCTGGTCTTTGGAAGAGTAGATTCAAAACATAATTCAGTTACTAGATATGATTGGTACTACCCAGTTCATATGTGGATATGGCATAATTTCTGGATGAGTCCTTTTGCTTGGCTATGATCCCAAAGGTGATTCCCTAGGATCCCTTCTTCCTTCTTGAGACTGGGCTGCCTGAAAAATGCAGCCTGGATCATGACTTTCAGATTTCCATTCCCTAAACCTAAAATGGAAAAGGATAAACAAAAAGTCCAAGGACCATTTCTCAAGGATGATATGACCTTGGAGAGGAAAAAAAAGGGAAGTCTTTTTAACTTACTATATGGTCTCTCCTTGTATTCTCTAAGAGAAAGAATCACTGAACAGTCCCAGATGTTAGAGAAAAGAGGAGACTAATGCTTCCTCACTTTTTTGAAGATGGCAACAGTAGGGGAAATCAGAAATTTGCAACTACATGGTTAGTTAAGATGAACCAGGATGTATCCACACATGCTCATCTCTCCAAGGCCTTTCCTTTGTATGTCATGATGAGATTGCTTTAATCAATCTGTTCCATACACAATACTGAAGATCTGAAGGTTAACTATCTACTGCCTCAAGGAGAGTGTGATGAGGAGGGATTTGAACATGGGGTCACTGACTTCATAGTCAATGTATCAAGCCATTTATGATGTTATTGTCCCCTGGAACCAAAGATTCATAATGAGGTCTCTGTTCTAATTCAACAATTCTTCCTATTTCTTTACACTATCTATACTAAATAAAACAAATAGGGAACTGAAATCTGAGACAACTGAGACGAGTTATTAAGTGATTCTCTATCTGGCTTCAATGAATTTATATAAATTGGTTCCTAGCAAGGAGAATGGGAGCACCATAAGATTAGAGACACAATAATATTGTTTTTATTTTTCAAAGTGAGGGAGATGGTGAAATCTTTAAACATCAATTTCTGGCAAAATTCTAAAATTTATTATTCAGTGGATGGTTTGTAAGCATTTAGAATGGTATGGTGTTCACAATGAGCCAGAATGCCACCACCAGGAGAAAGTAAAGGAGAGTTACTGGAGCAGAGGAATGTCATAGATAGATCATATCTAGACTTTGAGCAAGGCTTTTGGCTAAACATTGGATAATATCTTCATGAAAAAACACGGAAAAATCAATATTGCGAGATTAAAGTGAATTTGAATAGACTGAGTGACCACACCAGATTTCAACCTCACCTTTCTGCAGGTAGAATTCTGGGAATTGGGCATTGGCAGTGTTCTCAGGGCCGTAAGGTTACCCAGTTTCCAGTGATTTCCTGGATATTTTCAGGTACCTGCTTAGGGGTGTTAGGAAGCAACCTTTGTTCTGGTATTGGTTGGAAACTGACTTGGTAAAGGAAGTAGTATCTTAATGGAATAAATTTAAGACAGTTTAAGAAGAAATATCATCAAAGAGTTAACAAGCCTCTACTCTCCTAATCTATGCCATAGGTAAAGCTTTAAGAGAAAGGGAGTGAGGTAGTTCAATGACCTCTTGTTGTGGCTGTTACTAGTGTAGTGTGGTAAAAACAAAAGCAGATAGCTTTCTTTGAGTCTCAAATCCTAATCCAAAAAATTGGATTATAATACTTGTACCACCTACCATACTAGCTCGTTTGGAAAGAAAACACTTTAAGGTTTTATATCAACGTGAGTGGTGACGATGATAATGTAAAGAGGAACTTTGACCATATAAGAGATGTACTTGGTGACTTTAAACATTCCTTCTCTCTCCAAGAATCTATTATTCTAGAATTGAGTGGATTATCAGAGTTATGGGTGAAAGGGTGCTTTGAATCCAGTCTGATCACTTTAGAAAGAGAGCTATTGTAATTTCATGGAAAGGGAAACTGGATGATGAAAAGAGCATTTTGGAAAGATTAATCTGGTTGCGATATACAGGAAAATATGAGAAGAGGAACCTTAGAATCAGAGAAGGCAGTTAAGAGGCTGCTGAATAAGGTGATGAAGGTCGTGAGTGGGAGAATGATGACTGTTCTTGAGAGATATTTCAAAGAGAGAGAAGTAAGGATTTTGAGACAGAAAATAAAGGAGAGGAAATGACTAGGTCAGAAGAAACTGCACTAAATTTTGCTTTCCATGCAAGTTTCTTCTTTAACACATGGTAGTATTTCATAGAGAAAACAGTAGGCATTAGAGGACTTGGGGTTGCTTTTAGGTTTTGTTATTTACTATCTGTGAGAATTTGGCACCAGTTATGTCCAAAGGTTGATAAAACTGTGCATATCCTTTGACCCAGAAATATCACTACTTAGTTCTGCATCTCAAAGAGATAAAGTTAAGGGGAAAGGACCTAATTGTATGAAAATATTTATACCAGTTGTTTGTGTGCCTGTGTGTGTGTGTATGTGTGTGTGTGTGTGTGTGTGGCAGTAAAGAATTAGAAATCGAGGGGATTCAGATGAATTGTGAAATGACTGAACAGGTTGTGGTATATGACTGTGACAGAATACTATTGCGCTTTAAGAAATAATGAGCAGAATGGTTTGAGAAAAACTTGGGAAGTCTTGTATGAACTCATGCAAAATGAAGTGAGCAGAACCAGAACACTGTACACAGTGATAGCAATATTGTAAGGATGATCCACTGTGAAAGGCTATGCTACTCTAAGACAATATTCCAAGTCAATTTCAGAGGACCCATGATGAAAAATGCTATCTACCTCCAGAGAGAAAATTGATGAACCTTGAATCAAGACTGAAGTATATTTTTCTACTTTCACTATTGTTATTGCTTTATTTTGTTCATGTTTTCTTTTGCAACATGGCTAATATGGAAATGTGTTTTATATTATTTCACATGTATAATCACTATCAATTCTTAAGGAAGGGGCTGGGGCAGGAGGGAGAGAGAGAGAATTTGGAACTCCAAATTAAAAAAAAAAAGATTGTTGAAAACTTTTTACATGTAATTGGGAAATATTTAGTGAAATAAAGAAAAATAATTTTAAAAAATAACTTGTATTAACTAATTCCTCTATCTTGGCCAGTCTGTTTCCTCCTCTGTAAAACAAGGGGGTTGAGGTATATGATTTCTAATGTATCATTCAACTCTCTACCTACAGTCCTGTTTAATAAACCAGGCAGGAGAGGAAAAATAAACACTATCAAGGATACCTTGTGAATGAACCCACCTAATTTTTCCCTCAGAAAGCCTAAATTGTTCATTTAATCCTCGAAGAGTTTGTCAGTGCCTAAGCAAGACAGATCACAACCTGAAACTTCGTAAATCTAAGTCTTAAGGTGTTTCAGAGTCACTTAAATAAATGACAAAGGACTTGCTAGGGACCCTGAGCTGACTACCTGAGTGTCAGGTAGTATTTGGATCTGGTTCTTTCTGACTCAAAGACAAACATTCTGTCTTCTTTTCCTCTAATTAATCTAATAACAAGTACAAAGGAGAAAGATACCAAATGGCAACCATTTCAAGGGAATGTTGAGATGGTCTGCAACAAGTATGTAGAAATGTAAAATAACTAAGTGTAAATGTATAGGCTTTTAGAGTTGAAAGGAATTTTGTCAATCATCCAATCCTCCATATAAGAAAGACAATTATACCACATGACCAATATTTGAAATTCATGATGTAGTTTCTAGAAGTATTTTTACAACAGGTATCGCTGGAGTCGGACACACTCTTTGTTAAGATCATACAGTAACATTTTAATGCTCTCCATGACTGGAGGTCATTTCAAAGACCACTGACAGTCGTGGAAGATGAACTGTGGTGAAGGAATTCTTCCTTCTCCTATAGATGAATCTTCTCTCAGATTATAGGTGAATCTACAGAGAACCAGCACTTTTGGGGATGGCTTCTTTATGACTCTTCTTTAGAATATAATTCTCTCTCTCTCTCTCTCTCTCTCTCTCTCTCTATATATATATATATATATATCTCATATATACATATATTATACATATATCCTATATTGTATATATTGTATGTTGTATTAAGTATTAGATAGATTATGTGTATAAGATAGATATATTCATATACTATTAATATGTTATAATATAATAGATCTAGAGCTGGAAGTGATTTCAGAGGTCATGTAATTAATTCAGCCTCTCCCCTCATTTTTACACATGAGCAAACTGAAGCCCAGGGAAGTTAAGTGACTTGCCCATGGTTACCTAAGTGTCAGAGGTAGGATTTGAACACAGTTCCTTTAACTATAGAATCACTGCTTTATTTACTAGACCATGATGGCATCCGGCAAAAGGGGTTGGGGAGAGGGCATTTCTCCACAGGAGTCCATTTTAATGCAATCCCCAGGCACAAGGACCAATAAGGAGCACCATCTCAGCAAAGCATGCCTTACATCCCTGGACAAGAGATTGGTGCACTTGTCCAACTCCAGGGATCACCCCTATTACATTCACATTGTTTCCTCTTAATGCAGCAAGTGACATGATCACTGGAAGAAAATACATTTGGAAATGGGGCTGTTTTCACAAAAGGCATCTTAGTCATCTGGTTGTATTTTTAGGCATAGGCTATCAATCAAATGACAGTCTGTGTTCCTGATATTCATTGTCCTTTGTCATTGAAGTGTCAGAGGAGGCCCCCATTCATTACCTTTAGATTGTACTCACCCCTGGCTTTTTCTCTAAGTTTCCATTTGAAAAGAGAGAACACTTCATTAAACCAGTTAAGATTTCACACTGCCTTGGCCAGCATTCCTCCCATTGTAGGGAAATCATTAGACGGGGAGAAAGGGAGAGAGAAAGGAACAAATGCTGATAGCTCATTCCTGAACATCTGTTTTTCTCCCAGACAAGGAGAGGAAAGAGCCAAACCTGGGGCTTATATGTATTTAAATGTTGGAGTCTCAAGCTCCCCTTTTCCTGTGGGAAAGTGAATGCCTAGAGAAAGGATACCAGATGATGAATCTATAAAAGATGTTGAGGTAGAAACAAAACACAAACAAACAAAAACAGCATCTAACAAAAAATCCTTTACTATGAAGGGAAAGGGAGAGAGTAGAAGGGTTGGGCCCTTGGTCTTTTATATCCAGATGAGGGTTTCATAATTTTTTGATTGTAGTGACTGTGCTTTGCAGACCAGTCAGTCCTATGGACCCTTCTTCTTAGAGTGATGTTTTCAAAAACATAAAATAAAATGTCCTAGATTTCAAAAAGAAACCAATTATAGTGACACATTCACAATTGTTTTCTTATCCAGGTTTACGGATTGCTTGGAATCTATGCACAGACACTTAGTTTCACAGACCCCAGCCTCAGAATCCCTGAGCTAGATCGACAATCTAGCTAGATTCAATTCAAACATTTGGGTGGATTGAATGAATTATATCTGAGTCCTCTTTCTTTGCTTATATTAGTGTCAGACTTGCAATGGTCCAGCCTAAAAGCATCATTGTGGCTTGATGATAATAGTTGACACTTATACAGCCCTATTAAGCAGCAAAGAACTTTAAATTTTATTAGTTCACTTTATTCTCAAGACAACCCTATGAGGCAGGTTCTCTTATTACCACTTCTATTTTACAGATGATGAAACCAAGGCAGAACACCTTGCCCAATGGCATGTATTCAGTGAGGGCCTGATGCTAGATTTGAACATCGATCTTCCTGACTCCAGGTCCAGTATTCTACCTATCCTATCAGCTAAGCTGTCCTCGTGGCAAAAGCCTTAAAGGCACATTTTAACTATGCAGATGGAAAATTACTTAAGCATTTCCTAAATGTGCATTGCCTAAAGAGAAAAACACATACACCTTTCAAGGTGAAATGTGAAATATTGCTTTTCAATTATTAATCATATCGCATGCAGAAGCTAATTTGATCTGATGGCTTTAGAATTAGATTTTTTTTAAAGCTTGGGGCTTGAGCCAAAAAAATACTAAAAGAATAAAATTCAGCAATGTTTTCAGACAAAATAAGAATATTAACAGTCATATTGCTTCTTTTTTATTAGCAAGAAAAAAACCCCTAAAGTTTCTCCTATTTCTCTCAAGGAGAGATGAGCCATTATCAATATTAATGATGATGATAGTAACAGTGATAACAAGATATTCTTGTCACCTTAAAAATGTATTTTAAATGGTCTTAAACACTTTCTTATTTTTGGTATGATAGCAGGTAAAAAGTCATATTTCCTGAACATCATGGAGTTAGAATTAGAAGATATGAAACATGAAAATAGATATGAGAGTAATTAGCATTCATAGAGTTCTCTAAATATTAGCAGGTGCTTTTGTGTTCATTACCTCACTGGAAGCTAGCAACAACCCTTAATATACTGTGAGTCTCCTGTGTAAAGGAGTGACAAGGAACAGGGATAACATTAGGATTATCAGGGCATAGCGAAGATGATGATATTTTCAGCATCACTGATCCCCATTATGTTTTGGGCGTATCTGTTTTAAGGGAGCTGAAAGGTCATTATCTTCTTGCATGTGGCCTATAGCAGCATCAAGGTCAATGCTGATAAATGTCCTTGTATGACTGGTCGCCATCCCACCAGCCAGGATTTCCTCTTCCCTGGGGGCCCTATAAAAAGATAACATAAGTGCTTTGTCCCTTTTGAAGTCCTATGCTGAGGATCTTCTGTTCTCCTTATATCAGAGTTGGGTAGACAATTTCATCTCACTCTGTCTTCAGAAAGCAAACCACCTCCCAACCACACATCTTCAAGGACTCCCAAATGAAGTTTTCCAATGACTGGTAGCAGTGGAAAACAGCTCCATCAATTCCAATGAATAAAAATGAACAATTATGCTGGTGCTGCCTTTATCCCTGTCCCTGCCAGTGGGGTCCACATTCCTGTCCTCTCGGCTGCCCATTGCTACTGGCTCCTTAGCCACTGTCCAAGGCCATTGGAACTTGCCTTGTTGTCCATTCCATTTTTACTTGGCCCCTCCTCACCGTTCATTCCTCTCGTATTGACTATTCTACTGTAGTGAGGCCCAATCTGCTTCTGCTGGGGTCTGAGTCAATGTTGCTGCATGGCTATACCCAGTGGCTACATCCATTCCCCCTTCCATTGCCCCTGTGTCAGGGTCATACCCTCCAGAGACTTGAGTGCTATAGCCATGCTTATTGCCTCATATTGCCTATCTTAAGGGCTGTCCCTTTATTCTGGAACCTTAGTATTGCCACTGCCAATGTGTGCTGGAACCTGAGCATCATCCTTCAATATTTCTTTGTATTCTAGTACAGTACCACTGCCCAGATGTGCCAGACCAAGCATTAAATGTTACCGCTGCTGGGGACTTGGCACTATCTCTTGTACATGGACTCTAGCTCCCACATATGAGTTATTGATATTTCTGCCAGGTTAGGAAAGTACCCAGGTGCCTCACCCACCCTTTGCTGAAAGTACCTAGGAGAAAAAAAAAGTAACAATGAACTGTATAATACAGTGACTTGAAATACATTAATGGAATATTTTTAGTATTGCACAGATTTCCATGTTGTCAAGCAAAGGGCCATCTGTGGTTAGAGGCAGCAATAGATTGCTTCTCTCAACTGCTCATTTTGCTATTATGAAGACAGTTGCTGTTTTCACTTTTAATTAGAACTATCTGGATGGAAAATTCTCAAAATCCCATTGAAGGGGAGGGAGATTGTATCAGACATTCCAATACACATACATCAAAATGCATTTTTTATTAGTCTGGCAGTAAAGTCCTCTATCCTGCTTTTCTAGATTGAGTAATGTTCTGACTGGAGAATAGAGAGTTGATTTAATTTCTTTTGCTTTGTAAGGGGAGGTTGAGCTGTTATTCAGTTTTAGTGAACAAGCAGATACAGTAGGACCTTCTTATAAGGTAGCTTGTTGTTCCATGGGCAATAGAAAGTCTGGCAAATAATGTCTTTGAAATAACAACTACTTTCTACAAAAACCAAATATGAGGTAGTCTATAATATAGGTGTTGGCCTTGTCCCCCAACACTATTATAAAGCAGCTGTTCAGTGTTTTGAGGCTTTATATGCTGCAGCTAAAGGTTTTTTTTTTTTAGTTTAACCATATGAAAATGTTGACTGAGTTTTGCTTCTGATGTGAAATACAGGATGTGTATAATTTAAACACACATGTGAACTCTAAACACAATTTCATTTATTAAGGGCCACAAATGACTTATAATCAGGACACAATCACTTAGCTAAACCCACAAATTAGCCTGAGGGATTTAAGTATAAACAGAAGACTAGTTTATATTGTGATTATCATCAAAAGTCATTCAGCTCTCTTCTTGACTTTAGCCCACATTCCATTTTTAGGATCAATTATTATATACAAAAAATAGACAGTTTTGTTCATAAGAAAAATATGGGCAAATCGCCTTTATATTCCCCTAAATAGTAATAAAAAAAATAGTTTAGGATTGGCTACTGGTAAACAATGCATCCCTTCTGTCAGTACCAGGTCTTTGTGGTCAGTGGATGACCCGGGACCCCTAAATCACACAGATCTCCATAGATATGACAGGTCTAGCAATGAGCTAACATACAGAGATCTAGGCATTTATGATCAGAGAGACAGCAGCAGACATTATCCAACCCATTAAGTAGTACATGGCATTTGGGTAGTCTCATGGCAAACACAACACAGAAGCCCAGGCATCCACCAGTGGGAGGGTGAGATGGCAAGTAGCAAGGACTCAGTTGTACATTTGTCAGTAGGGTTGGGGCTCCAGTCCTGAGAAGGACTGGAGAGCACAAATCAGGGAAGTGGGATGCAGGGCACAGACAAAAACTTCAACATAAGGAGCTTGAGGTGGGGGAGGGGAACAAATAAGCTAGGATGTCTGGTTACTGGAGCACGATCTGAGAGGTTTGGGGATAAGCTGCTTATATGTGCTAGCTACTAGGACAATTTTGTACCAAAAGTCAACTATCTTGATGCCATGTCACTTGACTAATGGTTTCGTGGGTCTCTACTCCTTTTTTGAGGGTCCTGTTTGATCCCATATTCTGGGGTGATATATACCAGGTAGGAGGGTAGAAGTCAGGTAGGAGTCAGAGAAGTCTGGTGGCCTAGCACTTGGATTCAGGAAATTCTAGGTTTGGACACTTACTTGCTATAACACCAGGGATAAATCACTTTCCCTTTCTGAGACTCAATTCTCTCATCTTTGCCAATGAAGATAATAATCTCTCTAGTACACACATCATAGGGTTGTGTGACTTAAATAAGACAAGTGTTTTCTAACCCTTGAGTGCTATATAAATGTCATTATTTCTTAAGTGGGAGCAGTTATGGAGACAGAGCTGAGACTGTCCTTATGCTTTCTACAATTGACTTTTTTGGATCCCTTTTCCTCCACCTCGTCTCTGTAAATTCACTACCTCTGAGAGAGGAGAGAGACCATATGCATCATGAATTATCTCAAGTTTGCAGCCCCTTCAGGATGGCTAGCATGATTTTTTCAGGAACTCTTATCTGAGAGATTGATGTATGTGGAAAGCTGGTTAAGCCTCCTGACCCAATGTGTCAGGGGGGCATTTGTGCAGGAACCGCTTTCCTAGAAAGGGAAGTTAGGAATGCGAATTTGTCCAGAGAATACAGTTTTTGGTTAAATCCAATCTCTTCATTTGACAAATGAGGAAACTTTAGTGCATATAAGTGAATTTTCTTACCTCAAGCAACTTTGGCACAGATGGGATTAGAACCCAGATCTTCTGACTGTCCAATCTTCTTTCTCTTATAACTCACAGACTCCCAAGTATTACGATTATTTGATCTTGATATTTTTGTGGATTTCCCATTTTCATTAAAAGAAAAAAAAAAGATGTACTTTACTTGATTTTGACCTTGCAGAAAAGACAATTCCCTTTTTGCTGAGGGAGATCTTATTTATGCATGTGAAAAGATTTGGTAAATGCATAGGGGAGAGTATCTGAATGCTGAATAAATGAAGATGTTGTATGTGTATTTATGTGTGGACACTTACAGTTCTAGCCTGCCTTAGTGTGATTTGCAAAAAAATCAGTATCAAAGAAGATTATTTTATATTTATGCCTTTTGTCAAGAAGATTAGTATTTTTAAGAAATTAAAATCCCTGTCTAGCATGAGCATTTGCCTGGTATAATACCCAATGTGCCCAGTAATGCATAAGTTTCTTAATGAAAACAAAACTAAACAAACCAATACTTGAAAATGATCTATTATTTATTTCAGATGCTGATTGGTGAGTATTGTATAGGTTTAAAAGTGACAGATTAAAAAATTCCATTTGAGATCAAATCTTGAAAATCCTCTTAGAAGAGAGAAGTCTATATCCTTTGAATCAAACAGGATAGAATTCACATGGTATGAATTTAACTTCCTTAGAGAGTGCCAGGGGCTTGAACTGAAGGGACAAATAAATTGGTGATTCAGAAAGCTTGTAGAGTACCAGAATCTTATTTACACTGACTGGTGAGGGTGGCAGCTTGTAAAACAGATCAAGATGTTTCAGTAAAGGCATTTAAGTCCTGTCAAGGTTTTCCCTTCCTGCTTTCCTTTTCCGAGGGATAAACCTGCCTATTCGTACGTTTGTACATTTGCTTCCAACCTTGGAAAGCTTGTGGATCTTCATATTCCATTTTTATTGGTATTTTATGCTCATTGCCTCCCACATTGAATAAGCTGGTGTTCCCTCAAAGGCAAGACATAAAGTGCAACAATTACGACTGATGTTGTTCTGATTTAATCAATTATAGGGCAAAATAGGTTTAAATTATAGCTCAGCAGTTGAGGAAACCAATGTCTTTCTAAGAAGATGTTATCAGGTACAAGTTCAGCCTGTGTCATATTTTTCTCATTATGTTTGGTGGACATCATAGCTGGAATTTATACTTGGGCATTATCATTCTAAGTTAAATATTTGAAGACTGTTTTTAAGAAATTTCAGTCTTCTGTTCTTCAGATTCCAAATGTATATTTCACGTTGGGAGGAAACAACCTCCACACAATATCTGTAAAACACTCTTCCACCCCCAATCCTATTTAAAAGTTCATTAATGAATGTACTTTCATTTTTAAGAGGCTTTTATGATGTGATGAGAGAAGGCAGGAGACTAAGCAATAGGGAGACCATTTTTTCCCTCACTAGCTTGACCTTTGCTAATTAATAGGCCACTGTCTTATCTTTGTATGAAACCCCTGGAGATAATCCAGACATGGTGCTCCCATTGATTTTTGAATAAGACCAGTTCTCAGAACAGCTCAGCAGGGGTAGGGAGCAAGTGAAGGAATTAGGCTGATGTTTGGAAAGTATGTACAGATTCTTACATGAGAGGAATTAATGCAAAGCATTATTCCTTCACTCATTCAGTTATCTTTTTATTTGTCACAATCCTTGGGATCTCTCCTTGGGTGCTCTCAAAAATTAGTCCCAAAGAATACTTTATATGCTTTTGGCAAGCTTCACTTACAGGTCGAAATATACACATTGTTTTGTATTTTTTCATAGGACTGTGAAATAAAGGAGTTATATCTCACTTAAGGTTAGAGAAGACTGCTTTTGTTGAAAAGGATATTGAGTCAATGGAAAAGCTGGAATTATTTCAGGTTCTTAAATTAGAGGGAAAAAAAACTCTTAGGAGAAAAGTTGCTGTAGCCATACACTCAGAGGCAAGGAGAGACATACCTCTACTTCTTTAAGAAGGGGATTAGTATTAATTAAAAAGGCAGAAAACATGCCTTTAAAACATTTATTTCATCCTCATTTTTTTCTCTTTTACTCATTATTTTCACATGAACTTTCACTTTCTAGTTTTTATATAACAAGCGGTAGTAAGCCTGGGGAAAAGAGTTATTTTATGTTTGAAAAGTATTTTTGCTTAATTTGTCAAAAATAGTTTTTACTGCTTGCTTCCCTTCTCTTTTGTTCCTTTTCTCCTTTATTAATTAAATTACTTCATGGATTATTTAATCATTCCTCCTCTTCTCTTCCTTTTCTTCATCCTAGTAGTTCATTCTGTCTGCTGGGTCCCTGTAAGAAAGGTACCAGAGCCAATGGTATCTTCATTCCCTTCTGGGGGTCGGCTTCTCTTCAAGAGTTCCTCCAAATTGCCCTTTTTGCATGTACTGACTCCTTCTACCCCCTCTTTTTTTGCTTCCTTTTATGTATTGTCTTGAACATAAACTCCTTGAGGCCAGGAACAATCTTGTTTCTTATATTTTTTTTTCCCAGAACTTAGCACAGACTCTTGGCATATAACAAGCACTTAATAAGTCCTTGTTGGCTGTCCAGTTATCACCTGTGGTGCCACTCGCCCTCTTCGAAAATGAAGCATGATGAATAGTAGCTTGTTGACTAGTACATTTTATTTTAACTTTTAAGCTTTTTCCACCCCACGTTCCCTCACATCTTTTACAAGGGTGTCAGAATATTGATTGGTACCCCTGATCACTTGATTTACACAAATACTCTCTCTATTGCTCCCTCCTTACTTCCCTCCCTCCCTCTCTCTCTCCCTTCTCTCCAGCCAGAGGCAGATAAGAAAGACAACAAGGTTTAATGCTATAAAAAAAGATACAAAAATGAATCTATGCCCTGTTATTACTTTATGAAGCATGACAATTTTTTCTCTGAATTAATGGGAAGGCAGTTTGCCATTGTCTAGATGAAGATTGGCCATGTCCCTAATGATCTTTCAAAATCTTGCCAGTTCTGATAGGGTTGAGGCAGGGCTTTGTGGAACGTGACCCTTAGCAGTCTGGAGAAGAGCCAACAGTTATGGAAGAAGACACCAACTCTTAAGAGGATGTTAAATCTTTGCCTTGTGGACCTGTTATAGGTTAGTGATGGGGGAGCTGATTTCTCTCTCATGCCCTACACTATTGCCTATGTGTCTTGAAATGGCAATATTGCCCAGTAGGAAGACCCAGCAGGGAACAGACTGAGGGAGTCAAGGAACCACGTAGTAGAGGTAGCTTTGTAGTGAGTGATCCCTGTGGAGGAAAAAAAATGAACTATGCATTCAAGAGAGAATGAGCCCTTGCCAGGAGGAGTTAACTTGCAGAAATGCTGCACTCTGGAGCAACATATGAAGAGGTACAGTATTAGGGCCCTGAATTGCCTTGGCTACATGTTTTTCTTATGTGTTTACTTCACTAGGAGTGTACTGTGCCTTCTGTTCCCACTTGGGCTGTGTGAATTGTTGAACATGTGCCAGGTTTATGGGGGTGAAAGAGAAGAGGAGGTATTTTATAGCTATTACTTTTACTTTGTCTCTTTACTTTGAGCTGATTGTACCTTCTACTTGACTATTAAAGGTAAATACATTGGTAGAGGCTTCAGAATTGTAGTTTTAGAAATGAGAGCTCAGAGAATTTTTTAACCCAAGATAAGGTTGTCATGAGGATCCAACCTGTAACTTACAAGTGCAAATGAGGGTGGAGGATATTAGGGGAAGTAGCTCCTGGACAGTGTGCTAATAAAATTAATATAGTCTTCTCTGTGATTTTCCTTCCTTTCTTACTCATTTTTATCATTTTATCCATTTTTCTTAACTCAAAGAAAAGCAAAACTTGATTTTTAAAAAAAAAAATTGAAATGTAAACTCCTTTAGATAATTATTTTGTCCATCAATCAACAATGCATTTCTTAAGTACCTCCTGTCTGTCAAGTAGTATGCTAGACGCTGGGGATATAATTGTCCATTTTTATAGTATAGTAGCAGAGCTGTCAAACTCAAATAGAAAGGGATATCTAAAGGCAGCACAATGACTTAGAAAAAACACAAATGAACATTTTCTATGTTCTATTATATTTTTATTTATTTTGCTAAACATTTCCCAGTGACTTTTAGTCTGATTAGGGCTGTACCAGGGGCAGTTAGATGGCACAGTGGATAGAGTGCTATGCCTCGAATCAGGAAGACTCATCCTCATGACTTCAAATCTGACCTCAGTTGTGTGTGACTCTGGGCAAGTAACTTAATTCTATTTGTTCCAGTTCCTCATCTGTAAAATGAGCTGGAGAAGGAAACAGCAAACCACCTGAGCAACTTTGCCAAGAAAATCCAAAATATGGTCATGAAGAGTTAGACACAAGTGAACAAGAAGGGGAATTTTGCAGGCAAGTTTGTGTTCTATGGATTTGACACCTCTTGGTAATGGAAAGAACACTACTTATAAGCTACATGGCTTCTCTGAGCCTCAATTTCTCATCTATAAAATGTGGCTAATAATAATAGCTTACATTTATATAGCCTCTACTATGTACTAGGCACTGTACTAAGTACTTTACAAATATTATCTCATTCAGGGGTTGGGAACCTCTAGCCTCAAGGCCACATGTGGCCTTCTAGGTCCTCAAGTGTGGCCCTTTGATTGAGTCACTTATGTGATTCAATGTGGTCTTGAGGCCTCAGATTCCTCACCCCGGCATTAGATCCTCACAACAGCTTTATGTGGTAGATGCCGTTATCCCCTTTTTACAGCTGAGGAAATTGAGCCAAACAGGAGTGGTGAAGTGACTTAAAGCCATTCAGTTAATAAGAATCTGAGGTAAAATTTGAACTCAGGTCTACTGACTTACTAGCTGCCTACAGAAAAATAATACTTTTATTACATGATAATAATACTTTTACTACCTACTTCTCAAAGTTGTCCTAAGATTCAAATGAGATATAAAGGGCTTTGTAACCAGAAAGAGGTGTTTACAAGTAACTAGTAGGACTGTCACTGAGAAAAACTATAGCAGAATTAAATGTGTCTCTACCCTTTCAGGTGCTACCTTCACTTACCCCCCTCAATGATCTTTGCTAAGTTCCACTGTCATCATGTTTTCTCTTTGAGGAGACTATCTTTTACACACACACACACACACACACACACACACACACACACACACACACACACACACACTAGTTTCAGACGCTTCTCCCCAGACCCATAAAAATCTCAGGATTTTACTTTGATAAATTATGTAGTGAAGACACTCTAATCTCATTCATTGGCACGAATCTATTTGCAAGTTTCCCCCCCACCCCAAGTAACAGTTTAATTAGGATATTTGAAAGGAAATGCAAAAAGTGATACATGGAAACCAATTCACTTTCCTACTGAAATTATATAGAAAAGAGGAGATGAGTTGTCTACAACAGGGTAGAGCAAATAGGAGAGAAGGGTATGAATATAATAGAATACTATGGTCACCAGCATAAATACTCATAGCTGAGATACCATCTCCAATAAGTATGTTACCCTAATGACTTTGAAGGGGCTGGGCCTTCTTATCTCTAAGGTGACTTCAAGCTTCTCAATTTTGGGGAGATATTTTATTGGGATAAATGAAGGTGTGCTACTTCGCTGAGAAATTCACACTTATACTCCTTTTTCCTATTGCTGTTCATATCCAGCCCCTTTGTGGTACAGAAGAAGAAGCTTGAGAATGCTTAAATGACTTGGCTGTGATTACAAGAGTTAATTTATAAAATTATTACATTTTTAATATTCTTTCTCTGCAAAGTCAAACAATCAATGCTTTGGTCCTTGGAAAAAGAATATAAATATTTTAAAGTGAGTAACAGTTTGCAAACACATAGTTTATGAATTAAACCATTCAGTTTTTATCCATCCAAGAATCTTTTATTTTCTTGATATGAAACTGTGATGATCATGGATTACAGGCTTGGATATGATGAATGAGAAATAGCAACAGCACTAAACATATTTGAGGACTTTTAGAGGTCTTTCAATTCAGAAACTACTGGATAAATAATAATGTGCTATAATATCTAGAAACTAATTAATTGCTTAATAACAGCCTTGATTTCCCATTAGAAAACTGAGGGACACAAGAAATTTACTGAGGAAGAGTCACTTTCTAGCAGTTTCATCTTTCATAATAAAAGGACATGGGATTCCCAGAATCACATGTGGAAAGTTGGAAGGGACCTTAAAGCTATTAGGTCCAGTCCTCTCATTTTACAGATGAGAAAACTGAGGCTAACAGGAGCTAAATGGCTTGCTCAGGAACACAGAGTTAATAAGTGCGTTAGGCAAGAATTGTCTTTGGTCTTCCTGACTCCAAGCCCAATACTCTAACCATAATAGATGGCACCTTCTCATCTGTGCCCTATGCCATAAGACAATATCATGCTTTCTCTATCTGGCCCTCTTGTTCATCCCAGAATTCTAGTCAGTTTCTTTTTTTCTATCAATGGCCTAATAGGTTAATGAGAATTTTTTTTATAATGATTACAATGACATTATCATACAAGATCATAAAATAGCGTAATAGATTTATAGTAGAACTCTCACAGATCGTAACCTCCTGATTTTGTAGATAAAAAAACTTAGACATAATCCCTCCTCAAACCAACAATTTGTCCAAGCACATGTGGGAAGGAAAAAGCAGAGGTTGAAGATAGGAGCACTATTCAATTCTCCTTTGCTTTGAATGATAGTTAAAAGTTCCATCAATAACATTTTAGCCCACTATCAACCCCACGCACTTTAAATGAAATATCTTTTACAGTAGGAGAATATAAGGAATTATGAATGAACTCTACCTTTATGGTTTAGAATAATATCATGGTTTCATAAGCATATGGAAGTATCATGATCAGGTGAGTATGATGTTCACTTGTTTTTCAGTTGTATCCAACTCCTTGTGAAGACATTGGAACAGTTTGCCATTTCCTTCTCTAGCCCATTCTATAGATGAGGAAACTGAGGCAAACCCAGTTAAGTGACTTGACCAGGGTCACACAGCTAGTAAGTGTGTGTATTCAAATTTGAACTTAGGACCTCAGGCAAGTAGGAGATCAGAGTATTTGAAATCTACAAAGAACATTGCCTGTTCAAACTCTTTACTGCAGAGCTCTTAAAACCTACAATCTTCCTAGACTCATAGACTATTAGAGATGCCAAGGACTATAGAAAATATCTATTACATTTTATAGATGAGGGAACTTAGTGACTTGCTGATAGCAAAGCAAATTAGTGAGAGAACCAGACCTAGGACTGAGTTATCCTAACTCCGAGTACAGAGCTCTTTTGACTATGACATGCTGGTTCCTGTGAAGGTGGATAATTTTAATTATTCCAATTACAGGAATGAAAGAGAGATAAACATCAAGTGGTTTATACCAGGGCACCATGTGGAAAATAGCCAGGAACAGTTCCTATTTCTCAGTACCACACCATTGAGCCAAGATATTTCATAGACATGCCTGGCTACTCCAGAAAGTTATCTGTGAAGAATCACCTTCTGTCCAAAACTACTTTAAGATAAAGAAACCTTGCAATTTCATCCTTCGCAGGGCTTTTACTACTGTTTCAAAAGTGAAACTCTTCAGAATTATGTAATTTTCTTCCAAAATTATATATGTAAGGGATCCCCCTGTCTGTATAAAATTAGAGAGTGCTCTTGGGTTGTTTAGGCAATACCAAGAAGGATAAACCACAAATGTTCAACTCTTGAAAGAGGGCCCAAGAGCTCTTAGCCATTTCAACTTTCAATGTAGGAGGGAGAAACTTTAGGGCTTGACAAGGATTCCATTTCTGATACATAAAAAAATTGAATCAAATCCTCTTTCCTTCTATAAAGTGCTATTCCTTATTGATTCCTGGTCACATACCTAAAAAGTAGCTGAAACTAACCCACTCAAACAAAGACTTAATGCAAGGCCAATAAGTAGTCTTGGTTACAAAAGTCTGTGCAGTTAAAGTTTGTGATATATTCCATCATCAAAACATATTAAGTTCATACTTCCTTGGAACACTGATTTTCCCTAAAGGCATCCTCAAAAATACTCAACTTATGCTAAAGCTGTTTCTATTGTTGGAGAAGGCTAACATCTAAATGTGAAACTCAAAAAAAAAAAAATTTGAATTCTTTTTTTTGTTCTTCAGATCATGAAGGACAGGAAGGATAAACACAGAAAATGAATTACAATTGAAGTAGTCAGGAAATTCCAGAGTTAAGCTTCGTATGGCACAGATACCTCGGCCACCAATATACTGCTATTTCTGCTTTTCTAACTTACTCAGTACATTAATGTGAGGTGACCATATGTCCTCCATTAAGCAGGATAGTCTTAGATTTCAACTTCCTGTTTCTCTTGAAATTTCTCCTTCCCCCTCCCTCAAATATCTCTCAGTGATGCAAGGGTGAGCTCTATGCACTGTAGAACAGAACTTGAGAGATACTGAAAAGCCATCTAAACAAAATTCCTTTCTTCCCAGGGGCTTGCCAGATACTTGCAATTAGAGCTGTTCCTTAAGGGTCTTCTTGAGAAAGAAACTTGTTTTAACTAGTTTAAGCTATTATATTACGTGAGGAAAATATAGCAGCTGGGTATAATAGAGTTAGAAGAAGGGCATTATATTGGAATTTGCTCTGAATTTGTGGTACAGAGATGTGAGTACAAGTTCTGGTTCAGTAATCTATCAGCTATGTGCCTTTGGGCATTGTGACTTGACTTCACAGTGCCTCAGTTTCATCATCTTAAAGGATGTATAGTAGGAGCAGTATTTATCTTTATTTAGGCAAGATAGAGGGCAGGGGGTCTTCTTTAGAATTTGAGTAGTCTGTGAACCTTTGCTATTGCTTCCTTATCATATGACACCTGAAAAGCCTTCTGAGAGTTTGTAAACTGAAGACCTAATGAAATTCCTACAGACCTGAAGGACAAAATTCTGACCTGGAACTGGTGCTATGGTGAATAGTTAGATAGATGAAAGCATTGTCTTTTTTAATTAGTGAATTATGAGTAAATTTGTTTTTATTGTACTTTATCATCCATGAAGATTAGAATGTTTCATTGATGTAGTGAACCATTGAAATACTGAGCCTAAATCACTGGACTGGACTGGCCTGAATTAGGCCTGGTCCAGAACACATGGGTTTGGGATTGGACCAGATGATCTCTGATGTCTCTTCTTGTTAACATATATATATATATACACACGTGCACACACGTGTATGTATATATGTGTGTATGCACATATATATGTATGTGTATATGTGTGTGTCTATATGCATGTAATATATGTATATATGTCTAAAGAGATAGATATGGATAGAGATATATAGATAGATGGATAGGTATAGATATAATTATATACAGTTATAGTTTTTATATATACTTGCATATATATGTAGTTATACATGTAGTTACATATATATGGTTTTATATAATATAAATGGTTTTGTATTTAATTTTTTATATATATGGTCTTATATGCACACGCATATGTGTGTATATATAGATACATATATATGCATATATAGCATTAGTGAGATGATGGGGATTGATTTCTATTCAGTGATAGATATTAATTCTATTTTCTGTGTGTGGTGGAAATACCCCACCTAGACTGTAAGACTGTAAATTTCATCTGAACAGGGAACAGAGGACCTGGGTTTGAATCCTAGTTTTTAATTTGTGAGACCTTGGGCAAATGACTCCACTTTTCTGGGACTTGGTTTCTTCATCCTGCTCTAACCCTATAATCTTATGTCTTATTCAGCCTTTGACTTTCCTCCAGTGTCTAGCACAGTGTTCTTCACATAATAAATGCTTAAAGATTTTTTTAAAATTGAGTTAAGTTAAAAGCATTTGGGGGATTCTGAAGAAGCATCTCAGAAGCCAGGGTTTAGGTGGAAGAGGCCATTTGAGTTCAGGACCTATCCATCATTTCATCTTAATGAGCTGAAAACCACTGGCATTCTCCTTAGCCTCCAGAAACAAAAATTTCTTGGAATGTGACTAGACGTTTAAAAAAAGGAAAAGAAGTTTGTCCAACTGGGGCTCCTTGCAGAGAGCATCATGGGGAAGGCCAGCTAAAGAATAATGGCAGTCTTGGTTCCATGGTGGCGGAATCAATAGGGCAAGACCTGGCCTAGGTGCAACCATGGGGCAAATGATAGAGAATCTATTCTTTCTTTAAAGGGCAGAATTTGCTTTCTTTCTCTGGGTTTCATTTATTTTATCTACAGAATGAAGAAGTTATACTAGAAAAGTTTTCAAAGTGTTGTGCAGGAATCCCAAGAAGCTCCCTGAGACCTTTTCAAGATTTGTGTGGTCAGAACTATTTTCATAATACTAAGTTAGTTTCATTTCTAATTTGTTAAATAGTTATAAGTATAACCCATGTAAATAAAAGGACTCCTCTTTTGGGAGGAGTCGTTGATAATATTTAACAGAGTAAAGGGGTCCTAAGACTAAAAGGTTTGAGATTTAATATTATAAATCATCTCTAAGATCCCTTTGAACTCTAGGATGCTATGATATCAGGATGATGACTACTCCTCTTCTTCCTTTCCTGCCCCACTCTGTCAGAAGGGTTTAATGTTGAACTGAGTGAGGCATCAGAGAATGGATGACAGCCTTCTTTTTTTAATTTTTAATTAATTAATTTATTCAAATTTTAACATTCATTTTCACAAAATTTTTGGTTCCAAACTTTCTCCCCATTTCTCCCCTCCCACCACCCCAATACATCAAGCATTCTAATTTTCCCTATCACCAATCTGCCTTCTCTTCTATCATCCCTCCCTTCTCTTGTCCCCATCTTCTCTGTTGTCCTGTAGGGCCAAATGACTTTCTATACCCCATTACCTGTATTTCTTATTTCCTAGTAGCAAGAACAATACTCAACAGTTGTTCCTAAAACTTTGACTTCCAACTTCTCTTCATCCCTCCCTCCCCACCCATTCCCTTTGGGAAGCAAGCAATTCAATATAGGCCATATCTGTGTAGCTTTGCAAATGACTTCCATAATAGTCATGTTGTGTAAGACTAACTATATTTCCCTCCATCCTATCCTGCCTCCCATTTCTTGTTTTCTCTCTTTGGATCCTGTCCCTCCCCAAGAGTGTTGACTTCAAATTGCTCCATCCTCCCATTGCCCTCCATTCCATCATCACCCCCACCCTGCTTATCATCTTCTCCCCCACTTTCCTGTATTGTAAGATAGGTTTTCATACCAAAATGAGCATGCATTTTATTCCTTCCTTTAGTCGAATGTGATGAGAGTAAGCTTCATGTTTTTTCTCTCACGTCCCCTCTTTTTTCCCTCCACTGAAAAGTCTTTTGCTTGCCTCTTTCAAGAGATAATTTGCCCCATTCCATTTCTCCCTTTCTCCTCCCTGTATATTTCTCTCTCAATACTTAATTTCATTTTTTTAAGATATGAGCCAATCCTATTCAATTCACTCTATGCTGTGTGTGTGTGTGTGTGTGTGTGTATGTGTGTGTGTGTAATCCCACCAACTACCCAGATACTGAAAAGTTTTAAGAGTTACAAATATTGTCTTTCCATATAGGAATGTAAACAGTTCAACTTTACTAAGTCCCTTATGACTTCTCATTGCTGTTTACCTTTTCATGCTTCTCTTCATTCTTGTGTTTGAAGGTCAAATTTTCTTTTCAGCTCTGGTCTTTTCATCAAGAATGCTTGAAAGTCCTCTGTTTCATTGAAAGACCATTTTTTCACCCTGAAGTATTATACTCAATTTTGCTAGGTAGGTGATTCTTGGTTTTAGTCCTAGTTTCTTTGACTTCTGGAATATCCTATTCCACACCCTTCAATCCCTTAATGTAGAAGCTGCTACATCTTGTGTTATCCTGATTGTATTTCTACAATACTGGAATTGTTTCTTTCTAGCTGCTTGCAATATTTTCTCCTTGACCAGGGAACTCTGGAATTTGGCCACAATGTTCCTAGGAGTTTCTCTTTTTGGATCTCTTTCAGGTGGTGATCTGTGTATTCCCTGAATACTTATTTTTCCCTGTGGTTCTAGAATATCAGGGGAGTTTTCCTTGATAATTTCATGAAAGATGATGTCTAGACTCTTTTTTTGATCATGGCTTTCAGGTAGTCTCATAATTTTTAAGTTGTCTCTCCTGGATCTATTTTCCAGGTCAGTTGTTTTTCCAATGAGATATTTCACATTATCTTCATTTTTTCATTCTTTAGGTTTTGTTTTGTGATTTCTTGGTTTCTCATAAAGTCATTAGGCTCCATCTGTTTCATTCTAATTTTTAAAGAACTATTTTCTTCAGTGAGCTTTTGGACCTCCCTTTCCATTTGGTTAATTCTGCTTTTGAAAGCATTCTTCTCCTCATTGGGTTTTTGAACCTCTTTTGCCGATTGAGTTAGCCTATTTTTCAAGGTGTTATTTTCTTCAGCATTTTTTGGGGTCTCCTTTAGCATGGTGTTGACCTGCTTTTCATGCTTTTCTTGCATCTCTCTCATTTCTCTTCCCAGTTTTTCTTCCACCTGTCTAACTTGATTTTCAAAATCCTCTTTGAGCTCTTCCATGGCCTGAGGCCACTGAATATTTATTTTGGATGTTTGGGATATAGAAGCCTTGACTTCTATGTCTTTCCCTGATGGTAAGCATTGTTCTTCCTCTTCTGAAACGATGGGAGGAGATATCTGTTCTCCAAGAAAGGAACCTTCTATAGTCTTATTTTTTTCCCCTTTTTTGGGCATTTTCCCAACCAGTTACTTGACTTTTGTGTCCTTTGTCAAGAGTAGGGTATACTCTGGGAATCTGTGAGATCTCAGTTCCTCCAAGGTGGCACAATCAAGGGTCTACTGATCTGGACACAGAGAGGGATTTTTGTGCCCAGAATCTTAGCAGATACCTCTCCACAGCCACTTGGCCTCCAGTTCCACCAAGTCAGCACTGGGGACTGATTTTCAAATAAGCTGGATGGGCAGGGCCATCAGTTTGAGACAAAGACCAGCTCAGCCAGGGCTTCCACCTAGGGCTGAGGTAAGACTCAGTTCTTCAATGGCCTCAGGGGTTTTTATGCTCCATCAATGGAGCTTCTCTATGGGCTGCTGTGCTGGCTCTGTGGCCACTGCCTGCTGCTGGAGCTATGGGAAGGCCCTTCTCCCTTCCTGGCCCCCTGATAAAACCCTGTCACTGACCTTTGGTGCCTGTGGCCTGAGGGATCTGAGGACATGCTACTGCGACTGGAGATTCCACCCCCAAGGTGTTGTCCTCCCAGAGTCTTGTCGAGCTGTGCCACTTGGCCAAGGCTGGGGTGGACTCCAGGCTCAGCTCCATGTCTGGTGCAACTGATGTTTCTGTGGGCCTTTCAGGTCACCATGGGCTGGAAATCTCCTCCACTCTGTTGTTCTCCACTTCTGCTGCTCCAAAATTTGTTGAGAGTCCCTCTCTACAGGTATTTTATGGGCTATGGGGAGGACCCTGCATTTAGTGTGTCTTTCTAGTCAGCCATCTTGGCTCCGCCCCCCTAAGACAGTCTTCTTGAGAAGTCTCCCTTTTATTCTTCCCTCATGCTTTGCCCCACCCCCAACCATACAATAATATTAGAGAACTTCATAAGGAAGGACTTAATCTATAAAGACATCTATCTGTGGTATTGAGCCAGAGACAAAAATGAGACTCTCTCCATTCTCACAAGCTCCATTTTGGAAAAAAGTATGAATTTTAGAAAAAAAAATTGAATCTTGGATTTCAGATGATTGATTATGTACTAAGGTTTTCTGATGAAATTAGACATGGTAATGAAATAAAAGCCAGTTGTGCAGTTCTTGTCCTAACCACTTGAGGGAGCAAGCATTGGGTGTGGAGTCAGGAAGCCCTGAGTTTGAATCCCTTCTCAGATTTCTAGCTGTATGATCCAGGGGAAGTCACTTTACCTTCACTTTCAGCCCTCATTCAGTTTCCTCCTTTGTAAAAAGGGAGATAATAATAGTGCCTTCCTCACAGGGTTGTGGTGAGGATCTAATGAGATGTTACATAAAGTACTTTGAAAACAATGAACCCTATCTACCTATGTATGTATACACATATATGTATATGTACATTGAAATGTACATATACATATATGTAAATGCTATAAATAACCATAGCTATTTAATTATAATAATTATTATTCCTTACTGTTTCTTTGAAGAATTATCCTTAATGAAGAAGCATTTATTAAGGTTTTTTTTCATTGTTATTATGAGCCAAGCACTCTCTTGAATGCAGGAGATGCAAATACAAAGGCAAAGATAGCCTCCTAGGCAAAACTAATATATACATAAGGGTGTAGTGACCAAGGAAGGGCCCTTAGGTACTGAAAATGAAAATTGCTTTACGTAAAAGTAAAAGAATAGTGAAAGTTATTAGAAAGGTAAGTGGGGCTCTAAAAATTAGTTGACATATCCTTCCAGGAACAATGACAGAGCTGATTTAACTATGATTCCAGAACTGAAGTGAAGAGATAGGCATGGGAAAGTTATGCAGGAGCAAGGAATTTCTCAGATGCTATAGAGAAAATGTCTGGGGAGTACGGGATGAAGTGATGTATGACTGGGGTCTTCTTGAAATAGTGGGACAGGAGAGGCAGTTGGTAATTAGGCCATTTAGAGGTATGGGCTTGTCTGGAGACATCCTGTTTTCCCTTACATTTTGTAGTTTCTTGCGTCAGGTAGCATGTGGGGTCTTCCACTGTGACTCCTGAAATTCTGGTCCACCTCAGAGAACACCAGCTTCCATCCTGTCAACTTCGGGGGAGACCGCCATTGTTCTAGCGCTTCCCCTACCATGACCCCTAGTCTTCCATGATTCTACCTCACACTTAACTAATTCTGGGTTATTATTTTTTTGTCTCTTTGGTTGAACAGGTGAATATAATTGCTTGCTACTTATGCTTCCAGCATCTACATAATTGCTTATTTTGAGTAAATGACTGTCTTTGGATGAGTAATCAATGCCATTTTGCTTATCAAGCATCTACTCATATCCTCCAAAGACTCATAGTCCTGATCTGTGAATGAAAGGCATCTGGGGTGCATTTAAACCTTGTTCCTGTGACTTTTTCTGCCTTAGGCTCTCAGACAATGTAATGGTCAAGGCCACCTCAAATTATTCAGATAATTGCTTCAATTCGTCATTTTCCTTTGCCAGGAAATTTTTGCTAGCTTTTGAGAGGGGAAAAAACATAAAGTCACTAATTCTCATTCTTAAGTGTCTGTCTGATTTATGATGTCACAGTGCATTCCATCGGATTTTCCAGTCCTGTCCTGTGCTTACTCCCAAGAATCATTATGATGTGAAGGTGATCCTGAACTCTCAATGGCTATGCCAGAATTGGAAGTAAAGTGCCAGACTTGGAGTCAGTAAGACATATTCCTGAGTTCAAATCTGGCCTCAGACACTTACTAACTGTGTGACCCTGGGAAAGTCACTTAACCCTGATTGCCTCAGTTTCCTCATCTGTAAAATGAGCTAGAGAAGGAAAAGGCAAACCACTCCAGTATCGGTCAAGATGAAAAACTCAACTGGGGGTCAGGAAGAGTCAGACATGGCTGAAATGACTGAACAGAGGTGTGTAAACTTTGGCCAATCATACTGAACTGGGAAAATTTAGGCTATTTAATTCTGGCAAATCATCATGTTTCTGTCATCTAATCACCAGGCCCCAAATTAGAAGAGATTCATCAAAAGAACACTGGCTAGCAGGTGACTAGTTTCTTGATTTTGACTCAGGAATATTATCTCTGAAGATACACTAGAGCATTGGTCTCTGTCAGTAGAGGAAGCAGCCACATGTATAAAATCATAGTTGCTTTTCAGATAAGAAATGTTCACCCATAAGAAAAATGACATGCAAATAAGCATACAAAAATTATGATCCACTACCCAGTCTTTGATACATTTGTTGAATATCCCTAATTGCATTGGCATTTTAAAATATATTTGTTTACATAGTCTAATGTTTAACAATGGAAGTGTATGGAAGTACCATACACTTGTGCAGGGCTATTTAATGCGCAAGAAGCTAGGTGGTGAAATAGTTAGATAACTGGGCTTGGGCTCAAATCTGGCCTCAACCACTTAATAGCTGTGGGACCCTGGGCAAGTCACTTAACCCTGTTTGCCTCATCTGTAAAATGAGCTGAAGAAGGAAATAGCGAAAGTACTCCAGTATCTATGCCAAGAAAACCCCAAATGGGAGGGAGTGAGACAAAGAGACTGAACTCAACAAGAAAAAATGTGAACAGAAACATTTTCTTCAGGTGTGAACACTTCAGTTTTATGATTGGATTTTTTCTTCTTGACTTGATAAACTAATCTGTTCATGCCTCAGGGGTGTAGTTGGCAATTGCTTGCATTTCAGTTTACTTTCAATATTAGCTAAACAATGTTAGGCGAATTTCCGTTGTGGAATATACCATAACATCGATAGAAGCCAACAGTTCTGGATAACTCTAAACTTCCATACATGTGAATGTTTGTGAATAAATTTCCAATCATCCACTCTGTTGCAGTATTCTTTCCTCTCTGTAGAAGCTCAGTTCTACTCTTACGGGTGATAATTTCCTGTTTCTCTCTCTTGGACTATAACATGAGTAAGAAGCAGAAAGAGGGCTAGAGGAGATAATGATGCATGGAGTATTCAAGGTAACTTGACATTTGATCATCCAAATGTTTGCAATTTTTGAGCTTTGTATCATCTGCAAGTGATTCATATATAGAGATCAGGAAGAGGGAGGTTAAAGGTTAAGGGAATCCAGTTCAGCTGGGGATAGTTTGCACTAATCAAGGGAGCAGGGAAAGCAAAAGGAAACACAAGGTTTTCCTGGCATTGCTATAAGAGCCATCTGGAAACAGGTTTATCTTCCAATGAAAAGAATTTCAATCCATATATAATTTAAGATGCTAGTTGTGAAATCGATGACTAAAATGCTAAACGCAAAAGGTGTTTGTGGTTGTTCCTGGTTCCTTCTCTTTTACGTTTCTGCTCCTAAGATGCAGAAAAAATAAAGTCTGAAACTGAAATCTAACTAAAGCTGTGGACAGGGCTGACTATGTGGGAGTCTCCTAAAGCCCTTAATTTCATCCCAAAGAAATTATGTGGGTTACAGGATAATGCATCCACAAAGATAATGAGTAGAAATCCAAGATGCTCAGTTGGCCAGTGTACCACCAACAAAATGGTGCTTTGGTCTCAGAATTCATGAAATGAAAAAGAAATTGTAGGAAATGGTTCACTTTTCTATAAATATTTCAAGCATCCTAGTGTTTTTAAAAAAATAATTACTGTAATAATCATAATATCTAGGTAATAATAATGAACACATCAAGATAATTTAATCCAATAAGAATTTGTTAAATACTTACTATGTGCACAGTATTGTGGCTAGGAACTTGGAAGAATTGGGATAGGATCTAGACTTTGGGAGTTTCTACAACTTTTAGTCTTAGAGAAGAGCTTCCTAAAGCATCGAGAGGTTAGGTGACTTGTCCAGAGTCACTGAGTCAGATGTGTCAGAAGAGGAACTTGAAGCCAGTTCTTCCTGAGTAACTTGTTATATTGACTATGCTGTCTTTGTTTGGATTCTATGGATACAAAGAAAAAAATGAAATAGGGACATAATACATGGATTATGATATATAATGTAAACATTATGATATATAATATATTATGAATAATGTATAACACAAGTATAACATATGTTAAATATATGTGCATATATATCTATATACATATATATATATAGATAGATAGATAGATACATTTGTTTATATTTAACAGAGAGACAGAGACAGAGAGAGGCAGAGACAGAGAGAAAAAGAAGCTGGCCTTATGATGAGATTTGTTCCTTACACATATTGTTTCTGGAAATAGGAACAAGTCACATACCTTCTCAGTGGCCCAGAAAATCCTATAGAACTATCAACTGCACAGCAGTTTCTCATCTGTATCAATGGAGAGAGTTTTCACAAGAGAAATTCCCTACCTCAATAAAATGATAGGTCCAGACTGAAACGTATATTTAAAGGAAATAAAAATAACAAATATAAAAATATAATATAAATATAAAAATAATAAATGAAGCTTCAGCATGCTCTTTCTGTCTCTTGGATTCTTTTTTCTTTAGCCAAACCACTTGAGGGCCAGAACTTTACAATTTTTGTCTTACCATCTCCTCCCTTGTTCTTAACACAGTACTTGGCATATAATAAACCTTTTTGGGGCAAAAAAAACAATTTGGAGGCTAGAAAAATTTTCCAGATGAGAACTGATTAGGACTTGACTTAGGTGGTAGCTGGTTGAGTAGAAATAAGGGGTCAGATGGGAGAGATGTTGTGGAGGTAGAAATGATAAGATTTAGAAATTGATTGAATATGAGCTTCAAGGAGAATAAAGAATTAAGGATAGTGCCGAGAACCTGGGAGATTAGAGAGGAAAAAGTGGTTCCTTTTTTATTTGTATTTATTTTCTTCACCTTAGGTATATTATCAGATATGTACAGAAATAAGGAAATTTGGAAGAGGGAAAGGTCTGAGGGCAAAAAAGATGATGAATTCAGTTTTGGACATGTTAAGTTTAAGATGTTTTTGGGATATCCATTTTGCAATGCCCTATAGGCAATTTGTGATGTGTGACTGATGTTCAGAGGCGGGACTCTACCTGGATTCATGTGTTTGAATCATTTACATAGAAATGATAGTTAAACCTTTAGGAATGGAAGAAGCTGTTAGGAAAAAGTGTATGGGGAGAAGAATCTTGGGGACCACCAGCTAGGGGGATGATATGGATGATGAGCCATAAAATTAGATCAGACAGAGAAGGAAGTGTCATGACAATCAGAGAGGAGAGAGTATGTAGGAAAAAGGTGCAAAATGCAGCAGAAAATCCAAGAAGGATACAGAAGAAGAGACCATCAAATTAGATAATTAAGAAATTATTGCTAACTTTGTAAAGAGTAGTTTCAGTTGGATAGTGTCATCTTAAACCAGATTACAAAGGATTGATGAGTGATTAAAAAGATGAAATTGAACCATTTGGAGGAAGAAAATAGGATGTAGGATAATAGCTTGGGGAAATAATTGGGTTTAATGAAAATATTTTGGGGAGGGATAGAGAAGACTTGGGTTATCTTTTAAGACTGTAGAGAAGGAACACATAGGGAGATGTTGAAGACTAGAGGGAGGGTACTGATAGAGTCTCTTTAAAAAGAGGCAAAGTGATGGGGTCAAGGGCACATGTAGGGTTGTCAGAGTTTGACGCAAAGGAAAATAGAGTGTGGGATGATGTTAAGGTATTTTGAGATGAAGAAAATGGGAGAAAAGATAGCTCACATTGAATGTCCTCAATTTCTTCTGTAAAGTAAGAGGAGACATAGGTAGAAGAGGCTTAGATTTAATGAAAGAAAAATAGGGTAATGAGAAAGAGAATCAATTATGAAGGAATCAAGGTACTGTCTTGTTGTAGTGAGGTCATATGGTTTTGTCCTGTAACCAAGTCATACAGTCATATGACTTCCTCTATATTTTTGTATATGTATTATCTGGTTATTATTATTATCATCTGGCATATTATCTGGTTAGATAATGATTTCTTCTTATATGAACTTTTCTTTTTAATAGTATTTTATTTTTTGCCAATTATATGTAAAGATAATTTTCAACACACATTTTTTTAAGATTTTGAATTTCAAATCTTTCTCCTTCCTTCTCTCTCCCTCCCTTCCTTCCTCCCCAAGATGGCAAGCAATCTGATATAGATTATATATGTGCAATTAGGTTAAACATATTTTCACATTAGTCGAACTTTTATTGTCAAGTCATCTTTTATTGGTATTATCTGATAAACTTTCTAATCTCTAGCACTGTTGAATATAGGAATGCATTATTTTAGTTCTTATAAGAGTTAGCTACTTAAAAATTATTTTGGTTATAAGGTTTTTTTGGGGGGGGGAAGGAGGGATCACAGATTTGTGTTTTTATTAGTGGGAGGAAATTTCTGCTGCAGAAACTTCCTCCACGGATGAGAAGATATGCAAGACACTTAAAACTTAGATTCTTATTGAGCTGCCTTGAAAACTAAAGGATTATGTGACTTGTTGATAATTATACACATAATATAGGTCAGATGCAGGACTTGAACCCTGGCCATACTGTGACTCCATGACTGCCCCTCTACACCACATATCTTCTCTCATTACAAGACAGTCATTTCTGACTTTTCATTTAGGGTTTTTCATAGCAGAGATACTAGAGTAGTTTGCCATTTCCTTCTCTAACTCATTGGACAAACTGGGAAACTGAGGCAAGCAGGGTTAAGGGATTTGCCTAGGGTCTTACAGTTAATTTCCTGACTCCAGGTCCAGTGCTCTATCCACTATGCCACCTAGATGCCACTTATAAAACAGTAAGACAAAGTTAATTTCTATACATAAATATTTTGAAAGTCATTTTAAAAAATATTTTGCAATACTTATTATTTATTGACTTTAAAAAGTCCTTGATTCTATGGAACAAAATACCACCTTAAAGGTCAAACTCCAGCAATGTCTCCTCTTCATATATCAAAATAGAGTGAAATTCCTTTAAAGATACAAGAACTAAAATTGTTAGTACCCTGATGATTAATATCAATTATGTAATAAAAGGAGGTTGTATGTTTATCAATGGTTTTTGCCATTTTCATGGAGGCTGTCCAGTCCAAAAAGCTAATGGAAAAGCAATTTTCCATAGATAGTGAAGTCCTACAGATGTTTGTGCTTATGGATTGCATTGTATTAATTGCATCAAGCTCAAGAACATTGCTGACCCTCCTAAATGAGATCACATCACTTGAAACTCAAGTCGAAGCTGAACTTGGTACGTAATTAAACTATATTTAATGTAGGGGCATAAAACTTTGAAAGATTTACTTTTAAAACACAAGATATATAAAAATTCATGGCAAGTCTTCACATATAAGGTAAAAACAAAATTTTGACATTATAATCAAATGTTCCAAAATCTACACATCTATTAGATTTTCTTAGTTCATTGATTTCTAAATAATTTTATTTAAAAAATTAGCATGCCACATTATAATTTTTGTTTACCCATTACAATTTACTTACTTGACTGTAAAACATGGAACTTAGGAGTTTTTAAAAAATACTAGTGCACCTAAATGAACATATATAAATGTTGTTCTGAAATATTGTGTTTGCAAACAGTTTTTGTCAATCAAATCCTATTTAAAAGGCAGTGGCAGGGGGCTCCTTGTTCAAAAGAATCCTGCAGTGAAACCGTTGTAAAGGGAGAAAGGAAATAACTTGGGTCCTCTCCAACAGAACAAAACAAAACCTGTTTGTAATGTGAACTGAGTTTCTGTACAAAGGGTTTTATTAAAGCAGGGCACAGTCTGAACCTCAATGTATCAGTGGTATGGTAGGATGAAACAAATGGAATTCTGATTTTGGTCTAAGGCATAATAATATCAAAGAGGATGACTTGCCATTCTTTTTTTTTTTTTGTGGACTGCTTCTCTCTCTCTTTCTCTTTCTTTCTCTCCCTCTCTGTATTTCTGTCTCTCGGTGTCTCAGTGCCTCTGTCTCTCTCATTTAAAAGGTGTCTTTATTTATATCTTTATATATTGTACATATTCATTTTTGCTTTATCTGATGCCATAATTGTAGTATCTGATTTTTGAAATTTACCTGATGAATTGTAAATTTTGTTTCAACCTAATTTTATCCTATGTATCTATAATTTTGTATTTATAACCAACAGACCTATATATTATATATATATATAATATTCTATTAATTTATATTTTGTATTTATTTCTTGTATGCAGTCTTATTATCACAGAATAATAGATTTAAAACCAGGAAGCCATTTGATCCAACCCTTTCATTTTACAGATGAGGAAACTGACTTGTGGATAATGCAGAGATGATGAACTTGTTGTTTATGCTTTGTTCTGGAAGAGCAGGGTAATGCTTTGACTTGCAAGTGGAATTGGACTTAAGTGAGGCAGGGCTGTGTAAAGTCATCAGCCTCACTTTCGCCTCCAGTCATCAGAGTCCCCTGGGAGGACACAGGTTAGGATCAATGGTGATGGCCCTGGATGCAGTGGGAGAATTGGGAGATTAAAAGAAAAGTGGTGCCTTTTTAAAGTTGTATTTATTCTCTTCCCTCTTTGTATATTCTCAAATACATATAAAAATAGGGAAATTTAGAAAAGGGAAAGGTTTAAGGGGGGCAAAAGACAATGGTCCAGTTTTAGACATGTTAAGTCCTTCAGTGGATGATGTTGGTGTTTTCAATATCTCACCAAGCTCTAAGCATTCCATAGCACCTGCTTCAGTCACCTTCATGGCTATTGGAACAAATTGTTCCCATTTGTTCATTCTGCCAAGTAAATTCTTCACATGCTTAGAGCAGGCATCCCTAACTTACCAATGAATCTGAGGTCTGTTGGTTACCCTTAGCCTAATTTAGCCCATCTGCTGATAGTTTATGAGAGTGTGGCTGCTGCTCATGCTACAGCTTCTTGGAGCCACAGGTGTGTTTGTCCTTCATTGATGAAGAAAACCATGTCCTCAGAGAAATAGTGACAACTTGCACTTGACTTTGTTTTGAGTGAGGGAGGGCTGTGCAGGTAACCAGCCTCACTTGTCCTCCAGAGCCATCTGAATCCAGTGACCAGATACTCATCAGGATGACTGGAGATGACCCAGGATGAGGCAGTTGGGGTTAAATGACTTGCCCAAGGTCACACAGCTAGCGAGTGTCAAGTGTCTGAGGTGAGATTTGAACTCAGGTCCTCCTGACTCCTGCACTGGTGCTCTATCCACTGTACCACCTAGCTGCCCCGGAGCCACAGGTAAGAGTTGGTTGAAAGTAGACACCAAAGGTAGATGAGCAGCCCTGCAAAGGGCTTGACAAACCCTCAGCCTGGACCATTGTCAGTCATCCTGACTTTTGTCCTGCTGGATTTCAATGACTGGAGAAGAGAGAGGGAGACTGAAGATTTTGGACAACTCTGCATCACTTAATTCAAATTCATGGAAGTCAAGACATCTCCCAAGATGTCATTAGTCTTCTTCAAAAACAGAGAATTAACACGTCTTCCACAAGATCAAGTAACTTGTCCTAAGTCATACAGGTAGTAAGTGTTAGTGGTTAGATTTCAATCCAAGTCCTTTGATTCCAGAACTTGTGCTCATTTCAATTTGCCAAGTTTTCACTTTCTTTTTTTTTTTACTGGATTGTTTAATCTATTCATACTTTAAAGTATAATTGATTTGTTTTTTCCCTCCAATTTATTTCCTTAATATTGCTTTAAAAAAATAACATCTCTTTCCTCATTAAAATCAGTACTGTGTCCATGTTATCATTTTGCTTAAACTATTTGGATGCCTATGTCTCCTACAGGCTTTTTTCTACTCCCACTTACTAATAGTTCCCCAAGTTTTTTTTTTGGATTTTGAATAAATTATTCATTTATTTTTCTTTCCTTTCCTTAGTTATCTATTTCTCACTCTTTTTTTGTGCCTTGCTTTCCCCACTTAGATTATTAGTTCAAAATCTTTCCTTCCTTCCTAGCTTTTAATCTTTTATTTTTAAATATTTTCTTTTCCTCTACTCTTTCTGAAGTGTTTTTTTTTCCTTTGCTTTGACCTCTTTGTTATTTCTCTGTCTTTCCAGTTGATTGTGATTTTTGTTTTCTGCTTCATGGGCTGCACCATTTTTTGTTCCTTTTTAATTTTCTATATGTTATTTGTGGGGCTAAAGATTTAGAAATACCACATATGAGTAGCTCTTCTTTTCTATTTCTATGTGATTGTGTTTGCTGATTATGCCTGACTTTAAAAAAATATTTTTTTAAAAAAATTATGTTCTGAATTATTTCCCTCCTTCCAGCCCCTCATCTACCCATTGACAAGGCAAGCAACATGATATCAGTTACAGATTTGAAATCATGTCAAACATATGTCCATGTTAGACAAGTTGCAAAAAAAAGTTAAAGAAAAAGAAAGTAAAAAAATTTTACTTCAATTTGCACTCAGAGTTCATTGATTCTCTCTGTGAAGGTGGGTAGCAATTTTCATCATAAGTCCTTTGGAATTTTCTTGCATCTTTGTCATGATCAGAATAGTTAAACCCTTTACAATTGATCACCATTGCGATATTGATTTTATTGTGTACAATGATCTCCTGGTTCTGCTTACTTCACTCTGTATCAATTCATATAGGTCTTTTAAGGTTTTTCTGAAACTATCATTTCTAATAGTACAATAGCACTCCATCACAATTTTGTGATGTACTCCATCCTCAGCCATTTTCCATTTGAGAGGCATCCTCTCATATATAGGTCCTTTTCCTTTTATCTCTTTTGGATGCAGACTTGGTAGCTTTGATCATAATTCCAAATTGTTCTCCAGAATAGTTAGACCAGTTCACAACTGTGCCAACAGTTCATTACTGTCCTGGCTTTTTCACATCCCCTCCAACAGTGTCATTTTCCTTTTCTGTCATATTAGACAATCTTATAGGCATAAAGTGGTATCTCAGAGATGTTTTAATTTGCATTTATCTAATCAATAATGACTTAGAGAATTTTTTAATATTATTGTAGATAGCTTTGATTTCTTCTGGAAAATATCTTTTCCTATCCTTTAACTATTTATCAACTGGGAATGGCTCCTTTAAAAAAATAAATTGGACTCTGTACTTCAGTCTTAAAAATATCACTTCATTGTTGTGTTCATCCTTAATTTTCAAAGAGGACCATGACATTGATGACATGACTTGCACTTGACTTTGTTTTGAGTGAGGGAGGGCTACGTAAGGTCACCAGCCTCACTTTGTCCTCCTGAACCATCTGGATCCAGACATTCATCAGGATGATTGGAGATGGCCCAGGATGCACTGGGAGACCTTGGAGGAAGCAACACAGGTTAGAAGTAGCATCATATGGTAGACAGTACCCTGTGTCTCAAAACTTAGGACCAAACCCCACCCTTTGACCTCATTATGATTATTAGTCTTTTAAAGAAAAGTCATTCTATATCATATCTGTGTCCCCTCCCCATCATCACCTAGGAACTCACACATTTCTTCTCCTAGAATGAGATGCTGACCATCAAAGCATTCTTTCAGAGAAAATGACTCTCCAATCTGCTAAGGCCCCCATACTACACTCATCTTAAAGTCCCAAGACATATACCTATACCCTGAATGAGAATGCTTTTCATCAAAATCCCCTGCCCTCTCTGAGGTGAAGACATCTCTCTTCCATTCCTCGTCTCAATTCCTCCCCTCCTTGACCTCTTCCATTTTTCTGCATTATTACTCTTACCAAAGGATTTACCTTCTACTGGGTAACCCCTACACAGATGCATGCATGTGCATGTGAGCACATACACACACACACACACACACACACACACAGACACATACACACACAGATTTGCCTGTAGGTGTCAGGGGTTTTAATTAACAGTACTTAAATTCCTCTCTTCCATCTTCACTTCTCCTAATTCTTTAAGTTTCCTTTAATTTTTTTTTTGGCTCATTATGAACTTTTTTTAATCCCTTCATAATCTGTTTTGTGATCTTTAATTTAACCCTTTAGTACTGTTCTCTCTCTCTCTCCCTTCCTCCCTCTTTCCCTCTCTCTCTCTCTCTTTCTCTCTCTCCCCCTCCCCCTCTCCCCCTCTCTCTTCCCTTCTCTCCAATAAGCTTTAAACATTAGGTAATTGATTTCATTTCTTGTTCATTTCTTGGTAGTTGTACTTATTTACCTTATACCTCTGAGTTTGGGGTTTCTGAAAACTAAATATTTTGCTAATTTTTCCTCCAAATACCTTAAATGTTTTTCTTTTGTTAAATTTTTATCTATTTCTGTTGAGGATTAGGCATTGGTTTGTAGGATATGTCATTATGGGATACAATCAGAACACTTCTCTTATGTGTGAAGGTCTTTTTTCTTTTGGCCACTAATAAAATATATTCTGTCACTGAAATTTTTACATTTAACCAATATATTAATGCAGTAAAGTTTGTAAAACAGATTTTTCTTTTTTCAAGAAGAAACCTCTAGATTCTTTTGAGAGACACTCTCTTGTCTGTACTCAGAAGTTCTGCACAATTTTCTTCTATAATTTCCTAAATTTTGATATTCAGATTTTATTTCCCCCTTTTCATTGATAATCTTACATGGGAGATCTGTAATTCTTAAGTAATCTCTGTGCATTCTGACTTCTAGGGCAATTATTCTAACTTGTGGAGTATTCGTGTGTCACTTTAAAGTTATTTCCTTTTATTTCTCTCAGGTTAAGTGTGTTCCTTCAGTTTAGAATTTTTGTGATATAAATCAGTTAAATTATCTCAGGTTCTACTGATTTAGTGAGATTCATAATGAATTCAATTTTCCTTTTCTTCTAATTGTGCTTTTAAAAAATCATTGTTGAAAGTCCTATTTTTAACATATTCCTTCTATTCTTTTCTTTTATGAATTTTAGTTTATTCTGTATTTTTTAATCATTGTTCCATGCTTTGCAACAAGTCCACACAGTTTTTTCTTTATTTAAACACTTATGATTCATGTTCATTTATATTATATTTTCTTAGTATTCTTTGCATTTTTTCAAAGTCTACCTCATTTTTCCTTTTGCTTTTTGGAGCCTATTTGTTGAATATTAACTTTGGTGCTAGGCTTTAATGAGATTCTATCTTGATAGTTTTGCATTTCTAGTATTATCCTGTCATTCAGCATCTGGTTCCTCTCCCTTTTCTAGGGATCAGACTCTCATACTGGCCTGCAAGGCTACTCAAGTCTTCTCCCATTGAGGGACCTCCATTGGTCTGGATCTTTGCCCTAAGTAAGTTCTACAAGGTTAAGATTGGTGTAACTGGGTTTCCTGTACCCATTTTATTAGTTCCAACATAGCTACAAATGTGGCACAATGGAGAATTATTGTAGCAATAAATGTCTCTTCCCCAAGGTAGGATTCCTAGGTACCAGCTTGAAGGTTTGCAAGTACTTTCTTTTTCAGGTTCATCAAGACTAGTAGAAGTGGAGCTCTTAAATGAGACCTCAACATATTCAAGTTAATTCATAAGGATTTTACCTTTCTTGGGGGTCTTCTCTGTAATTGGTAGAAATTACTCTAATTGTGCTACATAATTCCTTCTTTTGTCCGTAGAAAGGTTGAAGGTGTATGCAGAAAGTTAACTACTCTGCATTTTATTGGTCATATGACTCCTCTTAATTTCTTCATTGGTTTTCTGTGTAATTCTGTAGGTTCTTGAGTTGCTCCATTATACTCTCAGGAGACCTTGAAGAATTTCTTGTGATACTTTTACTTTTCTCAGGTTATTTTGACTTAGTTTCCTTTATTGCCAAGTTTTCCATTGAGATGATTCTTTTCTTCCATTATCTGTTCATTTATCCCCCTTAACTTTTACATATATTTATCAATTACTTTTCCAATTTTTGTAGGGTTTCCTTGCTATAAATGTGCTTTTTGAGCAGCTTCCCAGAATTCCTATCCATCCATCTTGGAAACAGATTTTGCTCTATGTTCCCTATTGTTCCTTCATCAACTATGAATTCACTTGGTGCTACCTTTGCATTATTTTTTTCTGAAGAACTTTAATCTGCTTTGCTTTTATTATGTTTTCTTTGAAATCAATTCTATGTATTCCAGTCTCTGCCCTTCATGTTATTTTCCCTCTACCAAGTCTGCTAGCAGAGTTGAAGGTATAAACTTAGCTTTGCTTTCCAGGGAGACTCATAGCCTAATGTTGATGATGCATTATGTGAAACTCCTTCTAAAGTCGGAGACAAGCAGTTGATACCATAGATACTCACATTTTTCATCAGGTCTACTTAACCAATAAACAGCCAAAGTGGGCCGATTTCCTCCTTTCTTGGTTTTATACTTTGTGAGTGATAAAAGTCTATGCATGATTTAGAGGCATCTTTGATGCATTTTCGTCAGCTAAATTTATACCCCACTTGTACTGGCAGGGTTGGTGAGGCATTCATATTGGCATACTATCATTAAGCTTTGGCTTAAGGTGGTTTGGTATAAATCACCAAGGGGTGGGCTGTGAGATTGTGGGGATGAGCCAAAAACACATTTTCTGCCTTTAAAAATCTAGCATGGAAAAATTTAGGAATGAGTCAATTTAACCAGAAAAAGTAAAGCTTGCCTTCCTCTTACCTCTAAGCAGAGAAAGAACACCATAATATATTTTGTGGTCTCCACAGAAACTCGGAATTTCGTTGTAATTAGTAGAATTTTGTTATAATGGGAAACCATTAAAAACCTTACCCTCTGAGAGGTGTAACAAGATGCTTGCCCTATCTGTAGTAAATTAGCATATGAAAAGTAGTGCTTAAAAATAGGAATCATAAATACTTTAAATTGTCTGATTTTAGAGACTAGGCACATTTTCGCAGCTGCATGGGGGAGGTGTTTGAAGTCAGAAGAAGAGTAGGGAAGTAAATGAGCATTTAAAAAGCACCTACTATATGATAGGCATTGTACCAAGTACTTTGCAAACATGATCTCATTGGATCCTCACAGCAGTCTCAGAGGTAGGTGCTGTTATTATCCCCATTTTACAGATGAGGAATATTGAGGTCTGGTTTCAGTCTAGGAGTTGCCATCATCCTACTTGTGATACAAAGTGTTCATTTTAGAGAATCCAAGTTTCAGGATTTGAGAAAGACCAAAGCAACAGATGTTTCAACATTGTAGTAAAAAGAACTTTTATTAAAGGAATAGAAAAGGAGAATGGGGGGAGGGGGAAGGGAAGAGGACATATACTTCTCACAGCAAGAGAACCCTCAATAAAATCCCTATAGGGCGAGCCAACTCTAGGGGTAGAACCCAGTATCATGAGTTTGGTCTGGGGTAGAAGCTTCCCCCAGTGAGCTCAGACCAAAACTTTTTAAGTGAAATTGAATTTTTTATCTTGGAACCTACCAGAACAACATTTGGATCATCTACAATCAGGCAGAATAGTGGAATTTCCCGGCCTGGTCACTACATATGTGAAACTGAGAAAGATCCTATATTCTTCTGACTTTCTACACAAAACTCTTCCACTAATCTCCTGTCTCATATAGGTGCTATTTCATTTGTCTTTGCATACCTTCCACTGCCTAGTGCTATAACTAGGACATAGCAGAAGCTCAATTAATGCCACTTGAATTTATTGGAATTTAGGCTGACATTAGACCAGTTTCTATCACATGAATATCCCAGTTTAATCATGGAAAAAGAGAAAAACCCTTTTACTTCCCTATTATCAATTCTCCCATTTTCACACTTGCAACTGTCAAAAAGAGAAATTTCCCATTCATTTGAAAAGCTCACATTTTGCAAACTAAAAATAAGAGAAGGCAAACCCTTCTGAATCAGGAAGTAATGTGGGATACCACTGATGAGTACCTTCTCATACTGTTGCTGGTCTCTTGTTTCCTGTAAAGATATCATTTAGGATGGAGAAAAACATAAATGTTTTAGCCTGTGCTGCTATAGGAAAATCACATTTAAAAAACAAAAGCAAAAATTCATGTTTTCATCATACCATGGGGATTTACATCTTTAAAAAAAAAAAAAGAAAGAAAAAACCTTTTATTTTTCCAAATGCAGCCATTTAAATACATGTCATATAAACCTTACTTATACCCCAAACCTGTGTCTACACATGTAACTATCTGAATCATTTAAGTGGGGGAAAAATGATTATCAGTATACTCAAGTGTAAGATTCTCTCATGAAATGAAGGACCTGGATAAACTGTGGGATGTTTTCTCACTTTCCTGGCTCATAGTCTCCACACAGTAAACCTAGGGGTGTGTGTGTGTGTGTGTGTGTGTGTGTGTGTGTGTGTGTATACGCATGTGGGTGTATGTGTATATGTATGTATATATACACACATGTAGATACGTATATATTTATGGTACCTACCAGTATACTGAGGATGAATTTGGAGAAGAAGAATTCTTTCTCTATCCTTTCCTCTGGCCACTATCTTCTTCAAATTTCTGTTGTTCTTGAGGGCTCTGAAGTGGCCACACCGTGCAGCAGATTCTCAGACTGAGTTAGGGCAGGTCTCTACTAATAATTAGAATAATTTCTCATATTGATATAACTTTTCTATGATTATAGTGTGATAATTCTGTGAGGTAGGTAGATTCTTTCAAAACTTTCCCCAATACAAAATGAGGGCAAGAACTTCTACCATTTTTCTTTCTTTTCCCTAATTGCCACTGTTCTAGCCACAGAGGCCCTTCCTTCTCCCCCAATGTATTAAATTTCTCCTAGTTACTAGCCCTACCTATTAACATATCTGGATATGGACACTGTCATTTTCTCCAATTATTCGAACAGGAAAAGGAAGGTAAAGAGGTACTTGATGTCTAAGAATGCAAACATTCAGAGTTGGGGGTATTTAAAATATAATATAATAAAAACTATATGCCTGAATTAATTTTGTACTTTTCAGTTGATTTGGGGGGGGGGGGTGTTGGTTCATATAGACATAGTTAAGATGAAAAGAAGAATTAGGGAAGTATCCCAGAGAATTTAAGTTTAAGGTACTGCTGCTTTCATGTATTTGGTTATTGAGAGTGGCAGAAAATAGATTTTTTTTTTTTTAAAAAGAAAAGACTAGTTTGGTTATGAAAAGGGATAGAAGAAGGGCTTTTTCTGAAAAACTGGTGAAACTAAAGAGTAAAGAAACACAGTTCTCGGGAAAATGTAAAGAGAGACAAATAGTTAGGACTGATTAGAGAGAACTGAGATGAGCTGTTTGAGGATAAAGTAATGAATGAAGCAGCAGGGCATTGCGATCCCTCAAGTCTTTTGTGTTTGACTGTCTTTAGAGTGTGAAAGGTTGAAACGCAGAAAGTGGAAAATTAAATAACTCTTTGGAGACTATAGAAAGATTAAATAAGAACCATTGGTTTTATAATTTGCAAAAGGTGGATTTTGTGAGTTTTACTACAGAGGGAAAATGAGTCACTGAACACCAGTAGTCTCTCATCTGAGACACCAAGAATATTGAAAGTGCTAGCAGAAGAGGGGAAGAGCCAATTAGAGGGAGCTTAGCTGAGAAGACAATAGAATACAGTTAGGAGGACAGTGGAAAAATGAACTAATTGCAAGCCTTCAGCTATGGTGCTGGCAGTATCTGATTCACTGGAGAAGAGGCTTGAATTCTTATTGCACTCTACTTCTGTTTACAAGTTGAAAGGTGCTGGTTGTTCCCTGCTCTTATCTCTATTTTGATGCAAAGAATGAAAGGAAAAATACAAGTTTACAATTTGCTTTTCATTAAGTATTTGCTGAAATCCAATTTGCTGTCACCTAATGGGTGATAGAATATCCTACTGAAGGAAGAACTGAGTTCTTGCCCAAATTGCCAACATGTAGAACTTTACTGTGAGCTGTGTATTGATGTAAAAAGATGCTGAGAGCTAACTGGATGACACAGAATCTAGTCTAACAAAGAGTTGATTGGGCTTGTTTGCATTGCCTAGAGACACAACCAGGTTAATTCTGGAGTTCTTCAGCTTAAATGAAGGAAATTGCTTGTCACAATAACAGCATAATATTTTCTCAGTGCCCTTTAAAAAGTCAGTTACAATGCCTTGTCACAGCTTCATTAGTTTCAGAGAAGAGAAATTTTTTTGTGAAGACCAAGAGAGAAGCAGTTAGTAGAGAAGTTAACTTCATGTGATACGTATAGCTAATGAAGGTGCCAAGGATATCAGGATCTAAAATGTACAAGTATAAGTGACCCCAGGTACATGGAGTTTCCTTATTCATGTATATTCCTACTAGATATCTGGAAGAATGTGCCTGATGAGGTGTATGGGAGATGGGTGAACCCCAAAATACAGACAGTCCAGGTCGTGCTCGAATGAATTCGACTCAAGCCTTCTTAAAGCCAAAGAAAACAAAGGTTTATTAAGGATTCCCCTAATTGGGTTGCCTCTCAAGGAGCCTAAGCATTTGTGACACTTGTATTCACAAGTGGGCCCGATACAATCCCAGCTAGACATAGTCTGAGCTAGATTGAATCTGAGCGCCTTCATGGAGGCAAGGTGGGACTTAAAGACAGAAAAGAGTATAGGAGGGATCTGGGGGTCTGGTGGTCTCGTAGAGTGATGGGAGGAGGGGTTTAGGAAGGGTCTTGAGGAGAAGTCCAAGGAGGGTCAAAGGCTGGAAACACCTGGAGGCTATCAGAAGATATCAGACAATGAGGGTTTGGGTGGGAAGCAGATGGGGCAATCCAGAGATCTCGATAGGGGCAGTATGGGAATGTATACAGATCTTGATGGCTGCCTGGGGAATGGGGTTTTGATGGGATCAAGGGTGGGGAGTGCAAGAGACCTGAAATGATAATGAAAAGCCCATGGGCTTCCTGAGACTGCTGTAACAAATGGGAAGATTAGATTTGAGTAAGAAAGGCCAGATTAAGGGGGAAGATTCAAAGGGAGCTCAAGGAGGTTCCCAGAGTCTGAACCCCATCATGCCCACTTCTCCTCCATAGTCACTGCATTGACTGTGACTCAGATTTATATGTTTGGATGATATTGATTATTCTTGCATTTGCATTTGGTTGCATAGTTATATTTGTAACTTTTGCTTGTGCATTATCATTTTTTCATTTAATTTTAATTTTATTTTTTCTAATTACATGGAAACAAAATTAACACTCATTTTAAAAAGAAATTGAGTTCCAAATCCTCTTCCTCCCTTCCACCTCTCCAACATCCTTGAGAAAGCAATTTGATATAGATTATACATATGTAGTCATGCAAAATATTTCCGTGTAGTCATGTTGTAAAAGAAAACAGACTACAAAAAGAACCCAGCAAGAATAATAAAGTTTTTTTTTTTTAAAGTTTGCTTCATTCTTTATTCATGCACCATCAGTTCTTTCTCTGGAGTTAGCAATTTTCGTTATGAATCCTTTGGAATTGTCTAAGATCATTGTATTGATGAAAATAACTAAGTCATTAACAGTTAACAGTCATAAAATACTGCAATATTGTACAATATTCTCCTCATTATGCCCACTTCTTTACATCAGTTCATGCAAGTCTTCCCAAGCTTTTGAGAAAGCATCCTGTTCATCATTTCTTTTAGCTGTGCATTGTCATTAAATAAATGTTTTATACTTGAGAGTTAATAGTGTCATCATTGTGACTGATGGATTTCCTGGTGGATGTAAATAGAAAGTGTGAGAATATTCCACATCCTAATAGGGTTGCCCCTAATATTCTCTAAAAGCATTTGAGTTGGAGGCATATGTTGATGAGTCTTTTCAGTGAGCTTCATTCCTGCCAGTAGACTTGAAGGCTAGTAAGTGCCAATGTCTTTTAAGCTGTTCTTTTTCAGTCAAGTCACCATCTGCGACTTTTCCATTCTTTCTGAATCCTTTGTGTGTCTATACACAAACATATACATATATACATACGTGTATGTATATACACACAGATACACACATATATTATGTATATGTCCATGAGTATATATGTATGATTTTTATATATGTATGTAAAATGCATTTAATAATATATACATGTAAATACATTTAATATATACATATATTAATATACATATATTTAGAATATCAGGTCAGGCATGAAAATTTTAACTTTAATAATCTTTTTAGGGCTCAGTTACTTAATTGTTAGAGACAAGGGGGCTATCCTAGACAATCTTTATTAGTCTAAGATCCTATCATTTTGTTAGGTAGTATTTACATTTCTTCACATAGTATGTTTGTCACTGTATTTGGAAAAACAAAATGCAGTGTTTCCACTATTATTGTTAATAAAAAGAGTTCATTACAATACAGAGAAGCATGAAAAGACTTAAATGAACTGATGTAATATGAAGTAAACAGAAATGACTACAACAATGTAAATAGAATCACCACAAAACAATAAAAAATAAAGGCTGTAAAAATACCAAGTAGGGCCTCAAATTAATTATGCTCATTTTTTTCTCTTTCTCTCTTCCCCCCACCTTCTTTTAAAATTCTTTATTGTATGAGATAGCCATCTGGGAAAGGGAAAGAGGAGGGATATGAGCAAAAAAAAAAAATGTGCACTATAAAAACAAAAGATATCAATAGCATTTATTTAAAAAAAAATCATCATTACAATAGCTATAACTAGCAATGTGCCACTGGAGATTTGCATCAACGCCCTGGGGGTGGGGCCACACTTCCTCCTCACTTCTTCTATTGGTGCAAGGTCACATAGCATGCAGCTGCTACTACCCCAGGGTCCCACCACTTTCTCAGCTCTCTCCTGGGGCACACCTCTTCTCCCCTCCCCAGCTCCCCACATGGATGAAGGCTCAATTCTCTAGAAATTCTGTTGCTGTTCTCCTGGTGTTACCTACAGATACACTCAGAGTGCTTTAACCTTGTTGGATCTCATGCCAAGTGCATGGCAGTCTCATATTCTCCTTTATTTACATTTTATGAGACAGTACTACTCATCATCTTTCACCATTTCCTCCTATAATGTTTTGCAAATTAATTTATACTCTAAACAAATGTTGTCCTTAGCTGCCTCTTCAGTTTGATTGGTTGGGGAGATTTCTGGGCATTCTCAACCTCTCTGTTCTGGAAAATTTTTCATTGGTTAATCTTTTCTAGTAGGTGTTGATAGAGTCACTCTGCTTTCTTTTGTCCATTTGCCATTTAAGGGAGTTGACAGCTTGTTGAAACAGGCAAAGTTAGAGCTTTCGTAATCTGTTTTTGTAATTTGGTATTCACTTTGATCTTTGCTCTAACTAGTTGATGATCTGACTGCACCCAGGTAGCTGATTCTGAAATGGCGGTTCTTCTTGCAACCAGGCATTTCCTGTCTATTAAGATGTAGTCATTTACATTTTTAATGATAGCACTTGAGACTAAGCATTCTTAACACATTGGGACTCTTTTCCTTGAGTGAATGAATTAATTAGTGAATGAATAAATAAATGAATAAAAGAAAGTGTGTATTAAGCACTTACCATGTGCAAAACATTGAATCTAAGAGCTAAGGATGAAAACGAAAAAGCAAGGCAATACCTCTTCTCAAGGACCTTACATCCTAATAGTGAGAGACAATACATAGAGGAGATGTAAGCAACAAGGTAGATGGAAAATCTCCATCCTTAGGGTGCAGTGGCAAAGCATATGGTAATGAGTCTTATTTAAAATCATTTCCAGTAATACAGCCAGATCTGGTTTTCTGTGTAGAACCACTTGGTAGTGCCAAGGATTTTGTTGGCAAGAACCTACTTTTCTGATCTTCAGTAACTATGGCTACTGAGAAAGTCAAAGCTAAATTACCAGTTTCCAGAAAGCATATCTACAAAGGTTGCTTTCCCGTGGGGCCAGGCCCAGTGAGCTGGGTGATATTGCTATTCCCATGATGCCTTGACTTCACTGCAGATCACTGGCATTTGGTCAGTGATGAGGGCTGGTATACTTCTCTACAAGAGTTAGTCCCTTTCAGGATAGATGAAAGGGCCGGCTGGAAGCAGGGCCAGTGGTCTGAGGAATATTGCCAATTCCAAGTCAAATTAATAAGAATTTTTTGTTGCTCAATCATTCAGTTGTGTATAACAATTCACGTAAGAATGAACTATGTTGTAATGGGATTCTAGTACACTAATAATATATTATTTTTTATCCGTCTGTCTCCACTCCTGTAGAGATGAGACCATAACTGCCCATTGGATTCTCTTGGCAACGATAGTGGAGTGGTTTGCCACTTTCTGAGACAATACTTTTCCATTGGATCCTTTTGTTAGTCAATCAGAAGTTGTGACTTGCCCAGAGTTACACAGTAAGGAAGTGTCTGAGGCTGGATTTGAGCTCAAGTCTTCTTGGTTCCAGGTCCAGTGCTCTGTCTACTGAGTCCCCACTGCCTCACTAACAAGTCTTTATGAAATGTCTATTTTATGATCGGTGTTTCCAGGCCTCTTGGGCTCAAGATCCTAAGTTATCTCTGTCAGGGAAGAGAAGGTGGTAGCTGAGGGGCTTTGATTTGCTTGGCATTCTCAAGGTACTTTGTTGTTTCAGACAAGCTGACCTGCCTGCCTATCTGTAGTTGGTGTTGGTGGTGCTGGGAATAGCTGGTCTCATCTCTACAGGAATTTCTCCCCTCCTGATTATTAATATTAATGATCACTAATGTTCATAATAAAAAAAAATTCAAAAACCTACAGGTCCTTGGAAAATATTGATATTTTGCTAATTCATATCATAAAAGAAGCTCAGATGATTCTGCCTTTACTCACTCATCTTTTGTCTTTCCACTTGCTTCTTGAGAGGCAAGTATATGAAATAAGACCATTTTATAATGCTGATGTGGGGGTGGGGAAGGTACAGGAATGATGTATTGGCCCTTTACTATATGAAATTGCTATATGTTAAGGAATATAATTTAATTCATGGCATAGTTGAATTCATGTAAGAATGAACTATATTGTAATGGAATTCTAGTACATTAATAATGTATTAATTTTTTTATTGATCTGTTGCTGCTACTTTTCTTTAGGAAGTTGCTGTTTTCTCAAAACACTCAATTATCACAGCAGGAAGAAAAGGGTGAGCTCAAAATTTAAATCCTCATTCTACAAGAGTCTTGATACCTGGATACTCAGGTAAGCCTAAGCCAGAATGGAGTCTTTGTAATTGTTCAATAGTCAACTGCTTTGTGGCAGGTCTGTAATGGTGCACTACTGAAAATGGTTAAATTGTCAAAAATCTAGCATGACTAGACCATTATTATTCCCATTTTGAAAGTGAGGAAACTGAGGCACACAGAGGATAAGTTATTTGCCCCACTTAATACAGCTAATAAGTTCCTGAGTGTGTATTTGAATTCAGGTCTTTCTGACTCTAGGTGCAGGAGATACAAGGAGTCTATGTCCTAATGGTGATATCACCAATGCATCTTTAAGAATATGCAAAATAAATCTAAAGAGAATAAATATAAGGTAGTTAAAAATAAAGAGGATATGAGTTGTTGAGGGTGATCAAGACAGACTTCATATGGAGGGTTGCCCCTGATCTGTGTTTTGAAGGAACAAAGAGATTCTCTGTAGCAGACATGAGAAGGGAGCACATTTTAGGTATAAGGGAGGACTCTTTCAGAGAGGCTGGGAGAGCATTTGAGAAACAGATTGTAGAACAATTTAGCTTGATCACAAGAGTACACAAGGGGAGAACCATGTCCAGAATAATGAGGATTAACTTGACCCTCACTGCAGTCTATCTCCCACACAGTTACTAAAATGATTTTCCTTAAGTATTATTCTTATCATGCCTCTCTCTGACACAATAAACTTCAGTAGCTCGCTACTACCTGTAGGATAAAATATAAACTTTTTTTTTAGCTTATAAAATCCTTCACAGGTAATAATGAGTCACTACTATTGAGTCAGACTTTATCAGATTAGCAAGTAAGGAAAATCAGTTTGGCAGCTATTTAGAGGATAGATTAGAATGGGGATTGACTTGAGTCAGAAAGATCAATAAATAGTGTAGGTGAGAGGTGAGTAGCCTGAAAAAAACTGATGGATAGGGGAAGAGAAGGGGTCCTATTCAAGGATTGTCATGAAGGAAAAAGAAGATTTTATAAGTGATTGGATGTTTTGGATAAGAGAGAGTGAGGGGTCAAAAATGACACTGTTAAACAATCTTAAGAGACTGGAACAGCTGTGACGCCTTCATAGAAGAAGAAAATTCAGAGGAAGGTTTGGGTTTGTAACAAATCATGTTTTGTACACATTGAATTTGAGATATCCCTAGGTTATCCAATTTGAAATGATTAATAGGCTTTTGCTGATGTGGAACTGAACGTCAGGAGAGACTTGAACTGGATACATAGAACTGGGAGTTGCCATATTCTCTACCTTCTTTTACCTCCTGTACCACTATTGAGAACACATATGATATCCATCATACAGATGAAGTTGTGCAAAATATATTTATACATTAGCCATGTTGGGACAAGAAAAATAAAGAGAAAAAAGTAGATTATTGGTAACTTTGGAAAGAAACTTTGGAGTTTCAAATGAGGGATGTTTGGAAGCCAAACTTTTAAGGATTGAGGAGTAATTGAGAGAAGGGAAAATGGTGGCAATGAATGTAGACAGCTTATTCTAGGCTTTAGGCTTTTTGTCAACATTCCATGAATTCTAGTACTAGTAGAGGCAAGTCTCTTCAATCCTCTAGATCTCAGTTTTCTCATCCATTAAATAGGCACACAGGACTGGATAATCTGTAGTGCCCCTTCCAGCTCTTAAAAAACTCTATGAAATAAAAACTTTATTTATATTTCCATGAATATAATACAGTTCTAAATCAAAGCAGTAAATTCTTTTCTGAGACTTTTGTCCTTAAAAGAATGGTTCAAGTCATATATTGTATATGTAGGAGAGGACTACGGTCTATCTGGCTTAGATTCCTCCCACCCACCCATTGCAGGAGCAGCTTTATTTAAAAGAAGGTAAAACTGGCCCTAGATCTGATTGGCCTGTGTGATTGGCTTTGGCTTGCCTGATGCACCTACATTCCTTGTACCTACCCACCTACCCAGTTAACATGGGATAAGCCTGGCACAAAGCTTCCTTTGAAACATGACTGGGCTTCCCTGGCAGCTTCTTGGTAATCTAAAGGCACAAAAAGCCCCAGTCATTTGGGCTCTAGTCCCCTTAGACTTGTTAAATTTCTGAAGTTCACTTGAACTACCTTATTCTACCCTGCTATTTGTGTTTCCATATGAAGATGAAAGAAGCTCATTAATGTTGAATCCTTGTTGCATGTCCTTCCTGTATTAAGTCAAAATAAACCTGCTTATGTTAAATGTTCAACTACTTGAAAATACCTTATTTTGTCTCAACATCAAATCTGAACAAAGAAAGAAAGCCAGCTGTAGAGCCCTGCCTTTAACAAGAAGCAATTCAAATTTTTACATGTAAAAAGAATGAAAAAAATTAGTCCTTTTATGTGGTGGGAGGAGTTGACTCCTCCAGCTAGCAACCTGATTGATCTCTTCACACAAAGCAAGTAGCAGATAATAGAGATTATGAGGTTTTAATTCATTAAATGAGGTTTAAAGACATTTGTATATACCCTGTTGTCACTTTATGAAGTTGGAAACTTCCCTGATAGAATCAGAGGGACAGTTTTACATTGGCTGGGGAATGATTGGTCATGTCCTTGTTGGACCTTAAAAGGCAAGCTGCCCACGCCTGTGTCATAGTTGAGGCAAATTCAGAGCTGGAAACATCTTTGTGGTGTATGATTCATTCACCTTTACCAAAGAGCTTTGGGGAGAGGAGATTTCTTTCTCCTACCTTCTCTATTTACCATGGCATCTTGCCAAGAAGCTAATTGTCCAGAAGGAGATATCACTTTCAGTAGGGAGGAGAGAGAGAGACAGAGAGACAGAGAGAGAGAGACAGATAGACTATGAGAGGCAGAGACAGAAACAGAGATAGTCAATTAATAATATGGGCCTGGTACTATGCTAAGCACTGGTGATACAAAAAAGTTGCAAAAGACAGCCCTTGCAATAAGCAAACACATATGTACAACAAGTTATACATGACCAATAGGAAATGAGGGCACTAGAATTAAGAAAGGTTGGTAGAAAGTAGAATTTCAGTTGAGACTTAAAGCAAATGATTTCAGTGAGGATGAACACAGTCAGCTACCACACTGATGGCAAATTCTTCAACTTGGAAAGTCTATAAGCCAAGATCAACGTGAAGCGAGTGTTGGTGCATGGTCTTCTGTTTGCAGATGGTTGTGCGCTCAGTTCAGCCTCTGAAAGTGAGATGCAACAAAGCACGGATCAGTTGTCTGGTGCTCGTGTTAATTTTGGCCCAACAATTAACACTGAGAAAACACAGATGCTCCATCAACCGCCACCACACCATCCACAGCTGGAACCATCAACTGCAGCAAATGGAGAAGTTTTGAATGCTGTGGAAAATAAGTTCACTTACCTTGGTGGTATACTTTCCAGGGATGTACACATGGAGAATGAGGTTGAGGCATGCATTACCAGAGATAGAGATGATAATTAGATCATAGGAGCTGATGACATCACCAAGTGAAGTAGCATTGAGGGGAGAAGAGAAGAGGGCCCAGAAGAACCTTGTGGGATATCTGCAATTGGATCATTGTCTTGCTTGTCCGTAGTCCTGGAAGAGAACCATGACATCAGACAGGTGATGTCATGACAAGCAAGTGATAGTGGATTTAAGTGAGGGAGGGCTGTGCAAAGTCATCAGCATCACTCTCTCCTCCATAGTCATGAGAATCCAGTGGCAAGGCAAAAGTGAAGATGACTGGCCTGGTGATGGCCCGGAGGTCTCCATTTATGTGAATTTTTAAAGGGTACCCAGTTTCTGGGCAAGCCCTCAAGGTAAAGGACCTTAGAAGACATCTAGCCCAAACATGCCATTTTACATATGAGAAAACAGAGATGTAGAGAAGGTAGATGAATTGTCCAAGGTCACATAAGCAGTAAGCACCAAAACAGGTTTTAAAACCATGTCTTCTGACTCCAGTCACCCTGCTCTCTTCACAATACCACCAAACATCCTTTATTTTGTCCACTTAAAATTGAAAAAAAAAATACCTCATAGAGCTAAACCTTTAGTATGAAGTTATTAACAAGGTGGTTTTATGGACTTGTTCACCTTGTCCCAAGTGGCAAACTGTTTATGTCAATCTGATGATCCAGAAACAATGTGAGGATGCCATGTAGGTGTTTACATATTACATGCTTAAAGCAGGGAGGGAATAGAGAGACAATCTTATCCACACCCCTCATTTTGTTCAAATAATGAAGTGGATGGCTGTAGGGATTAGTTTACTTGCCCAAGGCAAACCCCTGAGAGGTAACTGGACAAAGGAGATCTGTTTTTCTTTTTGTTGCTGGACACTATGACAAAGTGGATCACACTAAGGCAAAATTTCAACCACGTGTGCTTTATTCTGATTGTGTATGTACCCAATAAAAGCTTGAACTCTATAATGCTTGATCCTTTGAAGTTTTAAAAAGCATATTGCATTGGACAGGAGGACCTCTCCTGTCCCTCCAAACTCTGAGACTGTAATCTTGCCTGTAATCTCCGGTCTCAATGAAGGTATGCAGAGATCCAAACCCATTCTCAAATTTCTATTTGCACCTGCATTAATCTCTCAAAAAAGTGCTAGTGCCTTCCATATTTTCTTTTATATAATGGAAACAAGCAAGAGCAGTTAAAAGACAAGTAATTGTGGTACGGCATCCAGTTGGGATAGTACAAAGTCAGGAGCTCATTCTATAGCCTTCAGAGGCTACATCAATTTCTCCTCCTGGACTCTGATTTCTTTCTAAGGGAGGGCATGTCATCTACCAGTGTAACAGAGATACAAACTTTGAGAGGGTGTCTCTTTAGTAGGCAAGTAGGGAAAATGCACAGTTCCCTCTTGTCACTTTACAATCAGACTAGTGTTTGCTCATCGGTTCTTAGTTGGAGGAAAAATGTGGCTTTCATTCTTCCTCATATAATAACCATTGTCTGCTCACTGGGCTCTGCAGGAAGAGGATGGGCACCAGTAACAAGTCTGAGTGTCCTCCCCAAAAAGTCCATTCTTTTTCTCCTTGAGCTGGTAACAGGAGAAAATACCAGCTCCTTCCATTTTTAGTTTCTCTCTTCCGCAAGTTGTTCCAAAACTCATTTATAGCAACCAAGTTTTTAAATGTCATATGAACTCTGGGATAATAGCTCCTTGAATCTCTCATCTCCATAGCAGTGCTCTCAATGTAGGTCCTACATTACTTCTTGGACCCAGGAATTTTTCAGGATATTGAATCATCCAGGGTATACTTGAATTGTGTAATTATAGAGCACAAACATCGAAATAAACATGAAATTTTAAAATAAGAAGAGTTATTATCCTGGCATCCTAGGTGATCATCCCATAGTATTATTGAAAGCAAAAGTATATTAGCAATCCCAGCCATAGACATGACAACAAATAAAGGATTTTTTGAGTGGTTGATTCAGAGATTAAATATCTATATTGCATGTAGGATGTAGTGCATGCATACCATAAAAGTAAAAACACATCCAAAGTACATAAAAATATTATTATTACTATATTAGACAACAAGAGGACTAACAAAGCTATCTAGTTATAATGCTATCAATAAGCCTTTAAAAGCAAACATAAATATAATTGTTAGCATAAATGCAAATAAACAGTTAGCCAGCTGTACAAAACTAACAGATGTGTTAAACTACAAAAAACACAAGCACATAAAAGCAAAATGATAAAGCAAGCTGTCACTCAACATGTAGTTAGCATGTACATCAATGAACAAATACAATTACATGCAATGTAAATTTTATATGGGCAAATTCTAGTATTGTATGCCTACATGTGTACCTAGAATATTTCTCCTAGTTTACCTACAACATCATAAATTGACCTGATGACTGCTAGCTCTTTGGTAATCTGCCAACCTCTCCTGCCCTGAACCTGAGCTGTTTGATGATATGAGGTGATCATCATTGTCGTTATAGATAGAGGCTCACATCTCTAAATCTCAGCTTGTAGAAAGGCTAGTCTGGCTCTCAGTATTTTAATGCTCTATGAATTGTTTCTATACCCTAAGAACCTCCATAGCTGAAATTCTAGGCATAAAAGAAGCTGCCTCTGGATTGTCTTTTTGCCCTGTGTCTCTTTTTAGAAACAATACTTTCAGAATCAATAAGTGGTCTTGTATAGCTGTGGAGTGGTCCCTCTTGCTTAAAGTCTGGTGAGATAAGTGCCCATCTCTTGTGTTCATCTGCTCGTCAGAAAATCCAACTCTCTAACAAGTGGTTACAGCAAATTGTTGCAGCTCTCTAACAAGTGGTTAGAGGAAATTGTTTTTATAGCACTCTCTCCACTGACCACCTCCATCCCTCACCACTCTCTAGGGTTATTCTATAAACAGGCAAGTTTCTTAGACTCTCAACAACTTTCTATGGGTTCACTTTCCATCCGTTCACTATTTCTCATGTCTCTTGAACACTGAGCTGTCTCAAAAACAAAACAAAACAAAAGAAACCTGTCTTCTCAATGGCAGCCTCCATATCACCCTCAGAAATCTAACTACTATTTGTTTTTGTTGTTATCTCTCTGGAGTCATAATTGAGATGTTACATTGTTAAATTTGCATAAGTTACACTTTTTGCAACTATAAAGCACAAGAAATTGGGTAAGTATGGCTATTGCCCAAAAATAAACAAGTCACAGGTGTAAAGCCTATGACATCATCCTTATAGAGTTATGCTTGTGTACTAAAAATGCTACATTTTGACTGCACTGAGATTTTTTTTTAGTATGAGTACTATATTTACTTTTCAACACCATATTTTAAGGATGACGTTAGTGATCTGGATATCATCCAAGGAAGGGTAACCAGGATCGTGTGGGGTCTCAAACTCATGACATAAGAGGATCATTTGAAACGAGTGGAGATGGAAACTTTGAAGACTGAAGATTCAGAGAAAGTGAGATAGCTGTATTCAAGTATTTGAAAGACTATAACATGGGAGTAAAGTTAGACTCGTTCTCTTTGACTCCAGAGAGCAGTACTGGTGTGAAGATAAACGTTGATTGAATCAATAAAATCAATCGCCCTACCCCACTTAATCAAGGGAGAATATCTCTATTAAATCAATCAATCGATCAAGGACAGTAGAATAGGTCTGAGGAGTCCGTAAAAGTTATTGGATAAAATGAATTATTTTCACAGGAAATGTGTTAGTACCAACAGAGAGAATTTAATCATGCCCTGTGTGCCTTTTATAAAATAGCAAGCCACTTTAGAACCTAGGGATCAGAATATCTGGAAGTATAGAAGAGTAGGGCATCCCAGCTAAGCCTCTGTGAGTTGCTGAGTGTGGGGAGTGGAATAGAGCCTCTGCCTCCTCCCCCACCCTTGACCACTGAGAAAACTTATAAACTACAGAGGGCCAAATAATTTGGACTTATATGAACAACAGAAGTGACTGGCGGTAGTGTCTATAGTTAAGAGATGAGGACAAATTAAAAACAGGAAAAGGGCAACCTCGGGATACTACAAGGGGCCTTGCAACATCAGGGGGTCTCATGAGCTATGGTCCTTCCAAGTCAGAGCTCTATCCCTGAGAATCCTTTAGAATCCAGAAGGGAGTATAGTGACTGCACTATGGGGACCCAATCTGCCAGTGACAAAAATTGTGGAAGTGTAGTTCCAGAATATGCTGGTGGATGACTGTGGCTGATTAGCCAATATAAGCTCAGAGGGCTCTACCACAGTTCAGAAACAAACAGTCCACATGAACATTTGGAGTGAAGATGTCTCTAAGTTCAAGCATCTCATGTTTGTTTTGCGCTACTGCATGACAGGACGGGTGATGTCTTTTGAGTCATGCATAAATTGAACTTAGATGAGGTAGAGTTCTTTCATCAGCCTCCAGAGTCATTGGTGTCTAGTGGCAAGATAAAAGTCAAGAGGAATGGTAATGGTTCTAGATGCAATAGATGAGCTTGGTGTTTTCTATGTCTAACTAACCTACAAGGACTCCACAGAGTCTGCTTTGGCCACCTTTATGACTGTTGGAACAATTTATTCTCATTCACCCATTCCACCAGGGGCGGTCTTTACAAGCCTAGGGTAGGTACACCCCAACTCACTGATGGATTTGAGACTCCTCAGTTAACCTTAACTTGATCTAGCCCATCTGCTGAAAGTATTTACCAGGGTGTGACCATTGCCTATGATATAACTTCTTGGAGCTACAGGTGAGAATTGGGTGGAATCAGGTGGACATCAAAGGTGGACACAAATCCTGAAGAGTTCTCAACAGCCCTTATACCAGAGGTATCAGTCTTCCCTGAACACCCTTACAACTTAATGTAATGATGAGTGAAAGGGGCAGAGAGGCAAATCTAGGTTTGAAGTAAAGAAAAAATTCCTAAAAAATAGGGCATATCTCTCCATTGACTTGTATGACCTTGGATAAGTCACCTAACCTTCATGAATTTCAATTTGTTCTCTCAAATAATGGGATTGGAATAAATGACCTCAGAAGTCCCTTCTAGCTCTAGAAATACAATCCTATGAAGTTGTACTGACTTACAGGCAACACCACTCTACTTTCAGCACCACAGTGCTCACGTTCAGCATAGTCCAATATTTTAAATGAAATCAAAAATGTAATTGGGCATTTATTTTTTATACCAGCTAAGAAAGTCATGCAGTAAATCAGTGGGAAAACTAAAACTAGAACCCAATTTCCAGTGTTATAGTTCAGTGTCCTTTATACTACAAGAATTCTGAATTCAGTTCTCTGTATAAGAACAAAATGAAATTGTTTATGCTTAAACGTTCTGATATGTTAGACTTGGAATTCAGGGTATAATGAATACCTTGGGGCATATTTGAGGTCCATTACTGGTTTCTTTTTTGGTCAATGAACCCATCTAGATGTGTCATAAATCTTTAGTACATCTTTAAAGAGATAAAAAGAACCATGTAAAGCGAAAGCAACAAAGATAAATGGAGTTATGGATGAGTTTCTGAGTCACTTTGATGGAGACTGACATGGTGCCTTTTCTGCATCTGGAAATCATCTGGACCCTCATCTGTTTCTTCAGGGTAAGGAAATAAGCACAAAGACTTTTTTTGGCATAAGATATAAGTTGGCTGGTATTAACCAACAGCTGTTGAGTACAACTCCAAATGGCTATCTGTCTCACTTGAATGGATATTGTTAAATATTTATATTTACATACTAAGAAAAATTAAACTGAAAAATGTATCAGGGCACCTTTAAAAATCATGGAAACATATGTTATCACTTCTAAGAATTACTCAATTTTACTTGTGGGAAAATCACTTTTGATATAATATACATGCATATATGAAAATCAGATTTATATATAGTCACATCTCACTGATACAGAGGTCTAAATCTTCCATCATACCATTATGATGTCCCTCTACCCCACAAAAAAGAAGACTTTGAATGCCAAAAATTACTGTCAAAAAGTCTGAGAAATGATCTTTACTCAGTTATTCAAAACCAATTTATTCTTTATATAGTTTTTAACTATTAAAACTCAAAACTCACTAAGACTTTTGGAATACTCTATATACAAACACACACACACATATATATTGTAAACATGTATTGTATATGTACATAGAAATATACTTACAAGTGTAGGTCTACAATACATATACATATATAATGTATGAAAGAGAATGAATAGATTCATGAGAGAACATGATATGGAGATCTTGTTTGAGCAAGAAAAGGTAAAAAATCTCACTAGTGACAGCTTGGTTGCCCAAGAATAGAGTCCACGATTCCAGTGGGAAGGGGACAAGTAGGATGAGAATGATTGTCTGAGTTAAGGTGATCTGGTCTGGAACTGGTAAAAAGTGATGTGGAAGCCTGGTTCCAAGGAAAATTAAGGTGAAAGTTCAATCATTATATCTCTAAATATACCTACTATTATATCTCTTGTGGCAAAAATGCCAGAGACAAATAAAACCCTCTGATAATAAAATGTGTGCTCATCTGTTGGAGAATTGCTGAATAAATTATGTTATATATGAATGGAATGGAATGATGAACATGAGGAATTCAGAGAACACTGAAAAATTTTATGATCTGATTCAACTTCACAAGCATTATTAAGCTGATAAACTGAGTGATAAACTGAACCTGGCCAGTGCAGATGTTGTGCTCTGGAAGCAGCGTCATGAAGACATTGTGAAAAGAGCAAAAGGAAGCTGGCCCCTGTGGTACTGGAATCATTAGTTACCCTGGCCTCATCGGTTCCCTATGTGTGTGTCTCACTACTGGTATACTCTCTGTTTGCACCTTCTCTTCATACTTGGTGTATATTTGTGGAAAAATGTGACCCAGCTATGAGGAATATGTTTTTAATTATTGTTTTTATCATGTTGTCTTAATTATAGAAGTTCTTCATTTGAACTAATTGCATTTATTGACTGAGAGTTAAAGGTAAATGCAGCAGGGATGTCTCATGAGTTAAAGTTTTAGGACTTTTTGGGGATAACACAAGTTATATTTATTGGGAAAGAGAAAGACACCAGTCCCCAGAAATGCTAAGGGTGGACAGGCTAGGCAGGGAGGTGGCTAATTGTTCCTAATGTACAATCTCTGTATGGGTCCTCTGTGTCAGGCAAGCTCCAAAGTATCTTTGAACATGGGGCAGTAAACCCTGAGGATCCAAGCCATTAATATGAATTCAAGCCTGAGACGGGATTGTACAATGAAACTACCTTCCTATTTTCTAAAACTGTCTACTTAATGAGTTAGTTGAGCTGGCTGCCAATTAATACTAGTTTAGGAAATTACTTAGTTTAATGTTACTTCCCCAAAATGACTGTTGTCCTGGATCCTGTATGCTTCTGCCTCATCTTTCTTTAGCTTTCTTTCTTTCTAAAGTAGTATCACATTGGATGTTGCATAGATAAGTGATGAGTTAGTAACTTCTAGCCACTGTTTGCTAACAAATCTCTCTTGATTTTTCTAGGTCACCCTTTCTTTGTCTGGGTCCTCTTCTGACACTAATAAACTTATAGCCTTTTCCTTCATCTTAACTCAAACTATTCTATTTTCTGACCTTTCCAATCTATACTTCAGCTAGAGAGTCCTGGTTGTGACCTACTTGAAAATGAAAAATCTTAGGATCAGAGATCTAGGGCTAAACGAATTTCAGATTTTGGAGGTCATCTGGTCCAAAACCTTTTCATTTTGTACTTGAGGTTGTTGTTGTGTTTGTCCTTTGTTGTTGAAGAAGACCATGCCATCAGATAAATGATGACATGACTTGCACTTGACTTTGAGTGAGGGAGAGCTATGCAAGGTCACCAGCCTCACTTCTCCTCCTGAGCCATCTGAATCCAGTGACCAGATATTCATCAGAATGACTGGAGATGGCCCTAAGATGCAATGAAAGACATTGACCCTTTAAGGAAGTAACTAAAGTAGAGGGAACTAATTCTACACATCTATAAGGAAGCAGACTTGGGAGAGCATTTCTTCACTAGAATTATTCCAGGCTGCCATCCTAATTTCACTGATAAATTCATTCCTCTGCTAAGATATTTGAAGGTACAAACTGATTTCATGCTGAATCAGAGCATCCCTTGGGATATGCTGTCCTGGTGGTTCCCAGAATTCATAGAAGCATTTATAGTTTTGCATTGATATCAAAGAAGCCATATATATGGTGGAAAGTGGTTCCCTTTTCCCAGAGCCACCCTCTGAGACACACTTCCAGTTTTTGTATTCTAGGATTCTCTGAAATTCAGGGCTCTTCTGGAACCATGTCCAAGTCTCTTTCCATTACACCAAAAACTAATGCTGTTGTCAGCAGTTCTCTTTTATGTTCTCCTCTAGTATCTACAAGTCCATACCTCTCATTTTGAAACTGGATCAAATATTGCTTTGCATTCTCATTTGACCTATTTCATGTCTACAGGGATTATGGCTCAATAGATTAGGAAACAGCTCTAGGTTAAATCTGTCCTTTTTCACTAAATATCTGAGTTATCTTAGACTTTTTAAGCCTCAATTTTCTCATCTGCAAAAATGGGCATGATAGTATCTGCCTCAGAGGATGAAATAAGATATTATATATGAGGTACCTGGAAAACTTGAAAGGAAAAAATATAAATGCCAGTAATTATTATATATTGTTTCTGCTATTAAACTGGTAAGTTTCTGGAGGGTAAGCAGGGATAATGTCTTTGCTTTTGTTTTCTTTTCAACATTTAGGATAGTGTCATATGTATGGAAGTTGTCCAGAGAATGTTTTGTTGAATATGAAGGCACTCATATTTAGGCATTCCAAAAACAAGTACTGATTAAGCAACTGTTACGGGCCAGGTGCTGTGTAAATTGGAGTTTGAAACTGAAAAATGTGATAGTGCCTATCCTCAAGAAACTTGTTTAATCTGAGGAAGATAGATGTAGAAATAAAATACATATAAGGTAATTGGGGGAGGGGCTGGTGGCTGGGCAGATCAGGAAAAGTTTCATGTAAAAAACAGTACTAAAATTATGGTTTGAAAGAAACTAGAGATTCTAAGAGATGAGTATGTAGAGGTGGTACATTTTAGGAAAGGAGGACAGCAAGGGAAAGATGAAGCTTCTGAATTCCTTTGTGGGTTTGGTCATCTTGATAAACACATGGCCCCTTCTGGCTAGTGGTCCATAGTGATCTTAAAGTTAATGGTAGTTTGAGGTTTTTGCCTTTGAGGAAACTGATAATCTTGAGTTCAGATCTCAGAGGCTGCCCATTTTCCTTTTACTTAATATTTCAGTCACTAGAAAGTTCTTTCTACTTATCCCCAAGAATGAATTTCTTGGGGAAAGCAAAGACTTATATTTACCAGCGCTGGGTCAGAACTCTGCTCAACTGCCTGGCTCACATGGCACATGTTGAAAGATGAAATATCTGGCAATTCTAGTTTCCAGGTTAGGAGTGGTTTCTTATTTGTCTATCTCTTTGGCTGGCTATATTTCTATTTTTGTGAATATATGATTTTCTGAGACAGAATCAAAGAAGCATTTGGCTTTTTTAATATTTTACTTTTACTCAATTACATTGTAAAATGATTTTTTTACATTTAAAAATTTGAGTTCCAAATTCTATCCTTTTCTCTCTCCCTCCCTGCTCACTTAGATGGTAAGCAATCCAATATAGGTTATATATGTTTAATAGTGTAAAACATTGCCATATTAGTCATTTTTGTACAAGAAGACTCGAACAAGAAAGACAGAAGAAAAGAAAGAAAGAATGAAAAAGAAAGAAAAGGAAAAAAGAAAGAGAAAAATGGGATACTTCAGTTTGTATTCAGACAATATAATTTCTTTCTCTGGAGGCAGATAGCATGTTTCATCATGATCCAGAGTCATTTGTATCTCTGACTTGTGGCTAAGGTTTGAGTTAAAAAATAAATCGAATGTAAGATGTTCCCTTTAAAGGGTATAAAGATGCATGTGGCTGACATGGCAGTATTAAAGCACAGTCCTCACCTTAGAGTCCTAATGAAATGGCTTTAAAAAAAATTCAATCAAATTCATGAATATTTCAAAGAGTTACTTTCCCCCATTTATACAATAAAAATGCTTATAAATACCAGAAAAAGTAATGATGCAAACATTTCAAGAAAATATAAATTTAGGACTAAGGTCACTGGAAATTCTAAGTATTAGACACTTAAAGAGAGGTAAGTGTGTTACAAATGTGTTATACATTATACAATGCGGTGTTGTAAAAGTCAATAATAAAAGAGCTAGTACATTCAAAATAGAGAAGTACTTTTAAAGTGAGATAAGCTGTAGAAGGGGTGGGGGATGGGGGAAGGGAATAAACATTTATGTAGCAACTACTGAATGCCAAGCACTGTGCTAGGAGTCTTACAATCTATTTGATCCTCACAACCCCACTGGGACAGTTAGATGTGAGGTAAGATTATGGGAATCACATTCATATAATGCTTTAAAATTTGCAAAGTGTTTTACATATACAATCTCAGTTGACATGCAGAACTCCTGTGAGGTATGCACTGTTTTCATTTTTATATTAGAAACAAAAACCATCCTGAATATCTTGGAGTGGCTTTCCCAAGGTCACACATATATAAAGATTTCATATATCTATATCTCTCTATATACAACTGTATATAGAGAGATATAGATGTATATATATACATGCATGTATATGTATATCTGTATGTATGTGTATGTATTATATATGTATACACACATATATGCATATATGTGTGTATACATATATGTGTGTATATAAACACATTTTCAGGTGCAGATGATGGATTAAAGTGTCTTGCATGACTTTAATAGCTACAAGGGAGAGCTTCCATTCTCATCATGGAGTAAGTGGGGACTGACAGAGATGCAAAAATATTAAAAAGAGCATTGTAAAATATTTTAAAGGTAGAAGAAAGCAAAAGTGTTCTGATGGGGACACAAAACTGGGTGATATTCTTTGTCAGAGGAAAAATTTAGCAAAAATGGAGGTTGGTAATTATGTCTTCTCTTTATTCATGATCAGTCTTTCATCTACTTTAAGCAACAATTCTGTTTTTTTGACTCTTCTCTATTATTTCAATATGCCAAACCACCTTTCTGTTGCATTCCTTTCTACCTTTAGTTAATTCTGAGTTTTTGGTGCATTTTGCATTTTTGTGTTCATCCTTTGTTACTTGGCCTTACACTTTATTTCTCCCATATATCTTTTGCTAAATATAAATATAAACTTCTGTTTTGTTGATGTTCAGTCATTTTTCTCAGACATGTATGACTTTTTATGGCCCCATTTGGGATTTTCCTGGCAAAGATACTGGAGTGGTTTGCCATTTTCTTCTCCAACCTACTTTGCAGATGAGGAAACTGAGGCATACAAGGTTAAGTGACATGCCCAGGGTCACACAGCTAGCAAGTATCTGAGGCCAGATTTAAACTCAGGAAGATGAGCCTTCCTGATTCCAAGGCCCCTATACTCTACCCACTTCACCATCTCATTTTGTTATTATTATGTTAAATTTAATATGTACTTAAAATTGTGTGGAATGGAAATACACACTTTCATGTGGAATTTTAAAATTCATCTTTCTGTACTGAATTACTTGCTGATGATTGTTAAATTAATAATAAAAAAGAAACAATTTTAAGGCTATCCTGGGAGAGAAGTCTGGTATTATGGCTTCAAGACTGGCCTCTGCACCATACTGGCCCTGTGACCTTGGCCAAGTCACTTCAATTGTGGAACTTTGGGCAATTCTCTAGGACTATAAGCTGCAGAGAAAGTGCTGATCGGCATTAAAGGCTTGTGATGTGTGAGAAGAATGACATTTGGTCTGTTTCATCCCAGAGGTCAGGACAAGGTGTAAGAGATTGAAGCTTTAAGTTGTTAGGAAAAACTTTCCAATAATTTACACTCTCCTCAAGTAAAATGAGCTGCCATGGGAAGTCGGAAGTTCCATCTCCTAAAAAGGTCTTCAACAGAGACTGGATGACGGCTTGCCTGGCATATTATAGGGGATACACCTTTGGGATATGGTCTGATATTGACTGGTGAAATTCTCTCCAACTGTTAAAATCTGTGATTCTTTGAATATCAATCTGAAGATGCAAAGTGACCTAGATTAATTTCAACCACATCTGCACAGCTGTGACCAATTACTAGGTGACCACGAAAGATCAAGAAGAAAGATTTAAGTCCATAATATTGTTCCCAATGATCATGAATTATAGTGTCAATCCATGATGAGGAACAAAGAGCACAAGCCTCGGGTCACCCAAGGAATGGAAAGAATGCAAAGGAAAAAATAATGTTTATAGGGTTGTTGGAATTAGGCATGGAAGGGACACTGGAGACCATCTTGTCCAAACTCATTATACAAGTAAGGTCACTAAGACCCAGGGAGGTTTGTGAATTATCCAAGTTCAAACCTCCACTCCTACCTTCATGTGGTCCTCTGTGCCAGAAATGTGTTTTTATCTCCACCTCTTAGAATTCCCATCTTCAAGGTTTGGCTCAAATTATACCTCTGCCTACAGGAAGACTTTCCTTATATCTCCTCCCTTCCCTTCTCTAGTTTTTATTGTTCTTTCCCACCCCTCCCATTACTTTAAATATACTTCATATTTTATATTTCATTAGTGTATATATTGTTTCCCCAGTACAGGATAAGCTCATTAAGGACAAGAGCTATTGTATCTTTGTCTTTGTGCTCCCATTGTCCAACAAAACGTCTGGCACATTGAAATAAGGACAGAAATTGGGCCTGTGATTTGCCTGATACAGGAAATAAGTGGATAAAGAAATTTCTATGGCAATGTCGGCCAGCACCACCCCTGCCATGCAGAGTTTCTGAATGTCACCTAGGGCAATGAGAGGTTAGGACTTGCCTAGTGTATCAGAAATAGGATGGGAACCCAAGTCCTTCTGCCTCTAAGGCCTTCTCTATCCATTGTGCCACAAATGCCTCAGCTTATAGTAGGCACTGAATAAATACTTATTGAATTGCATTAAATTGTTGAAGTATATGGACTTAAAAACAGGTTCTTTGACTTTCATTTAGTATTTTTTTTCAGTATATCACTATCCTCAAGCTCTTCATGAATGACTGGATGACAAATGAAGAGTTCTGGAGAAGGTTGGCAGTGGCTGTTGGTATGGAATCAGTTTATTCCTTGAAGACATAGAATGAGGATGATGGGCAAGAGATTTGTTTCAATTTATAAACTAAATTTCATGGGAGGCAGTAATGGCCCACGAGGAGAATGATAACTCAGGAGTAGGACTCAATGAATGGTCTACTTGTTTGGATGGAAATGTAAACAGCAAGTCCGAGATGATTAATTCTGGTATCTTTATGATACGCTGCATCTGCATTCTAAATATGGTCACTTCAGCTTCCTTCCTAGGGTATTATAACTATGGGCTAAACATATGATTTAAAAAGAATATATCCTTGAAGTGCTACGTTCAGATTGAAAAGAGTATTTCAAAAGACACTGTCTGTAATTCTAGACGTTGTTAAGGAACTTGAGAATTTGATTTCAGCCTTTTAGTCTACAAAACCTTAGAAAAGTCTGACAAATATCCGGAAGACAGTATTCTCAAGGAAAAAAGTGATCAGTTTCTTCCAAACTTGTTGTTGCTGTTGTCCAGTAGTTTTACTTCTGTCGGACTCTTCATGATCCCATTTGAGTTTTTTTGGCAAAGATACTAGAATGGTTTGCTAGTTCCTTCTCCAGCTCATTTTTACAGATGAGTTAAGTGACTTGCTCAGGGTCACATAGCTACTAAGTGTCTGATGCTATATTTGAAGTCAGGAAGAGAATTCTTTCTGACTCCAGGTCCAGAATTCTATCTAGTGTGCTACCTACTTGCCCTTTCCATGCTTAGAATTATATAATTACATAAAACACAGTTTGAAATGATGGAACAAGTTCTTGATTTAATGCCAACAGATTTGAATTTCAATCCATATCCATTCTTGCTACATATATTAAATAGTCTTGGATAAAATGATGGGATTGGACTCTGGGTTGGGGAACCTGTGACCTTGAGACCACATGTAACGTTCTAGGTCCTTGGGTGAAGCCTTTTGATTGAATGCAAGTTTTACAGAACAAATCCTCTTATTAAGGGGATTTGTTCTGTGAAGTTTGGATTCTGTTAGAGGGCCCCATTTGAGGATCTAGAGGAACACATGAAGCCTCACCCCTGGTAGAAAATCTGCAAAGTCCTTCATGACTATAAATCTCTAATTTCTAGGATTGTTGGGTAACTATTTTTAGCAAAAATTAATTAATGACTCATGTCACTGTGTTAGGCACTGTATACAATCTAAAATATTCTCTCTACCCCCTGAAAACTCTATGTCTATTTCAGAATATACAACTATCCTCTCATTCGGATGATAGATCATAGAATTACAGTAGAAAGAACTTTGTAAGTTATCTGGTACAATCTCTTTATTTCACAAATGAAGAAACATGATTAGAGAGATTAAATGATATACCCTGGGTCATATAATGAGTAAGTGGCATAATCCAGATTTGAACCCAGACCCTCCTTTGACTCCAAATATAGTGTACTTTACCTTGCCTTAGTAAAGGTCTGAGTATCCATGTGACAGTGAAGATGGGGAGGAGAATGGTTGTGGTGCCATATTTGAGTGACTTCAGAGAGGCAGCATAGTACGGTAGCCTGTGTGATGGTGTAAGCTGATCAGAGAAAGTGAGGAAATCTAGCTACTCTGTCATATCTGGGAGGCTAGAGCTTCAAATTAGGTGAAAAACTTTCAGCCCTGAAGGTACAATGACAAAAGCAGATAATAAAGTACATCTTCTACAGTGTCATTTCTGTCTATAAAACCACACCTTCTGATGTTGAAACATCTGACAGTGCCAAGGACTTTAGTGGACAGAACTATACAGAACTATATTCTTCCATGGAGAAGAAGGTGTTTGAGTTTCTTTTTTCTTTTCTTTTCTTTTTTTGGGGGGTTTTCTGTGTATGTGTGTGTGCGTGCGTGCGTGCGTGTGTGTTTGTGTGTATGAGGTCATCGGGAAAAAAGCTAAAGGAAATGCAGAGTATTTAAATTTTGATTTACTCTGTGCTAAATTCATTTTCTAATTGAGCCACCCCATAGAGTGAGATGTTTGCTAGGTAAATCAGTCATGACATCTGCATCCTTTGATGGCCAGCTCTCACGTTTCAGACAAACTACAGCTGTTGCTGCTGCATCCCTATCCCCAGGAAGCCAGGGACACCTCTTTGAGTCTATTGGGGTTATAAACGTCATCTATGTCTCTGGGCACATTCTTTATTTGGTGATATCCATTTTTAAAAGAGAAACCAAGCTTACTTGACCAATATTTTCAGGTTGCATTGAAATACTTCTATACAGTAATATGTGTAAGTTTGTTCAGATCAATAGGAATATTTTTATAAAGCCCATCACAAAAAAGCAAGCAATTTACAGTCTTAGAATCATTGCCATTTCAAATATTTATTGTCATGAATGAAGACCAGTAAATTACAAGGAAGAGTTAAAGAGAGGACTTTGGGATCTACTGTATACTGATCTAACCTGTTTACTCTCATTATCACTCATTATCAATTATCATTATTATTATATTGATATCTAAGTCACTTTGAACTTCTCTCTCTCTCTCTCTCTCTTTCTCTCTCTCTCTCTCTCTCTCTGTCTCTCTCTTTGTGTGTGTGTGTGTGTGTGTCTGTCCCTCTCAAGGAGAGAAATGATTAAAGAGAAAATATAAAAGGGAAAGAATAGAAAATAACTGATAAGGACATTTTTGTCCCTTCCCCAAATTTCCTATTAACTCCCCCAGGATTTGGTAACTCTTCATCTTCCCCTTTCCCTATGAAAAGTAAAATTTTGAAACACAATTCCTTTGAACTAATAAGAATAATCTTACCCATTGCTTACATATTGTCTTAGCTGAATGAAAAGAATTCCTTTTGTTAATTTTCCTTTTAAAAGTACAATATGATGAAAACAGGAGCACATACGGCTTTTCACACTCACTGCTAGCCTTTAGCAGGTCCTGGCTTATGAATCTGAATGCCAACTGGAGACAGCTCTTTCATGAAAAATATACCAGGGAGTGTCTGAGCATATGTTAATAATGAGGTTAATAAAAACAGTACTTATTCCAAATGCTGACCTCCTTCATACTTTTTCCCCCTCTAAGGAAAAGAATGTAACATTTGATGAGAAAAGAATTTTGTTTATAAGAAACTATACACTTTTCACCATCCATTATCAATCTACTAGTCCTACAAAAGAGGCACAAGGTTGGCTGGAGGAATAATATTAAAAGAGGAACTGAAGAATTGATGAGGTTTTTCTCTCCTCTTTATGCACAGTGGGAGTCAGACAGCAACTATCACCTAGATGAAAGAGAAATCAGAGGTCCAATTATTTGCCTCTAGCTTTTTGCCACCCACTCCTATTCCTCACCATGTGATAGAAAGACCCTGCTGGGACAACTTGGCAAGAATGGAAAATTCCCTCCAGTGTGGTACCCAAGGAAAACCACATTCTTCCAGTTGTCTGATGGGTAATTGGATGAAAGCAGAGCCTGGGTGACTGTAGATGGGAGCAACCAAGAAACAATTACCAGATCAGTCTTGTTGCATATGATGGTCCTGCCATGCCTGAGAATTGTGGGAGAATCATGACTTAGAGGAAGGGACCTATTAACAGAACTTTTATAAAAAATGGGTTTTTAGTTCAGAGAAGAAAAAAATGAAGCCTATAATATTTCATTTTATATTCATTTTTGTCTATATAAGTAAGGTTTTCTGAAATATAGGGAGGTAATATTACAATGGGTACTTTTCACACTGTTAAATATCTTATCCCTGTAGAAATAGTAATATGTAATATGCTTACAATTCTCCATAGGAAGCCCATCCTACCTAAACATATTAAAGTTTAATTCATTATGGTTCAAAAATTAAATTATGAAGCCAATAAAATAAATTTATTTCTTGTAACTATTTCATTATTTAGTATTGGAAATTAAGCAACTGAGGAAGTATGCTTGTTTTTCCAAAGAAATATCTGACTTTGGTGTCCAAGGACCTGACTAATTAGTGTTTGTTTTCTTGGGTAAGTCATTTAATATCTTTGTGCCTCAGTTTGCTTCTGTGTAAAAGAAAAGAGATGGACTTGATATCACCAAGAACCTTTCCAGTGTCACATTCTTGGTCCTCAAGCTTTGTTTCATTTTAAATTTTTGCTGCAATCTGATTCATTCAAGTAGCATCAAAGACACTATGTAGTTAGCTTCTTCTGCTATGTTCATGAACACTCATTACAGAAGAAGGATATTTAAGTCAGTAGATGTTTTAATGCCCTATTCCTATTTCCAAATGAGTCAGGATTACTTTGGGGTTTGTAGAAAGTAGCTGAATGAGCAGAAGCAGATAACATTACATACAGAAGCAGCAATATTGTACAATGATCAACTGTGAATGACTTAGCTATTCTCAGCAATCCAGTGATCCAAGACCGCTCTGAAGGACTTAGGATGAAAATGGTACCTATCTCAAGAGAAATAAGGGATGGAGTCTGAATGCAGATCAAGGATACTATTTTTCTCTTTTTCCTTGTTTTTTTTTTCTTGACCTGTTTTTCTTTTACAACATGACTATTATGGAAACATTTTGCACATGCATATCCTGTATCAAATTACTTAATGTCTCAGTAAGTGTATAGAGGAAGGAGAGAATTAGGAACTAAATTTTTTTTAATGTTAAAAATTGTTTTTATATGTAATTGGGAAAAAATTAAGTATTAGTTTTTAAAAAGAGAAAGTAACTGAAGAGGGCAATTGATCAGATTTCCCTGTCTATATTACTTCCCAAATTTAGTAACAATTGTCTTCTAGGTGAAGGATTTTGTTATAAATTAACTGTCCCCCCTGTGAGGAGAGAGAAAAAAGCCACATGCATAAAACTTACAAATTTCTATATAGCATTCCCTTCTGTCTACCTCTTCAGAAGATGACTACTATTCTTTTTTTTTCTTTTATTTTAAACTTGAACACCAGAACACAAATATAGAATAGAAAAAAGAACCAAAAACATATAGTAAACTTAAATGTTGGAACTTACATGCAAAGTTAAAAAGAAAAAAAAGATGTCATGTGCATAGCAGAGCATGAGGATTTAAATTGTGTAACAATAAATTATCATTTCAATAAAGCCTATATGATAAATAATGCTTGTGTTGAAAACTGTCCATCTTTTCTTTGCTTCATTGTGAGTTTTCTTTTGTTCTCTGCTGTGCACTTTTTTACTTTGTTCTTTTTTCCCCTCTCTTCATTCCCTCCAGAAGGCTACAATAAAGATTAGATGTTTCTCTATAGCTATATGTGTATATATATATATATATATATATATATATATATATATGCATACACACATATATAGACATATACTTTCCTAAACCTATTCTACTCCTGATCTTTGTTTTTTATGTTTGAGCATCTCTTATTTCCTATCCCTCCTGCCTCCTTTACTTAACTTCTACCCACTACCTTGCCCTTCTGTTACATGCCCACCCTGCTCCAAGGATCCCTCTCCTATTCTCCCATTCCCATAAATTTAAATACCCTTCTATACCCTCCTTTTACCTATTTCCTCCCCCTCCTCTCAAAAGATCCCTCCTTTGTCCTCTCCCCCTCCCTATGCCCCTACCATTGTATTTCTTCTGAATTTAGAAGACTTTTATACTCTTCTAAATATATATATATTATTCCCTCTTAAATCCATTCCCAGTGAAAGTAGGTTACCAGAACTACCAGCCCTCCTCCTGTATCTAATTCCTTTGTACTGATCCTTCCATTTGTACCCCATCTGTATAAAATAATTACTCTTTTTGAAACCTAAATGGTTTTACTTTTAAAATTCATACCCTACTCATGTTTTCCCCAATCTTACTTATGAGGTGCCCAGTTATTAAGAATCTGAGATATACATTACAAATATAAGAAAAATAAAAAGTAAACAGTCTGTCCTTATGAATCCTTTATAATCAGTTTTTGGTATGTACCTTATATTTCTCTTAGTTCTCATATATCAAATCTATTAAGTTCAGGATATTTTTTAACAAAGTCTTGAAAGTCTGAGAGTTTATCAAGTGTGCCCTTTTTTCATTCAGAGTAGCATATTTTTGTCTAAAGCCCAAGTTCTTTTGCACTTTGATATATTATGTTCCAAGATCTGCAGTCCTTTAATGTCTCTGCTGCTAGGTTTTGTGTGAGTCTAATTGTGGTACCACCAAATATAAATTGTTTTAATCTTGATGCTTTTAATATTTTATCCTTGAGCTGGAGGTTTTGAGAATTTGACTATGATATTCCTTTGAGCTTTCCTCATGGAATCTCTTTTTGGTGATGATCGATGGGTCTTTTTATACTTCTGTTTCCCCCCCTAGTTTCAATGCTTCAGGAAAATTCTCTTTAATTATTTCTTGTATTATTATATCAAGAATCTTTTTTTTGATCATAACTCTAATTTAGTTCAATTATTTTTATATTTTCTCCTCGATCCATTCTCTAAATCTGTGGCTGTTCTTATAAGATGCTTTACTTTCTCTTCTATTTTTTCATTATTCGTATTTTGGTTGATTATTTCTTCATTTCTTGTAATTTTGCTGGCTTCACTTTGCCCAATTCTAATTTTTAAGTTGTCATTTTCTTCCATAAGATTCTGGATTTCCTTTTCTAATTGTTTGACTTTCCTTTCATAACCTTGTTTTTCTTGTATTATTCTTATTTTTTCTTTGTTTTTTTTCCCCATCTCTGTCATTTGGTTTTTAAAGATCTTCTAAGAATTCTTTTTGGGCAGGTGATCATTTGACAACCTCTTTGGAGGTTTCTTTGCTTCAATATTCTCTTTTGAAGATGACCCCCAGTCATTTCTATTCCCATAATAGCTTTCCATGGTTGGATTTTTTCTCCTTTGCCTGTGCATTTTTTTGTGGTAATAGCTTAATTTTTGTAATCACTTCTAGCCCTGGGATATGGAAAATGGTGAATGTTGCCTTTTGCCCCAGATTTTCAGTTCTCCTCTCCTGCCTAGAAACAAAACTAAATCTCCATCCTCAAGAAGTGCCCACAGCCAGGGGCGTTCAGCCCCACAGCTTCTACACTCACTTTGAGGGTGTTGGATCCTTCTCACCCCAGCAGTTTTCCCAGCACAGCTGAGTCTGACTTTCCTTATTAGGATAGGTTCTCTCAATCTTCTCATCCCAAACACCCAACTCTCCTCATTATCCTGGGGGTTAAAGTTTGTGTGGCTGGAGCTAAGGCAGCCCCTCAAACCAACTAACCCCAGGGCTTGCTGCTTGTTGCTTAAGTGGATCCTTGTTTTTCTTGTATTCTTATTTTTTCTTTGTTTTTTTTCCCATCTCTGTCATTTGGTTTTTAAAGATCTTCTAAGAATTCTTTCAGGGATCAAACCTTGTTCTGGGATTTTTCTCCTGATCCTTTCAAATTTTCCCAGGAAGATCCTGATCGTGCCCCTATTCTTATCTATCTCCACCCACACTATGTTCGCCCTTAGGTGCTATTTTAACTCTTTTGTGGTGGAAAATTTTAACAGCTTGGAATTTTCTGACCTACTCCGCCATCTTCCCAGAATCCTCTCAGATGGCTACTCTTCTCACAGATTCATGCAGGGTGGATATGACTTCTGAAACTGTAGGTCATGAGCCTCAATGGTACCCTTTCCTTTAACAGTTAGCCAGTTTAAAAAAAAATTAACTCATGTTAAAACATGTACTGAATTGACATATTAAGAATAATGGTAGCAAAATATTCCCTCTCCCCATCTCTCCACATGCTTGGGAGCACATGCTTCCACAAATCAGCACAAAATCAGTTAGAAGAGTAGGCACATATGTAAGAAACACTGGTGACAACTCACTCAACTCTGGTACTTCAAGTCTCCATGGTTAGGCTGGGCTTACTCCTCGCAGGACTTAGTCTTTCTGCTATTCAAGTCTTCTAAACCCTCACTTAAGTTACAGTCTACAACCTTCAACCCTCGACTTCACTCCCTGTCTCTTGTTCTGTAGTATTCTTTCATCAAAGCAGAATCATTATCCTGAAAACAGGATTAACTTTCCCATTTCTTCTCCTTAAGGGCTTCAGCTCTGAGGCTTGCTGCCTCCTAGTAATAATGTCTAATAATGACCAAACACTGCCGGAGTTCAGGGTTTTCCAGTTGTGTTTTGTTTCTTTTTTTTAATTCTAAGTGTCTTCTATGGATGAGGAAAGAGTCAGGGCAATCTATGCCCGGCGGGCAAGTCCATTGTTGTTACTGACTGCTCAGCGGTCTTGCTGATATTTTCATATGTAAATTAGCTACTCAAGCTAATCTTTTACAGGGAACAAAATTGTCTACAGAATTTTGTCTGAAACCTGAAAAGGGATCGCTACTTAAGAGCTACACATATAGTCTGAATGAGACTCATCTTTTTATCTCATTGTCTGTCATCCCTTCTTACTACAAATTTGCCAAAGTCTGAGAGGGATACACCCTTACATCTCTAATAAAGTTTATTGACGTGTGTTTTTCTGGAGCCAACAAAGATCTCCTGAGAGCTGGAGATTAAATGTTCCTTATATAGTCATCTTGATTGGACATCCACCAGCTATTCAATAGCAAAGAGATTTGAATTTCAAATCTACTCATGTGGGGAAAAGCATAGGGGAAGGGAAAAGATAGTTGGTTAGTGAGAAAGAGTTGGATGATAACCCTGATATTTTAGGGAAGGTGTCATGTATGCAGATAGAGAGATCTACAGATCTCTCTTTATATATATCTTTCTATAGAGATAGACAGACGGGTAGACAGACGGATAGACAGAGAGACAGACAGACAGACAGATAGATAGATAGATAGATAGATAGATAGATAGATAGATAGATAGATAGATTACCACAGTTAGTTGGGTTGGGGGTAGTTGAGGACAGTAGGTCAAAAATCCAAGTGTTAGCAAGGAAGGTGGCGGTTCATTACCAAAATGAATCATGACATTCCTCCATTTAGAAAAACCCCATTTCATAGGAACATTTTCAGGTTTCTCATTCCCTGGGATTCTATCAAAATGATCCACTAAATGAAATGGTAAGAGTAGGATCAGGGGACTCATACTTCTTATATCTTACGTACAAAATCTCACGTATATATAAAAGGTTGCTATGTGAAGATACAAGATGGAGTAGTCACTTTCTTCTGACCCTTTCTCATCTTTAACCTCCTAAAAGAAATCATGAACCAGACATGGACTAGTTACAGCTGAATCCACAGGACAAATAAGAGAGAATCTCTAATAGGCAAAATCCTTATGAATTAACACAAAATAGCTCTAATTTCTAAACTGCTCACTTAGTCTACAATCCCCCTCACTCCACACAAAGCAGACTTTAGGCTTGTGTCTGAGATTCCTCTTGGGATCCTCCCTACTGTAGACATTCTGTCATCACCCTCCACTCCTTCCCTGCCTTCTACCCCACAGCAAGCGTTGGACACTAAACACTGTGAAGGGAAAGGCAGAGTTGAAAATATGCTTTCTGCCTAGGGCTTGGCCTTAGATTACATATCAGAAAGGATTCAGAGACTTCCAGAAATACCCTCCCAATTCACCACCCAAGGAGAAAAAACTTCAGACTGATTCAAAGGAAAGGATGAGAGCCAAGGATGAAATTGGAGTAAACTATTATGTGTGCATCTACAGGGAGAACTAGTATGCATGATTGTGCTGGGCCTGAAGGATAGAGGACTGGATCCCAGCTGAGACTAGTTATGTCTCCTTAGAGGGGACTGAGGGCACCAACACAAGCTGCTGAATTCTAAGTCTTTCAATATGCTAGGAGACTGAGGCAGCTTTAGGGCTAAAACTTATCAAAACTTACAAACATTCAAAAGAGCTGAAACACAGGCAAGGTAAACATGTATCATTATAAAAGAGTAAGTGATAAAATAAATTATCAAATATTTAGAGGCTAATTTTAAAAAGAAAGACTGATCCATGGTGGGTGGGGGGAGATAATGGGGGGGATGGTGACAAAAAGACTCATCCAGGGTACAAAAGAGTTGTCAGTTATTGAGCAGCAATTGACGAAAGTTTTCAAAAAATTAAAAAACTGACTACGAATAATGTATGACATAGGACCCAACCCAACAGTAGTTATACTGAATTTTAATAAAAAATATTTCAATACTTTACACATTTAAATAATTCACCTTTCAAATGCTTTTTGTAAGTTTGTAGAATTTACACTCTTGAAGTTATTAAAACTTAAAACTGTACTGAAGATTTTTCGTACAGCTTGTATATGGATGAATTATATAGAATACAGTATTATTTACATTTTCAGAGAAAATGTTAGATGTTTTGTTAAAGTAATAGAAATACTAAATATAAAACACATCCCAATATACATTATTAGAAGAGGTGCAGGACTACATTGACCTAAAATTATGGAAATAGCTGCTATAGTTTCGTTAGTCTTGGGTTTGGGGAAAGCACAAGGCAAGCCACAAGACAATTTAGTAAGGGATGGAGGGAATAGAATTGGATTAAATAACTTTTTATTTATTTATTATTTTTTTATTTTTTAAATATAAATCTATTTATTTAACTTTTTACATTCATTTTCACAAAATTTTGGGTTCCAAATTTTCTTCCCATTTATCCCCTCCCCCACCCCAATACACCGAGCATTCTAATTTTCCCTATCACCAATCTGCCCTCTCTTCAATCCTCCCTCCCTTCCCTTGTCCCCATCTTCTCTTATGTCCTGTAGGGCCAGATGACTTTCTATTCCCCATTACCTGTATTTCTTATTTCCTAGTAGCAAGAACAATACTCAACAGTTGTTCCTAAAACTTTGAGTTCCAAATTCTCCCCATCCCTCTCTCCCCACCCATTCCCTTTGGGAAGGCAGGCAATTCAATATAGGCCATATCTGTGTAGTTTTGCAAATGACTTTGAGAATAGTCATGTTGTGAAAGACTAACTGTATTTCCCTCCATCCTGTCCTGCCCCCCATTGTTTCTATTCTGTCTTTTGATCCTGTCCCTCCCCAAGTGTTGACTTCAAATTGCTCTCTCTTCCCATTGCCCTCCCTTCCATCATCCCCCCACCCTGCTTATCTCCCTCTCCCCCACTTTCCTGTATTGTACAATAGGTTTTCATACCAAAATAAGTGTGCATTTTATTCCTTCCTTTAGTCGAATGTGATGAGGGTAAACTTCATGTTTTTTTCTCAGCTCTCCTCTTTTTCCCTCCACTAAAAAATCTCCTGCTTGCCTCTTGAATGAGAGATAATTTACCCCATTCCATTTCACCCTCTCTCCTCCCACTACATTTCTCTTTCACTGTTTACCTTAATTTCTTTAACGATATGATCCCATCCTATTCAATTCACTCTGTGCTCTCTGTTTTTGTATGTGCGTGCATGCATGTATGTGTGTGCGTGCACACATGTACGTGTATGCATGTGTGCATGCATGCGTGCGTGTGTGTGTGTGGTCCCACCAACTACCCAGATACTGAAAAGTTTTAAGAGTTACAAATATTGTCTTACCATGTAGGAATGTAAACAGTTCAACTTTGGTAAGTCCCTTGTGACTTCTCTTTGCTGTTTACTTTTTCATGCTTCTCATTCTTGTGTTTGAAAGTCAAATTTTCTTTTCAGCTCTGGTCTTTTCATCAAGAATGCTTGAAAGTCCTCTGTTTCATTGAAAGACCATATTTTCCCCTGAAGTATTATACTCAGTTTTGCTGGGTAGGTGATTCTTGGTTTGAGTCCTAGTTCCTTTGACTTCTGGAATGTCCTATTCCACACCCTTCTATCCCTTAATGTAGAAGCTGCTAGATCTTGTGTTATCCTGATTGTATTTCCACAATACTGGAATTGTTTCTTTCTAGCTGCTTGCAATATTTTCTTCTTGACCTGGGAATTCTGGAATTTGGCCACAATGTTCCTAGGAGTTTCTCTTTTTGGATCTCTTTCAGGTGGTGATTGATTGGATTCCTTCAATACTTATTTTGCCCTCTGGTTCTAGAATCTCAGGGCATTTTTCCTTGATAATTTCATGAAAGATGATGTCTAGGCTCTTTTTTTGATCATGGCTTTCAGGTAGTCCCATAATTTTTAAATTGTCTCTCCTGGATCTATTTTCCAGGTCAGTTGTTTTTCCAATGAGATATTTCACATTCTCTTCCATTTTTTCATTCCTTAGGTTTTGTTTTGTGATTTCTTGGTTTCTCGTAAAGTCATTAGACTCCATCTGTTCCATTCTAATTTTGAGAGAACTATTTTCTTCAGCGAGCTCAGTTCCCTCAGGGGGTTTATGTGGAGACCTTCAGTAATGGCCCTGAGCCCCTGCTTGCTCAGGGAGTTCCGGGCCACCGCTGCCTCTGCTGCTGCCTCCCCCACCACCTCCCGAGGGGCCCTTAGTCACGGAGACACCCTGCTCCCCTCTTGGCCAGCCCAGAAGTCTCTCTCACTGACCTGTAGCGCCTGTGGGTGGAGGGACCCTTGTGGCCGCTGGAGGTTCCATCCCTGAAGCCTGCTCGGATCTGCTCCTCTGGGGCCCTACGGCCAGGGCAGCGCAGGGGTGGGCTCCGCTGTTCGGAGCACAATGGACCCCTGGGACAGTTTTCCAGGGTTCTCTGGAACGGAAATCTGTTGCACTGTGTTTCTGCGCAGGTTCCACTGCTCCAGAATTTGTGGGGAGTTCTTTTTACAGGAAATTTATGGGCTGTGGGTTCAGAGCTAGCATACATGAGTCTTTCTACTCTGCCATCTTGACTCCTCCCCCCTGGATTAAATAATTTTGAAAGATGGATAGAGAGCTGACCTTTGAGACTGAAAGTCCTGGGTTCAGGTCCCATTTTAAACTGTCTGTGTGACCCTGGACAATCTCTCAATGCCCTAAGCAACTCTTTATGACAGTAAGCTGAAAAATTGTTCCACATCTGCATTGGTTGAAGTATTTCCCTCAATGCAAACTCGCTCTGGGAACGAAATAATATTTTGATCTCCTTTGAAACCCCTCCCCCCAAAAAGCCCACTTCCCTCTAAAAAAACCTTTGTCAAGGCATAATTATTTATATGTATAATTAAACAGATTCAAGTACCATTAATTTTACGTTTAAAGTACAAAGGAAAGGATAAATAGCTAGCCAATTCAACAGAAGAAAACATTCATTTCATTATTCTCATGCATCCATTTGTGTGTGTGAAACTAGCTACTCTAGTGCAGAAAATAGTGCAGAAATTCAAGGGCAGTGACATGCTTAATTGGGCACAATTGGGGGAATTATATAAGAAACATGGGCATATTTCAACCAGGGTGGATTCAAGTTATTAAATTCATCTGTTATCTTATTTGATGATCTGTGGAAATTCCCACTTAATAATATCTGGAACAATTAGCTCTCATTTTTCACCCTGCTCTCAATGAAATATATAGCATCTATAATACAAACAACAAGTGACTTATCCTAGAAAGCATTACATGAAATCTGTAATGAGCTACAGCTGACAATTCTGAGGGACTTTAAGACTTGTAAGGACATTCCTCACCATAGTCCTAGAAATATTAATCTCATTTCACAGGGGAGAAAACGATCCCAGAAAAGTTAGAGTGGAAGCGGTGTAATAGAAGGAGTGTTGGATGAAGGATCAGAAGATCTAGGTATGTCTTTGCTTTGGCACTTACCATTTTGATGACCTTGGTTCAATCACTTGACCTCTCAAGACTTCAGTTTCCTCTTCTGTAAAATGAAGGAGCCATGCTAGATGACTAACTTCCAAGTTTTCTTCCAATTCTAAATCTATGATCTGAAGGCCATGGCCAGAGGCAAGTGTTGAACTCAGTTCTCTTCACCAGAAGACCAGCTCTGTTCACCCTACTACTCTTCCTCTCCTAATGTACTATATTCTCTTTTACTCTAACATATGGATTCAAGAGGCTAATCTTCACTTTGAAGTAATTATTTTATTAGTAGTTATTTTTGAAAAATTACTTGTAGTAATCATTGTCCCCATCTTTCCAGTTCTTTCAGGTGATGTGCTCCTCCATATTCACTACTTAGAAGAATATCACATTTCTAGATCTAATATGGAAGCAAGGTAAAATTTTAGAGAAATGTTTTATGATCTAACAGACAAACTTGTCTTCAGAGTCAAGCCTTGGGGAACTGTAGTAGTGGCTGATGACCAAGTCTGATCTTATACTTCTTTGACAACTCAAGATATTGGCAAGAGTGTCCAAGTGCTATGAGGCTTGGGCAGTTGGATAAAGGTTTCCCTGATTGGTATCTTTGTCCCTAGTCTCTCTGCCTGATAATCTGCCAGTCACACATGGCAGATCAATAGTCTTTTATTACATCTGTGTAATCATGTTAATTTTCTGCTGAAAGTCCTTTGGTGATTCCTCATTGCCTGACAAATCAAGTGTAAGCTATTTTCACTTTAATTCAAGGCCTTTCATAGTTTGTTCTCCAACCTACCTCTTTAGCTCTATCTCATACTTTCATACTCTCTAGAAAGACTACTCTGATGAGGTTATTCTTCTTTCTCAATTCCATTTCTCACTAAGGCTACTTCCTCTACCTTTGCCCTTTATCTCATTCCCTCATCCCTTCATTGCCTTGATTCTGCCTTCATCTCCTTTCTGTAATTCATCTTCTTTTTCTTCGTCTCCACTGCTTTCTTCCAATCTATCTACAGATATGTTCAGGTCTACCTAACCTAAAAAGTCCCTCCCTTGACATTTCTACCCCATTCCATTACTATCCAATCTCTCTCATTTTATCCACCGTCAAACATCTCAAAAAAGTTGCTTATGTGTGATTTATCCATTTTCTTCCTACCCATTCTCATCACAGCCCTGTGAAATCTGGCTACTACTGTAGTGAAATAATTCTCTAAAACATTTCCAATAACCTAAACACCAAATTCATTAATGTCCTTCAGTTCTCAACCTTCTTGACCTTTCCACAGTTTGGACGTTGTTCACTACTCATTTTTACTCTAATCTCTTTTGGTTTCACTTATGTCAATAAATTGACAAAGATTTATTAATCTCTTGTTATGTGCCAGGCATTGTACTAAGCACTGGAATAAAAAGAAAGGGAAGAAAAGACCAATTCCTCCCCTCAAAGAGCTAATATTCAAACTACATGGTACTCCAAATTTTTTAAACGTTCCTTTTCAGTCTACTTCCTCTTTCGTCTTCTTTAACTTAAGTGTTCTTCAGAGGACTGTCCTTGACCATCTTCTCTTTTCTTTTTGTGCTTTCTCACTCAGAATTCTCATTTACTTCTATAGTCAGTTATTGCTTTTAAGGTGATTCCCAAATGAGTGTCTCAGTCCTGTCTCCTTTTCTGAGCAACAGATCTTCATCTCCAACTGCCTACAGAATATTTACAACCAGATGCCCCATACGGCAATTTAAATCTAACATTAGGTTATTATATACTTGGTGGTGCAATGGGTAGAGCTTTCTTGGTGTCAAGAAGAAGAGAGTTTGAATCCTGCCTCACACACTTTCATAACTATGTGACCCTTGGCAAGTCACTTCATTTTAACCTCTCTGGGCCTCTATTACTTCATCTGTGAAATAAAAGGGCTGGATTTTACATCTTCTCAAGTCTCTTCCAGCTCCAAACCTATGATCCTACAGTTTCTACTTACTTCATGTCACTGGAATACTATGTAGATTGTTTCTCATATTTGAGTCCTCAGAGTTATCTGTTACTCTTCCCTTTCTCACCAACATAATTTCCTTTGAATCCATTCAGTTTCTCTCAAGTCCAGTCCAGTTGATTTAGCTATGGATATGTCATATCCTCCTACCCTCAGTTTCTACATCTGTAAAATGAAGATTTCACAGGGTGTCATAAAGATCAAATGGGATAATCCATGTAATGTGCTTTGCAAACTTTAAAATGCTGCCTAAATGTTAACTAATATTATATCTTACGTGTCCCTTTCTCTTTAAAACAGTCAACTTCAGAATTTCTTAAAGAATTGCTTAAAGATCTCCACTGAAGGGAGTCCATGACCTTTCTGCCTTGATATAGCTCTTATCACGAGAAAGTGTTTCCTTAGGTCAAGCACAATACTGTCTCTTTGTCCCTTCCATCCATTGTTCTTAATTTTCCATTCTGGGGTCAAATAGAACTAGTTCATACCTCCCTATTGTGGCAAGCCTTCAAATATTTAATGGTAGCTGTCATATTCCCTTCCTCACAAATCTTCTGTTCTTAAGGGTAAATATCTGAAGTTCCTTCAACTCATTCTGAGAAACATTAATTAAGTCATCCTCGACTTCTCACTCTACTTGCTTCATATGGCCAATCACTTGTTAAAACCTGTCATGTCTCCCTCCACAAAGTCCCTTGTAACTGTCTCCTTCTCTTTACCTACACACTCACCACTCGAGTTTAGAACCTTCCTTCCCTCCTGGACTATTGCAGCAAGCTACAAAATGGGTTCCCTGCCTCACTCTCATCCCACCCTCAGGAAGCTAACAATGATATTCTTAAAGCATAGGTCTGATCATTTCATTCCCCTACTTGGTAAACACCAATGGCTTGTTATCTCTAGAACCAATTGCAGGGGAATGTGGAAGAACTGGGATATTGGTACAAATGTGACTTGATCCAACTATTTTGGAGAGCAATCAGGAATTACGTCCAAAGAGTTATTAAACTGCCTATACCTTTTGACCCACCAATACCAGTACTTGGTCTGTTTTCAAAGATGTTTGGGGGAAAAAGGAAAGATATATTCTAAAATGTATGTAGCAGCTCTCTTTGTGGTGACAAAGAACAGGAAATTGTAGGGATACCCTCAATTGAGGAGCGGCTGCACAATCTGTGGTATATGATTGTGATGTAATACTACTGTGACAAAAGAAATGTTAAACTCAACAATCTTAGAAAAACATACAAAGACTTGTGTGAAATAATGAAGAGGGACATGAACAGAACCAAGGGAACATTGTGTACAGTAATAGCAGTACTCAGAGTGACTTTGAGTGAATGTCATTTTGACTATTATAAATATTCAAATTAATCATAAAGTACATATGACAAAAAGATGCTATCTGCATCCAGAGAAAGAACTAACATATAGAGGTATAGAATAATTATATATATGTGTGTATATATATATACATACATACATACACACACACATGCACGCGCACACACACACACACACACACATATATAAATATAAATATATTTATATCTAATGGTGGCCATCTTTAGGGTGGGGGGAAAGGGCAAAAGGGGGTGAAAGGGAAATTTTCATGATGGATTTATCATATATTTGAAAGGAACAGCAAGTCGTCCATAATGGATTTGCATTTTCATGTACATCATTTTTGTTATTATACTGTGTATGGAAATGTTTATTTTACTCCACAAACAATAAAATATACAAAGAAATTTAATTTTTTTAAAAAAAATCTTTTGATTCGTGAGTAAATTGGATTTATGTAATGCAGAGTTGCATGACGTCATTAGCCTCACTCTCTCCTCCAGAGTAATCACAGTACAGTGGCCGGACAGGGCCAAGATGGCTGGGGATGGCTCAGGATGCAGTGGATGACCTTGTTGTCTTTGGTATCTAACCAAGCTCTAAGTGCTCCACATCGCCTGCTTCAGCTGCCTTCATAGTCATGGGAACAAATTGTTCTCATCCGCCCTTTCCACCAGGGGAAGTCTTCACATGCTTGGGGTAGACACCCCCCCAAATCACCAATGGGTTTGAGACCCTTTGGTTACCCTCAACCTCTGTTTGGTATTTAAGCCCTTTACAATATGATCTACTGTATGTGTTATATATATCATATAGTTATACATTATCTCTATGCTTTTGCATACATTAATTTTCCCCGCATGCCCAGAAAGCCTTTTCACTTTACCTCTACCCTTTTAAATCCCTAGTTTTCTCTAGACTCAGTTGAAGTGCCACCTACCTGAATTCATTCTGGATCCCTCCCAGCTGCTAATTCCTTCTCTCCCAAAAAACACTTTAGATGTCTTTTGGACATGTATATTCAGTCATGTCTAATTCTTTGTGACCCCATTTGGAGGGGTTCATTTTTTTTTTTTTTTGGCAGAGACATTGGAGTGGTTTACCATTTCTTTCTCTATCTCATTTTACATATAAGGAAATTGAGGTAAAGAGGTTAAGTGACTTGCTCAGGGTTACACAACTAGTAAGTATCTGAGGCCAGATTTGAACTCAGGAAGAGGAGTCTTCCTGACTCCAGAACTCATATTGTGTTCACTGAATCACCTAGTTACCCTTGAACGTACTTATATACTCCTAGATATCTCTTCACATTCTCTTCCTTGTAGAATGTAATTTCCTTAAGGGCAAGGACTATGTCAGTTAAATTCAAAGCAATAAACATTTTTTAAAAATACCTACTCCTAGGTAGGCATTTTGTTCAATGCTGGGAGACACAGACAGGGACTAAACTACTTCTCCCTTCAAGGAGCTTATATTCATCTGGAGTGTGGAGAACATACACAAGATAAATTCAAAATATAGACAAAGTAAATACAAAGTCATGGAGGACGGGGAGAGCTATCAATTGGAGAAATCAAGATAATCTTGTAGGAAGTGATACATGAGCTGAGTTTTAAAAGAAACTGCAGATTATAATAATTAGTAATAATAGTTTTTGATTTAAGGTTTGCAAAATTCTTTACAGATACCTCGTTTTATCTTCACAACACCATGGGAGATACTATTGCTATTCTAATACTACTATCCCCATCTGCATTATTTTGCAGATAACAAATCTGATGCAGAGCTTAAGTGACTTGCCCAGGTTCACATATTTAAGTGTCTGAGATAGGATCTGAACTGAGACCTTCCCCGTTCAGGGACCAGTGCTCAATTTACTGCACGGCGCAGTTATGGATTCTAAAAGAAAGTAAAGGCAGAATGTGTTTTAGGTATGGGGACAGCCTATGCAAAGGTACCAAGGGAAAGAGGGGAATTCAACTGACTTAATCTTTATTACCATCACTATCACTAGCTCATGTGTATACTGGCTCTAAGTTCTAGAGTGCTTGCTTATCTTATCTCAGTGCTGAGCTACTTTTAACTAATCTCATGCTTGGTTGTGTAAAATTTTGCTATGTCTTCATCAAGAAGATGAGCAGTAGATCTTTTGTTTCTCCCCTAAAGGACATAGAATAGACACTAAGGGATGAGCTGCTGCTAGCCTTTAACTGTGGGAGTTCTTCACTGAGCATTGTGTTTGGACAGATGAGATAAAGTTATGAATCCATAACCTAACTTAAACCACTAATATTAGTGGAAGGTGGTTCACAAAAAAAATAATGGTCTTTGCTAACAGTTTTAGGACTCCTTTCTACTGAAGCCAATGAAAGGTAAAGAAAACAGAGAAGCGCACACACACAGATCTTTCTTTTCTCTTTCTGTTTTCCATCCTTCCTTGTTTTTATTCCTTTTCTCCTCTCTTATTTTTTCCTTCTGTCTTTTCTTCTTTTCTTCCCTTTCTTCTTTCCATCCTTCCTTGTTTTTCTTTTTTCTTTCCATCCTCCCTTTTTTCTTCCATCCATCCATCCTTCCTATCTCTTCCTTTCTTCCTTCCTTCCTTTCTTCCTTTTTTCTTCCTTCCTTCCTTCCTTCCTTCCTTCCTTCCTTCCTTCCTTCCTTCCTTCCTTCCTTCCGTCTCTAGAGCAGTGTGCCATTTTTGTTTTAGTCATACAGCTGACTAAACTCCCACCATAGCACAACAAAGAGACCAGAGAGCACATAATCAAAGCTAATTAAATCAAGATGGTGATAGGTTTCTGCTATTGCTTACTTTTCATGTATAAATGTCTTTCCAGAGCTTGAACCAAAAGTGTTTTTGTGGGGTAATAAACCTCTAGTTTTTTTTGAACACTCTCTCCCTTTTTGTGTCTTTGCTTGTTCTTAAATCAGCAACAAACTAAATAGAATTGTTTCTCGTTCTCAGGTCCTGTTATGTTCTATGATCCAGCGGAGGGTGGAATCATGAACAGATTGCTGGGTTTGGAGTCAAAGACTGAACCTTAGTTAACTCTCACCTCGAAAATGGTTCTAAAATAATATGTGCGCTAACCAACTCATAGGGATGTTATGAGACTAAAATGAGTGGATTTATGTAAATATATAAATGTGAGTTATTTTAAATATTTGAAGCAAAGCTTTAGGATGATGGCAATTTCCTGAAAATTACTAGGTATATGAAGATTTGCCAAATCAATCGTTAAGCAGAAAATGGGATAAATCTTTTCAATTAGACTAGGAGCTAAAATAATAATAGCTTATATCTTAAGGTACTTTTTAACTTTGAAAAAAATGTTTTTGTATGTTTTTTCAGTAAGTACAAACAAATATTTAGGGAGTGCTTTTCTCATCATCACAACAACTCCGAGGAAGCATTATTATCTCTGTTTAATCGATAAGGAAATAGAGTTATGACTTGCCTAACGTAATACAGCTAGTCCCTGAGCTACCCCAGAACCAAAGCCTTCTCCATTCCATCCCAGGATTCTTTCTGCTTGGTAAAAATCAAACATTTGGGGTATTTTCATTGAATGACTTTTTTTAAAAATTAATATTGAATTGCATTTAAAGAATTCTTTTCAATATTTATTCTTTTATTTAGTTTGTCTCCAAGCATTTGTGGTCAGTTTCTCTTTTTTCTGAATGAAAGTATTATCATTCGCAAAGCAATAGGATAAAGCTTGACTCATCTTGATTTATTTCATCTAAGAATGAAAAAAATGTGTGTGAATATATATGTATGTATATATCACGTATACATGTACACACACACACACACATGCACGCACCCCTTTTGAAAGTCTTGCAACTATAGACCCCATTTCCTCATTCATGGCCCTGAGAGTAGACAATAAGGACATCCAGTGTTGAGAGGGGAAGGGAAATTCACGTGTGGCAGGAGGGTGATTAGCAAAACATTGCCCTGAAAGACCATTGGTTTTCACCTGGAGAGACTGCCTGTGTAATGGAAGACTGTGGTGAGATTAATTTTGTCTTTTTTTACCTTTAGAGATGTACTGTACAATTAGAAAAACAAAACCATACAAAACATTAGACTAGAATTGCACAACCTGGTGTTGTAGGAACCCTGTATTAGGCAACGAATGGCAAGAATCAGATGGAACAGAAGTGTTTTCTATTTGGGGGAGAGAATTGCTATTCTTTTAAACCATCTGGTTCCCATTAGTTCAGGGTCTGCTGTTAGTGTTTACTGAAGTGAACGAGCGTCTCCTTCTGTGTCACCCCAGGGAAGGTCATTAATTTATGACTAGATTGGTTGAGGTTCTCATTTTTCTAATGGCACCAAATGGTAACCAAAGTAAGTGCTTTGGACATGGAAATAACAAATATTCAATTCAATACAAGAAGACTATTAATTATCTACTATGTGCAAGGTATGGTGTTAGCAGGTGAGTATACAAAGAAAGACATCTAAGACTGTTTCTATCCTCAAGGATTTCATACTCTATTGCAATGTTCATGTTGTTGAGTCATTTAGTCATGTTCAGCTCTTCATGACCCTGTGGACCATAGCATGCCAATAGTGTCCATGGGGTTTAAGACATCAGAGTGACCTCTCATTTCCTTCTCTACTGGATTAAGACAAACAGGGGTTTGCCTATGGTCACACAGCAAGTAAGCATTTGAGGTTGAATTTGAACTCAGCTTTTCCTGACTCTAGGTCCAGCATTCTATCCACTGAGCCATCTAACTGTTTCCTGAATGTTCAAAGGAGCATCATATATGCTGAAAGTCTTTGAGGCAAGACTAGATCGTGCTGATAGTGATTTATAATCATAGATTTAGTATTGGAAGGGACTCTAAAGATTATCTAATCTAAACCCTCTCATTTCAGGTGAGGAAACTGAGGCCAAGAGTGATTAAATAACTTAGCCAGGCTCTCATAGGCAAAACTGGGAATTACATCTCAGGTCATCTGACTCCAATCAAAATGCTCTCCACCACACTGTGAAATGATGGTCATCACCATGTTGATTAACTGAAAATCCTCTCTCTAGGATTCCTAGTAGGATGTAAAAAGCAACCAACTGATAAGTATTCAATGAATGTAAAGGCTTTTTAAACCCTTAAGCACTATATAAATGTCAGCTATTGTTTTCTTAATAGCAAAAATTAAAAAGTTACAAACAAATGAAAAGCAGAAACCCCTCTTTGGAATTTCTGGTTCAGCTCCCCTCCTTATCCTGCCAAATGTGACCTTCAGTAGTTCTATAACGTCACATAAATCTCTCTCTCTCTCTCCTGTCAGAAGAATGCGTCACAAATGTCCGCAAAGTGCCTTCTGTGAAAGATATTGAACAATCTTTCACAAAAAATAATTCTGCTTTATTAGTTGTTCTCAGTTACATATTTTTTGCTGTCTGCTCATATATTTTTTTAAAGGGAGCCCCTAGAACAGATTTTAGAGCAATAATGTGGGAACGAATGTTAATTTTTATTAAGAGATAGATCTAAATTTTATTTAAAATTGATTCTGAAAAATCTAGGTCATGCCTCCTTGACTCTTTCACATTTCTGGGAAAGGCATGCAAGCCTTCCCAAAGACTGGGGAAAAAGAAGATCCTCAAATACCTTTCTCTCTTTCTCTTGCTTCATTTTCATGCTCAAGTCAAGGGCCACTGTCAGAAATCTATGTTTGCATCCACACACACCCATGCCATTCATGAAGGCAACACATACCACCTAGAGATGCTCATGTTTAATTACATACTGACATGATCATGAACACTCATGTAAATGCATTTATATACATTCAGAAATGGACATATAAACTATCATTTGCATCTAATCTATGCATGTGCTCACCTTTAATGGCCTGAACTAACATTAATATACTCACACTCAAAAACTGACATATACATTTAGACATACACTTGCATATGCATATATGCATATTTTGCTGTTGCTCAGTTGTTTTTCAGACCTGGGTGAATTTTTGTGACACCATTTAGGGTTTTCTTGGCAAAGATACTGGTGATTTTCTTCTTCAGCTCATTTTACACATGAGGAAACTGAGGCAAACGAGGTTAAGTGACTTGCCCTGGATCACACAGGAGTCAGATTTGAACTCAGAAGGATTAGTCTTCCTGATTTCAGGAAGACTATCTATCTAGATAGAAGACTTTATCTACTCTGCCACCTAGCTGTCCTTCTATACACACGTTGATCTTAAATACTGACTCAAAAATGGTATGAATATACGCACATATGTACGTGTATGTGTATACACTTTTATACAGACACATATGTATATACATAAACATATATATGTTAGACTTTATTTATATATGTCATGTATTATTGCACAAAAGGTCCTGCATGGAGATGCAGCCCGAAGTTGCCTTTGGGGGTAATTTGTAAAGGACGAAGTAATTCATGTCCCCCTATCTGGATGGCTCTTGTTGTTTGCATACATCAACATATACTTATTTCTTTAAGGACTTCTTTAAGGACTTTCTTAAGGAGACCTGTGGCAGTAGGTAATTCTATCCCTGACATTTAATTTAGTAAATGCATTATGTAATCTAGCAGAAGCAAGACATTTATTAGAAAACATCTTTGCAGGGATGGTTGTCCAGTTACAATTCATTGTAAACTACTGTTGCCCAGCAGATAGCAAGACTTCAGGTAATAGGAACAGAGTCTTCTAAGGTGTGATGGAATTGAGGGAACGTTTATAAAGGCAGAAATCTAAAGTATGGGCTACTTGAGGAGGGCTCTTGGGCAGCACGAGGACATTTGAATACATGTCTGGGGAAGGGGTTACCACCGAAAAGGAGAGTGAGGGAATCCTGAGATGCAAAGGAGCACTCCAAGAAAACTTGACATGTTCCCTAATTTTGAATAAGGATGACTCTGGTGTTGCAAGCTGGAGCATGTAGCCCAGAGAAGGGTAAGCGTGCCCCAGCTGTGTCCCTCTTGGGCTGGGTATATTGCTTCAGGATGTGCACAAAAGCAGTATGTAATTCTGTCCCCGAAGTAGAACTTTCCAGGTGCACTGGTGGTATGTAGCCTCTTTTTACACCAAAACAATAGAACCGTTCAGTCTAGGAGAGACGCTAGCCTCTGTCATCCCTGAATGCTTGCTTCCATATTGTTGAACAGAAAGCTAATCTACCCTTACTCAATTCATTCAGCACATGTGTTTGTATTTCAAAAGGCTAGTTGTAGGAATGGGAATTATTTACTTTGCAAATCCTGCCTGTCTAACTGTTCAATCATCTGCAGACTATTAAATGCTAGGCATTCTAGAGAGGTCAGCAGGTCTCAGAACTGCTTTCTTCCCATTTCCACCACTGGAAAAGACTATAGACACATGAAAAATAGATATTTAAACAAACTATCTCACTTCTGAGTATTTATTTCAGGCAATGAGGGCCATGTGTGCAGTCACATGAACTGTAGCACTAGATTCTTTCAGTGCCTAAAATTATCTCTCTGCTATGTTAGGCACTTTCTAAACTACCACTGTTCCCTTAGGACGGTAGGTTCCCATTCCATGATCATAAATGGAAAAGACCTTGAAAGTCATTTGATTCAGTCACCCCTTTGCCAGTTGAGGAACATCAGGTCTAAAAAAATCTATGATTTATTCAAGATCACACAGATAGTGAGTAAGAGAGTCTGGATTTGAATCCAGGTTCTCTGATTCCAGATATATTGTACTTTTCAGTAGGAACCAGATTTTCCCACATCCTTTTTTGATAGCACAGAATTGAAGAATTATAGAGTTGGAAGTATACACAGCAGCTATTTAGTTCAATTTACATTGGAAAGGAATTACCCACTTATAATATACCTAACAAATGGTTATCCAATGTCTTCTTAAAGATCTCCGATGAAGGGGAGATGATTGTCTCAGTTTCTCATCTATAAATGAGCTAGAAAAGATAATGGCAAACCTCTCCAGTATCTTTGCCAAAAAAAAAACCCAAATGGGGTTACAAAGAGTCACACACAACTGAATAATACAGTTTTCCTACTAACTTGATCATCTAAGTCTTCCCATAGTTTATTTTTTGGGCCTTCTTTCTTACTGATCTATAGTTTCTCTCCCAAAAAAATCTACTTTCCCCCAACCCCCTGCAATAGAATCAGACAATCTCAGAGCTACAAGTGATCCCAGACACACTCTAGATAAACAGCATGGTGTAGTGAATATATAAAATGTTGGTCTTGGACTTGGAATTAGGAAGATCCAAGTTCAGATACCATTTCTGATGCTCAGACACCTACGGGACTATAACCAAGTCACCTAACCTCCCTTGGACTCAATTTCATCTTATCTAAATTCAGAAAGTTGGATAAGATGGTCTCTAAAGTCTCTTCCAACTATAAATATATAATCATAATCAATTTAATTCAAATTTTACAATCAGATGCAATTGAGAGATCCTATCCTATTCTCATTCAACAAGAACAGTTAGACACTGGCAGGTGCATATAACCCTGGTGGTTATGACTCTCTAGAGACCTTGCTGACTAAAAGTGCTGGGAACATCTCAAGCTCTCTATGGTTCAGACTTTTTTGCTTTCCTCTCTTCCCCAGGTCTGCTTCCCTTTGGATGTCCAAGTAGACTCATCATCTAGGGCAGGGGTTCTTAATCTGATGCATGGATCTCACAAATAGGTATATGAGTAGGTTTCTAGTGATCCAGGAACTTGGGTGGGAAAAATGCATCTTTATTTTCTCTAACCTCTAAATTATATTTAGCATTTCCTTCCATTATTTAAAAACATTATTCTAGGTCTTTGGAACCGGTTTACATACTTCACCAAGCTGCAAAAGGGTCTGTGACACAAAAAGATTAAGAATTCTGCATCTGGGATGCTTTGGATTAGTGTGATTTTAAACAATCAGAATCAGCTCTATCATACTATAAAACTTCATCTTCTCCCTGAGTTATGTGATCTTGGTGAAATGGAATCACCTCATTATTGGAATAATATCACTATGCTTAGATTCATGATATAGAATATTACTTTTGCCCTAGATTATTTTTGTTCAGTCATTTTCCAGTTGTGTTTGACTCTTTGTGACCCCATTTGAGGTTTTCTTGACAAAGTTACTGGAGTGACTTGCCATTTTCTTCTCCAGCTCATTTTACAGAAGAGGAAACTGAGGCAAACAGGGTTAAGTGATTTGCCTGGGGTCACACAATTTAGTAAGTATCTGACGCTAGACTTGATCTCAGGAGGATATGTCTTACTGACTTTATGCCCAGCACACTGTCCCCTGGACCACCAAGATACCTTAGGAAGAAGACAAAATGAAGCATTTGCTGCATGATTTCATGCCAGAAGCCTCTTTCAGGTCCAGATAGCCTCTTAGAAAGGACAAAAACTACTTCTTACTTAAGAGTTTTAAGAAATGCATGCTTTGATTTTTGTAATTTCTAGGGCTTTACCTCCTGTGAGCTAGTGTTCAACTCACACCTCCAGTAGGGCCAGTCTTTACACGAAGACTTAAGAACTGTGAATCTAGTTCTTAGCTCTTCAGTACAGGATATTGACTTAGACTACAATTAACTCATAAGAAGAAAGAAGATTTACAGGTCCATAATACAGGACCTACGTCGCACAAGTTCTAGGCTCACATGGACCAGGTCTAAACTTGTGGGCTATATCAAAAGATCACTTTCTATTTAACTTGTTTGCCTTTACTCAGAATTTGCTCTGAGTAAATATATTTCAAAATATAAATTCAAATTCAAATATAGCTTGAATTTAACCACATCCATACAAATATGAGTAACTGTGACCCTAGGTCTTGTATAAGAATTTGAACTAATACATGTGTATTGGGTAGAGCACAGACATTTCAGAAGATGAAGTGCAAAGGTGCAAAGAGGTACAAGGAACTCACTAGGATCCATAAACAGATTTTTAAAAAAGTATTCATAATAAACTATAAACAATAAACATAATTCTTCATCTTCTCTGTTGTGTCTCATTTTTTGACCAGGACCTGGTTTGTACTCCTCTTGGAATGGAATTGAAATTGGGGTGACAGCAGGTTGATATCCTAATATTCCTGTAAGTTCCTAACTCTCCCGCATAATACCTTTCCACAAGACTCATTGCATCATCTTTTTTTTAACTCCTCCCAGAAATCTAACGTGCTTTAGGGTTGCTGGACAAGAAATCCCATTTTCATTAGATCTGTACTGTGTGAATAACTCATATTAATAGCAGGACCAAGGTGCAAAGTCTGCTATTCCCTTATCCTCCAAAATGTTTCAGCTAACCATTTCATCTTGGAAGCAATCCCAGTCATGGAAAACATGGGGGTCATCAATGGGTGGCTAACTAGATAAGGTAGTTTTTCTTGACATAATTTCAATAACTGAGACTTAAACAGGAGGTATTTTCCTTGTTCTCTCCATAAAACTTGAATTAACATGCCCATACTTTGTATGGAAAAGAATGGCTAATCAAAAGTAATGGACATATAAATTATCAGAGAGTAGGGACTGCATCACTTTGACATTTATATTCCCAGTGTCTAGCACATAGTAGGGATATCTCCTATGCCTATCTCCTTCCCTCTACTCATTCAGTCACTACCCTAGGTCAGGTCCATATTACCTATCAGCCTCCTAAATGTCCACCCTTTCCCCAGTCTCCTCTCCAATACATCCTTTATTCAGCCATCAATATAACTTTCACTAATGCATAGATCTGGTCCTATCACTATATTCTTTAATAAATTCTAGTGGTTTTCTTTTGATTCCAGGATCGAATTTTATTTCATCTTTATCTCATCCTTTTTGAAATTTTTATTTTGTATAACTTTTATAATGTATGCAATTATTCACACGGTAATATATATATATATATATATATATAATTTGTAAATAAGTATATATGCTTATATGGGGTATACATGCTTATCTTTATTTTTATTGATAGGGATGTGTGATCAAAAGAGTTTGGAGATCACTGGCGTACAGTACAGAGAATCTGTGAACAAATACCCAAAAGTACCTCGTCCATGACTGGGTATAGACAAAAAATTGCCATCAGCCTTTCTCTCAAGCTTATTGTTCCTCTTGAGTTCACTGTTTCTGTCAATGGCACTGTCAGCCTCTGTCTCTCAGCTCCCCCAAAATAGAGGCTTCACACATTTTATGCAGGAAAACTCAAGAACTCATATGTAATTTTTTTCTGATATTATCTACCTTTTATTGTGGTTATTTTTGTATATTTCTTAGCTTTTTACTAGATTCTAAGCTAGCTTTTTACTACTTGTGAAAGAAAGGTAATAAGCTACTGTACCAAGAACTGTGCTAAGCACTATATAAACACTTGATACTCACAACAACCCTAGGAGGTAGATTTTATTATTATCTCTATTTTTTAGCTGAGGAAACTGAGGCAGACACTGGTTAAGTGACTTGCCTAGGGTCACACAGCTAGTAAGTATGTGAGACTGCATTTCAAATCAAGTCTTCCTGACTTCAGGTCTAATGTTCTATGATCCTTATAGCAAATGGGATTGAGTGCGAATGTGATTATGTACTTTTTTTTTTTTTTACAGATGAGTTAATACAGTCAGGGAAATTATGGTTTGCTCAGTCACATGTTATGTTTGAGTTAATGGTTCTAGAATAAAAGCCTTCCACCTCCTTGTCCTGAGCATCTTCCAAGAGACCAAGAGGTGTTTAATTAAGTACTTGCTGAGCTTCATTTCTGTTAAAATATCTTACATCTTCCACAAATTCAACATCCAGCACAATCATTTGTAAAACCAGTCAGATGAGAGTGGGTAATACTCTCCATATCTGCCTGATATATAGAAAAAAAGGAGAAAAAGGAGTGCCTTGTTCATCTTCCCGAGCAGCTGCTAGGAAAAGACAGTAACGATACAATACGATTTTATGCCTATTTATCAGGATTTAATTAAAGGATGCCAAATCCTTTTGTAAATACCAACTGACAAGCACAACACTTCTGGAAGGCTGATAAACATTAAAGTTCCTGTTTTACAGATGAAAGAAGACTTGCACAAAGGTTAATTAAGATATTTGCTCAAGGCACACAGCAAGATCGCAACAAACCCAGGACTGCAGCTCAGATGATGGGACTTGTCCTTTAGCAATCCTGGGAGAGCAGCGTAACCTCCAGGGGAAAAGGAAAGAAAGCAAACAAATATCTCTTTGCCCTAAGAGTTTTCCTGTAAGTAAGCTTTCCAAGTTCAGGATGAATAACCCTCTGTTGAAAAAGATAGGGTGAAGTGGAAGCTGGGGTGGGATGGAGGAGAAATTTCCACCTTCTCCCACCAGTTTGCTGTTGACTTACTCATGGCACAGGTGCAATGGGAAAATTTTTCTCTGGATGGGTCTTTCCATATCTAGAGTTCAGAGGGTATCGATGTTCCCTCATGCCTTTTACATTGACATTGCTGAAATATTTAGAAACTTATAGAAGTCTAGAAGGGCGTCAGCATCTGTTGTTCCCAAGAGAAGGGCTGGTTTGTTACTTAAATCATGATCTAGTTAGTCTGAAGAGCACTGGGTTTGGAGTCAGAAGACCTGGCTTAAATTCCCAGCTCTGCCAAATGCGTTTTGTGTGACCTTGGGCATGTCACTTGCTCTCTGGGTCTCAGTTAACTCTCCTACAAAATGAGGTCAGTAGAACTCAACCTGGCCTACTTACTATTCCATGAACACAGTATTTGATCTTCATACTCCATGTCTTTCTTTCTTTTGAGGTTTTAATTTATTTTATTTTTAATTTTTGAACTAAAGTATTTCCATAACAGCACAATTTTAAAAAAAAGATGATTGCACATGAAATTGAAAATCTGTTATGTGCAACTTATTAGTTTGAAAAAAAAAAGAAATTTCTGCCTGTCTTTGCCCAGGCTATCTCCTCTTGACTAGTGTGCACCACCTCTTCTCACTTCTTCCTCACAGACTCTCTAGTTTTCTTTCATTAAGGCTCAGATAATGGTGACCTCTTACATGGGTCTATATGGACGAACACAACCCTGTGAATAGACTCAGCTCCTTCTGTCCTGTCTGTCTCCCCCTTCCCTTCCTTCTCTCCAAAGGAAGGTGAATTTGGATGGCCAAAAGATGCCCAGTTGATTTGGGTTTTACTGGCTAGTCTCCCTCCCCTCCCCTCCCCTTCCCTCCCCTCCCCTCCCCTCCCCTCCCCTCCCCTCCTCTCCCCTCTCCCTGCCCACTGCCTAAAGGCTCTCTTCTGGACCCTTCTGGCTTCAGAGTGATTATCAATAGTAGTTATTGCTGTTTCATTCCCAGTCAGATGTCTTTCTTTGCTTTGCCGCTACTTCTTAAACAGGCCTATTCAATGAATGGGTGTTACCTCATCCTAAGTGACCTCAACCTAAAGGAGCCAAGGTCTCCCAGTGCATCCTGGGCCACCTCCAGTCATTCTGATGAATATCTGGTTACTGGACCCAGATGGCTCAGGGGGAGAAGTGAGGCTGGTGACCTGCACGGCCCTCCCTCACTTGAAACAAAGTCAAGAGCAAGTCATGTCATCATTTCTCTGATGGCGTGATCTTCTTTGGTGATGAAGGACAAGCACAACTTATCCTCCTAGGTGCTAGAACCTTCTCCCTAACATAAATTTCTTAATTTTGTATGTATTGTTTAACATTTATCTTTATGCACATTATTAGGAATCTACCCTTAACATCCACAGAATGTAAGCTCTATGAGATCAGGGACTGTTTTCTCTTCTTCTTCTTCTTCTTCTTCTTCTTCTTCTTCTTCTTCTTCTTCTTCTTCTTCTTCCTCTTCTTCCTCCTCTTCCTCTTCCTCTTCTTCTTCTTCTCCTCCTCTTTCTTCTCCTTCTTCTCCTTCTCCTCCTCCTCTTCTTTCTCCTCATCCTTCTTCTCTCCTAAATCTTTCTATTCCCAGCACCACCATGAGGCTTTACGTGTAGAATATATTTAACAAATATTTATTGAATTAAATTGTTGCAATTAATATTTTAAAGGTTCATAAGTTCATAGAAATTAGAGATTCAGAACCTTAGAGGTTATCTAGTCCAATACTTGAATTTTATGTATGAGAAAACTTAAGGGACTCATCCAAGGTGACATAGGTAGCAAGAAGCAAAGCTGGAATTTGAATCCAGGCACTATGATTCAAAATCCAGCACACTTTCCACTAATCACTTTTCATTTAAATGGGCATTTAAGGGGAAACTAGAGGTGGAAAATCAACTTTAAAATCCATACACGTTTACAATTTCACAACCACATTTTGGACTAGCCAACACTGTAGGACCTTGGGGCTAGCAGGGGCCAAGGACCCCTCTCTGAAAACCACTGTGATGGAAAACCCAATAACTTTGCTGGATATTTATCCATGCTTATCCATCAAGTTTTCAAAGGAGAAGGGGAAAGGAAATAAACACATATTTGAGTGGTATGTTGTTGTCTTATGGTTCATTGTATCTATAGTGTTCCATGGTCCATGGTATCCCCTCCCAATCAGATTAGATAAAGTTGAGGTGGCAGCCTAAAAGCTTGCTAAAACAAAGCAAAATAAGACCCAGCTCTCAATTCTACCTATCCTAATAATACCAAAGGGCCTTTGTGACTCCCTGAAACCTTTATTTGTTGATGAAGATACTTTTCCATGCAGCAAGGCTGAGAATTATTGCTCTATAAAGAGGCTTTATGATTCAGCTGCTGTGGTCCTGCCTAGAATGTCTGGGCCTCTGGGGTGCGATTTCCCTGTGACATTGGGTTGATTCTTGGAAATTTACATGCTGTTATCTCTTTGACAATAAATTGCTGTGTAAATCTCTTATGAAATCCACATGCATGACCCTTTTATCACAACAAGCCATATTTCCTGCTGGCCAATTTGTCTTTTCTTGCATTACTCCAGAAGACCACCCCTATACTGCTACAGAGGGCAGTGGTAATTTTTTTGTCAAGAAAGTAAATTCTGTTAGCTTCAGTTTGTACCCAAAAGCACACATTTCATTGTGTGCGACTAAACTAAGAGATGTGTGACTGCAAAGATATATTTCCTAGTAGACTTGCTGTTCATGATTTTATACAGTATTTTAGGCACCATACAAAATAATGATAACTTACATTTATATAGCACCTTGTGGGAAGGTGTCAGGGAAGACAGAGGGCTGAACTTGCAGGCAAAAAGGCCTGTGTTCAAGTCTTTTAGAAACTAGCTGTGTGAGGGAGTTGCTTAACCTCTTCAGTGCTCCAAGCAGCTTAAATTATGTTATAGATGAGTTGCCAGTCTGCATTGGTGAAGTGAGTTCCCATTTATGGATTACCTGTGCCAATGAAATCATAGATCTGGACATATACATGCATAGTCAAATTGAACATATATGTATGTGTGTATAGATATACATACATATATACACAAATATACATACACACAGAAATGTATATATACATGGAAATTTATAACTGTATATATATTGAGATGTGTGTATATATAATACTGATACACACGTGTGTACATATGTGTATGTGTATAGTTATATTGAATATGTGTACCTATAAAACATATAATTATATATAATATACATATATAGACTCAATTATCTTTAAAAAAACGAGATATGATTTCTTCCATGTGGAGAACTCCTGGTAAACAAATCCCACTTAATAATATAGGTTGGCACCTACTTTATAATGTATGGTCTTAGAGTTACCTGAGGTACTAAAAGATTAAGCAATTTACCAGGGTCATGGGAGTCATTATCTATCAGACTAGTAGTTGAGCATGTCTAGGTCTTCCAGATTCTTATCTTGATCCCTACTTATTACTCCATGTTGCATAAATATATGTTATATGCATACATCTCATATATGTACATATATACATATGCACATACATCTGTGTATAAATACACACATGTATGTGCATGTGTATATATACATATAATATTATGTATATTTATATATTATATATACTATATATGTATAAATAGTTATATATTTATACGATTTGTATATACATGTATATATGCATATGTATATATACATATATATACATACATAGACACATATATGTGTATATCTATCTATCTTTATCTCTATCTATCTCTATATCTATTTTTGTGATTTTTGAAACACATTTTCCACAGCAACCTTTTAAGGAAAGTGGTTAAAATACGATTGTTCCCCTTTTACAGAAAAGGAAAAAGGCTGAGGGATGTGAAATGACTTACGTCTATCTTCATAGGGCCTTGGTCAAAACTGAGACTCAGCTGTCTGGCTACAGGCCAGAAATTCTTTCCATTATAACATGAATCTACAAGATATGGGCTTTCATAGGTACATGATCGAAGTGATGGCTTTGTGATGATTCAGTGTACTGTTGGTCAGCAATGTGCTACTGTAGTTAGGGACTTATTAAGGGTCATAAAATATTTTATCAGATTGATTTCACAATAAGCTGAGTGACTACACTATAATCCACCATTGTGTTGATCAGGAAAGTCTAAGGAGATGGCATGATGTGGATATTTGGTCAATTGATCCAGTCATTGGCCAACTTGATTCAATCATATTCTTCTAAGGCCCTGTCTCCAGAGCCTATGTCTACACTAGTTTAATGCTTGTGGTCAGTTTGTTCAGCACAGAACCATAGCTTAACTAGTCACCAGACTGACTTGACCAATGAAATCAAAATAGGCAAATATATGCAAATGTGGATTAAATGTCTTGAGTAGTCAAACTATGGTAATGCCCTTATATAACTACACTATGTTTAATAAATTATCCCAAAGTTGAGATAGTAAATTATTCATTGTGGGCATAAGACTAATTCTTTGTGACTCAAGGATCCTCAGTCTGAAAAAGGTAACTTTCATCTTTCAGCTCCAAGAAGCAGTTCCAAGTAAATTCATTGTGGGATGTTCTGCCTGTATTGTTGTCTGATTAGAAATCTCTCTCTCTCTCTCTTTGTCTTTCTCTCTCTGTCTTTCTCTCTGTCTCTCTCTGTATCTGTCTCTGTCTCTGTTTCTGTGTCTCTCTCTCCCTGTCTCTCTCTGTCTCTCTGTCTCTGTCTCTGTCTCTCTCTCTCTGTCTCTGTCTCTGTCTCTGTCTCTGTCATAGCTGCTATAACCTTTTGGCTTCCAGAATGTATATCCCCCCCACCCCCCACAAGAACTGCTTGATCTTCCTTAGCTTTTTTTGATGATACACAATTTAACCACATGAATATATGAATTTTTGAGAGAGCTCATAGTGTGTAATCCTGACCGAAAAGAGACCTGGATTTGGGGATCACATTTAGATTCAAATGCTTTCTCCCTGGGGGATGTAGTAAACCAAGGACACTGTAAAATGACTTTCAGCAAATAGTTATTTAATATGATCTAATCTTCAATAAATGCCAAGATTTCCACTGGACTGAGAAAATTTACCACAGCATTATCTTATGAGAAGATGTCATATTGATTCCAGATATTTCATTATGCCTTCATAATTTTTTCCTTTGTCTGTCTTTTACATATATGCCACCTAAAATAATGCCATTCATATTTATGTTAAGCTCTTAACTACATTTACTTCTCAGGGTGGAGTTTCAGAAACAGTTGGAATTTCTATTTTTATGAAAATCAGGACACATATTAAATTCTTAATAGAAAATCACAAAATTTGTAAAGGTTGCCAGAGACCTGTGGTTCCTTTTAAAAATTAGATGAAGAACATTATTTAAAATCCTGTGTTGGGTGTACCTCCTTCCTTCCTTTATAATCACATTTTTTCTGGTCATCTAATTTTTATTAATTTAACTGGAATTGAGCTCTAGATCAGGGAATCTTAAACTGGAGTTTTTGAGCTTCATTTAAAAAAAATAATTGCATTTTAATATAATTGTTTTCCTTTGTTCCTGTTGTTTCCCTTTATTGCAGTGTGTATTTTATTTTTGTGCATGTGAAAACCCCATCATGAGAAGGGCTTCACAGACTTCACCACACTTCTAAAGATGTCCATCATATGCACAAAACAATTAAGACAAAAATGAAGGCATTTTGCCTGTAGTGGCCAGCAGCCTCTCTAGTCTGCATTTTTCTACTTCCTTGGAATGTACTTCATTTTCTTGGCCTTTAAGATTTTTCTTATCTCCCTTTCTTGGACCCTCTCCCCTTCCTCCATGGAAGCATTTCATTGTACCTTGGGCTGTCGTCTTCTTCTTCCTTGACTTTTAAATCCCTTTCAAGTCACCTTCCCTCCTTCTCTCTCCAACAGTCAACTGGAAAGTGTCAGATAAACTAATTCACAGCCAGGTGTTAATGACTAACAATAGTCTGATTAGGTAGCTTTCTCCTGGATCCTATAATTTTAAGTAGCTATAATTTGACTTCAAAATGCCTTGTTGGTAGCTGCTTTTGAATGAGGGGAACTTGCCTGAATTTCTAAATAGCAAGCTACCCAAGACTGGCCTAAATTACTGACCCTAAACTAGGTCCTAAGAGGTAGTGAAGTATGATAGAACATTCGACCTGGAGTCAGAAAGAGCCAAGTTCAAAATCTGGTCCTAGACAATGGCTGTGTGACCCTGGGCAAGTCACTTAATCTCTTTTTGCCTTAATCCACTGGAAAAGGAAATGACAAACCACAAGATACTGACCCAGGGACAGTACGCGGTCCAGGAGTCATGAGGAGTGAAACAGGGCTGAGCAAAAATTAAAAAAAAAAAAAAAAAACGCCTAAAAACATAAACATGATGCAGGGAATAAATCCCTAATGAAGTTTAGATTACATTCGGTAAAATATTTATTAAGAATTTAATAAGCGCCAGGGAAGGTGCTAAATAAATACTATCAACAACCACAAAAGTCAGCCCCTATCCTGGAGGAGTTCCCCAACATTCTAATTGGGGAAGTTATTAAGCCCTGTCTGTCTCTGCATGACCCCATTTTGGGGTTTTCTTGGTAAAAATACTGCAGTGATTTGCCATGTCCTTCTCCAGTTCATTTTACAGATGAGAAAACTGAGGCAAACCCGGCTAAGTGACTTGCCCAGGATGATACAGCTTAGTAAATAAACATCTGAGACCAGATTTGAATTAGTGGAGATGAGACTTCTTGATTCCAAAGTTAGTGCTCTATGCATTGTGCCACATAAAATCCCAGAGTTAGGTGGTGAGTCAAACTGGTTGGAAATATATAGCTTCTCATCGAGTTAGAATTTTTTCTTTTAATAAATGACTAGAGAATAATAAAGCATAGCATATGATCAAAGGCTGAGATGTTTGAGACTATCTATAAACTGCCTGTAAAAGGCAGATGAAAGGGAAAAAGGGACTTAAATACCAACTTCCTCAGTTTTCATTTGTTGTGTGGAACATAATAAACCGATGCTGATTGAAAAAAAAAAACCATAAACATAAATGATAAAGAATTGTACCAAGACTTTTTTTTAAAGGGCCTTTAAAGACTTTAAGCCAATTATCTTTAATTCTTTGGTGTAGCACCTTTCAGCCAACACTTCATTGTTATTGAGATCATTATTTAAACTGAGTAATTATTGAAAAAGGAACAGGTAGAGAGGCTACTTTATGTTGATCACAATGAGGTGGAACTGATTTGTGCCCCCCTATAATCCAGTCCTTTGGATTCCAGGGGTAATTACCCCTTTGTATTATGGTGAATGGGGCAGCGATAGAGGGATGGGAAGGAGGAGAAAGACATTCCCTAGTTATCAGGGATCCTTAGACTTTGGGGAGAGGTTTCAATTTGAGAGCAATAATGGAGGCATTCCAGGTTAGTCAAAGGAAACTGAAATATGAAGATACTGACTAGTGAAAAGATACAAAAATATTCAAATACGTGCAATAAAACTACCAGCGTTAAATTCAATGATGTTTTAGTTTTTAAGATTGTTGATCTTAAATCCACCTCACTAGGAACATTATACCTTCCTAAAAGAAGATAGAGGATGATTTTAAAAAGAGAGAAAATTTAAGAAAGGCTTTTTTTAAGCCAGAGAAAATAAAATTCCTACATTACTCTCAGTATTATATAGATTTTCCCCTCCCATTCCACTGAATTAAAGTTTCCATTTTTTACCAAAGGGCCATTTAAAGCTGATTGAGTGTTTGGGTTATTATATCTCAGAAAGAGGGAAGGTATAAGCTTTTACACAGTGCATACTCTGCGCCAGGCATGGTAAAAATTGTTTTTTTCTTTTAACAAATATCTCAGTTAATCTTCACCTCATCCCTTTGAGGTAGATACTGTTATTATGCCAATTTCACAGATAAGGAAACTGAGATTAAATGACTACCCCAGGATCACACTACTTAGGGTCTTCCTGACTCCCAGTCAAGAGTTGTTTCCATTGAATCACCAAGCTACCTCTTTATTTTTTTAACATATTAAAAAATATATAAAAATCTCCTGAGAGAAATTTGAAAACAAGCTAAGTTGGGGGTGGATTGCAAATTCATTGAAAATCTGTTATATTTTAAAGGAAACTTTTCCTGTGATCTACTTTCCATTATTAATTTAAGTGATTCCTTTCCTTCTTTCATTTTTTCCCCCTAGTTACGTTGGAATCCAAAGATCTTTTTGTTTATTTCTTTGTTTGAATGGTACTATTTAATGAGTGGATTATCTGGCTCCTCCAAGGTGACCTGGTCTTTTGAACTTGGACTCAGATTGAAATTTTGCTTTCATCTGTTAGTGATGCCCTGAATCTGATGAGTGTCAAGCAGCTATCATTGACTGAAAAGAGCAGAACAATATTCCTCCGAGCTCAACGTAAGCTTCTACATGGGCTTATTCTGCTGATCTCTGCCCTAATCCCTTCTTTCCTCTCTTTACCCACTCCCCTTCCCACCAAAAACAAAGCAAAACAACTACACTCAAGGTTAGCATTCATATCTTGACTGATTCATCCATATACACAAACAAGAATTAAGGAAATTTTCCTCTTCAGTAACCATCAGTGTGACATATTTCCTATTTTCTTTCTGGGAGAAGGATTGGAGGGTGCATGGCAATCACAAACCTGAAAAAAAGTTGGTGTGGGAAGAAATTATTGGTAATTTACTGTTGAGTTGTTTTAATGGTGTCTGACTCTTTGTGAGCTCATTTGGGGTTTTCTTGGCAAAGATACGGGTATGTTTTGACATTTCTTTCTCCAGTTTATTTTACAGATGAGTAAACTGAGGCAAATAGGATTATTTGACTTGCTCAGATGAAAAATCTAGTAAGTGTCTGAGGTCAGATTTGAACTTAGGAATAGCAGTTTTCCTGACTGCAGGTCCAGTACGTGCCACCTAGCTGCTGTTTAAAAATACATAGAATGCTTCTGTAAAGAACAGCTGCTTGAATATTTTTCAGACCATCATGTAACTTCCTGCCTTTTCCTTTGCCATGCTATTTTTCCCTTTCTGCTTCCTCTTTTAGCTGATGGCCTTATATGTCCTAAAAGGGCATTTGCTTTTATTTGTTGCAGTCTTCCTACTTTCCCAGAACATTTTTTTCAATTTGTTTGTTTGTTTTGACTAGTGATTTCAGCAGGGTGGGGAACTCCCAGTATGGAAACTTCCTCACTCAACCCAGATCAGCGTGGATCTGAAACTTCTGGTCTAAGACAGTTCCCTGGGGACATTGAGAGGTTAAGTGATTTATCCAAACTAACCCAAAGAATAAAACAGAAAGATTGAAAGAATAAAAGTCCAAGGGAGAAAGTCAGAGCATATGCATAGTTCTCAAGTAGATAAAACCAACAGATAAGCTCATAAAGAGCAAAGGAAAACTGAATAAAAACAAAAAACAAAAAAACAAAAGCTAGGACAGAACAAGATGGATATGCATTACATTATGAATGAAAAACAACCCAGCTTCCCTGATCAAAAGAAGTCTTCTGCAGACTTACCGGAGATCAAGGAATAATTGCAAGAAATTTTATGATGGTTCAAAAGTGTTGTATATCAGAGGCAAGACTTGAAGCAAAGTGTATGGACTCCAAAGCAAGTCTTCTATTCATGTTACTCATATTACCTGTCTCTCTGAACTCATTCTTGGTTTTCAATTAATTCTTTGGAAAGGATGTTAGAGATTTTCCACTCTAATACATGAAGAGCCTTTTTAAATGTCAGAATATTTCAAAGAACCTTACGTAATAGAAGCTGTATTGTTAGTGTCCTTTAATTAAGAATACACACAATCAAAAATATCAATTTAAAATTTGTTCATTATCAATAGAGCTGGAAAAATGCAAAAATTATGTTTAGTCATATGACTAGTGACCAAATTAGTTCACTGTCAGTCAGCCAATAATCAATACTTTTCAAACATCTACTATGTACCATGCCAAGCACCATGTTAAGACTTGAATATGAAAAGACACAAAAGATAATTCTTGCTCTCCAGAAACTTACATTCTAATGGTGTAGACAACATGGAAACAGATATATACAAAGCAAGTTATATACAGGATAAAAGGAAATAATTAATGAGGGATGGTACTAGAATTAAGAGGGGTTGGGAGAAGGCTTCTTATAGAAGGATATAGTTGGGACTTAAAGGAAGCCAGGAAGATCAGATTTGGTCTAATGAATTGGTTGTTTCCACCATTAAAATTTTATTTCAATATTCTACACATGATTACATTGGGGTGACTCTGAGTTCTTGAAAGTTATGTTGGTAGTGCCCAAGTTCTGGTGAGTGCTAAATAGTGAAAAGACTTTGGGTATAGTCTAGTAATGGAATGAACTTTTATCATCTAAGGACCGGCCCAGAAGGTTGGCTACTGGGTGATGGTTTAAAAAAATAATAATAATGGTTAACTTTACATTTTCCAAATACTTTACAAATATTATCTCACTTCATCTTCACAGCAATCCTGGGAGGTAGATGCTAATGTTATTCCCATTTTATAGAAGAGGAAGCTGAGACAGATAGACAATAAGTGACTTGCCCAGAGTCACACAGCTAGTCAGTGTTGGAGGCTGGATTTGAGCTCCCATCTTGATTCTGCATCTAGCACTCTATCCCCTGCCCTAATAACCTGTAGCCATGATAATTCAAAACCATCTACTAGATGCAGAGGGATTTCCATCTATTTTAGTAGAGGGAATCTAGCAAGTGGTCTGTGAAGCCATGTATAAATCCAGAAATAAGAAAGCAAGCCTTCTGTAATACTTCAATTTTTAAATGGACCTGTCCATATTCTCTCTTGCAGGTAGAGATTGCAGATCTATGTAGACTTTTCAACAGGGCTCATTCTCCAACTCTTACTCACACTAGCAGTTTGGGTACTAGAGGGACATGCTCCAGGGATAGCCTTGAGGGGATGTAAGTACATTTTCTAATACTACTGCTTATAAATTCCCAGGTGTGTTCCCTGTGGATTACCTAATGAGTATCAACTAGCTAGCCGGAACTGCTTCTTGTTTTTTTTAGTAAGGGAAGCATTGCTATAAAACAACTCCACTTTCCGTGCTTCTACTGAACCACCCCCCAAATCTGAAACTCATTCTCCCATAGGTATGTTGAAAAGAGGGCTCAAGTTTAGAAACCACATGTACTGAAGGGGTAACTCACAACCTAGAGTCGAATGGAAATGCTTTTCTCCCTCCCTGGAGTCATGATGAAATTCCCCTGAGCGGGGCTCAAGGGATTAATGAAATTATTGTTGATACAAAGAAAAAAACAACTTCTAAGAAGGAAACAAAAAAATGTCTTACAATTGTATATAATGTACTTATCCAAATGGATGTAGACACTGTTGTGATGAATACATTCCAAATTAGTTTAAAAGTTTCAAAATTATGGACACAGGTATAATGGTCACTATTATTTGTCTCTGTGTGTCCTGGAAATGTTTTAACATTTAAAAAGAGTTATTCATTCATGGAAGTCATTTGGTACAGTGCCATTTAACCTCCGCCAACCTCAGTTTCTTCATTTGTAAAATGGGCATAATAGTACCATGTACTTCACAAGGCTGTTGTGAGGATCAAGGGTGACAACATAAATAAAGTGCTTTTCAAACCTCAAAATGCTATATAAATGCAAAATGTCATCACCACTATAGTTATTATTATTTAAGGTTGAGAGACACTGGATCAGATGCCCATGAGCCAACTCTTCATTTCCCTGTCCTATCTCCTTTTTTCTCCTGATTCATTCCCTTTTCTAGTACTTTCCCTCCCACAAGATGGAGATCTATCTACTCCTGTTCCTCTGTTGGAAAGGATCTACCATTTATCCAAAGAACAAATGGGAACTTCCATCCATGCTACATTGATGAGATGGGAACTACCATTTACAGTGGTTGTTTGTTCCTATAATCTGATTTATTTTAGTTGAATGGTGGAATTGGTCATTTTGCCCTCTAAACTGGAAGGATAAGATCATATTGCTTTAGGGGATACACCATAAGCAGGTAGGAATAGTTCCTACCTGTCAAGGATCTCATAGCATCCTCTTGTGAGCTAAATACTTATTCACCAAACGGAGCTTGTCAATGTATGTAGAGATCTATCAGCTCCACATAAATGTGATGTGAGGGGTCTTGTAGGACCATGTACAATACCAAATGTATCTTCTGCAAATACTTGCCATGGTGCCTTCCTAGCACCTGAGCTATCTCCCAAGATGAAGAAATTGTCTTATGTCACCAGTTATAATGCATACATTACCTGGAAGGGGTAACAAGTTTGTGTACTAGCAGCCCTTACTATAGCAAGGTGAGGCATATTATGTGTCAGTGTGGGAGTCAGGAAAACCTAAATTCGAATTCTGCCGCTGACATATACTGTCTCTATGAACACAGACAAGTCACTTAAACTTAGAGTACCCTAGGCAATTCTCGAAGTCTTTAAGTTACAGAGGAGTTCTTAATCTGCATCACTGGAAGGACTTTCCATTGGGAAGTTCCCTACCTTGATAAAATCATAGGACTGGGCCTCATCTTCCATTCCAATGTTCCCCACTGTTTTTTTCATTTTCTTTTTTTTTATGAGGGGGAAGGCAAGGCAATTGGGGTTAAGTGACTTGCCCAAAGTCACACAGTTAGTGAGTGTCAAGTGTCTGAGGGGGAATTTGAACTCAGATACACCTGACTCTAGGGCTGGTGCTCTATGCACCATGCCATCTAGTTGTTCCTAGTCCTTACTCTGAAATACATCGGCAGGGAGCTACAGTTATTACAGAGTCTCAGAGCTAGAAGGGACCTCAGAGGCCATCTAATTCAATCCATTATCCAATAAATCTCCCTTGTGTAACATACTACCTTGAGCAAGTCCCTTAACATCTCTAGACCCTGCTTGTTCAGCTGTAAAATGAGGAGGGTTGGGCTAGACAACCTCTATGTCCCTTACATATCTTAATCCATGATTTCACGTATATGTTAAAGAAGTGATCATCCAATTAACTGAACGGTTACCTGGCTGACAGCGGTACACTGTGGGAATGAAATTTTGCCCACATAATTTTTCTTTATAAAGGGTAATGAGAGTGCAGTAGCACCCAGCACTTTGGAAAAGGGCAAGTCTTGAGGGCTGCATGTTGAATAACGGTGGGTAACCCAGGAAGCAGCATGAATTTAATGGCCATCTGGAAAGGAAAGGGAAACATTGATAAAGTCAAAGCAATGAATACAATGATTCACTCTATCTGCTGGATAATTTACCCCAGGGCCAACAGTGGGTAAGACACAACTTGGAAAGAAAAGGAGCACCAAGTTGGGGGGAGTGGGAAGAACTTTTATATGAACAAAAATGCGGGTAGGTCACATATGCCTCAAGAATTAAAATTTAATAAGTAGATATAAAAATGTCTCCTCATGAGAATGAACTAATCTTCTAGGCTCAGTTTTGGAAAATGCAGCAGTTTTTGTTGTAACACTTTGGTGGTCAATCTTTGAACTATTCATCTCCTACTTTATAGGCACTATTGTTAACCCCAGTTGTGGAATAGCTGAAAGGTTTACTCATTTTTGCATTTTATTTCTTTGTTTTCACTAAATGTTATGCGCTAGTAAATTGGAAATTTATCTTCAATAAATGTTGTAGTTCTTTTCCTGAAAATGACTAGAAAATTTTCCTTTAGCGATTCTATTTCTGATTCTTAATACATAATTTTAATAAAAAGTTCTCCTTGCAAGAAATATCATGGCATAATGGATAGAGGAGCTTGCTTTAGCAAGAAATCTTGCACTTACTTTCTGCCTCGGACTGACGCGTACTGACTGGCCATGAACAAGTTACTGACGCTTTTGGTGCCTCAGGCCACTTAGATTACAAATGAGTGGCTGATCTGCATAGTTAAAGGGATTTTCCACGCCAGGAATGGCAATTTTCTATGAAATCACAGGGCTGTACTTTATCCCTCCAGTTTGTAGGTGTGAGTATGTATGTGTATTTGTGTGTATGTGTGTGTGAGTGTATATGTCAGAACCTCAGTCCAAGACTTCTTGCTAAAAAAAACTTCCCTATCCACTATGTAATGATGCTTCTTGAAAGGAGAATGTCTTTATTAATATTATTCATTGAGAATCAGAAATAGAATTACTGAAGGAAAATTTTCTAGTTATTCTTAGGAAAATAACTAAAACATTAATCAACATATATGTATGTGTGTGTATTTGTGTATATGTATATATTTGTATATGTATATATGTACACACATACATATATACACACAATATCAATGTAGTGTTTTATTATTTTGTTTAGTAAATAGCCAAAGTTATTGTGATATATTGACTTATAAAGCAGTCTTCACAATATTAAAATGCTTAGTGTAAAAATAAATAAAACATGGAGAGAAGTCACCATAGCTATAAAATATAGAATCAGATAACTTCACTGAAAAATAACTTGTTACAATTTCATTTGGTGTAAGGATTTAATAGTATTGAGAGAAAGAAGGAAAGCCAGTTTGCACAACTGAATCCCCCAAGTTATCGTGAGAAGACTGAAGGTTGGGATGTGGATATGTAGCATTCTCTGAGGATGCTGTTCTGTGTTTTTTAAGCGCTCTAGACAAGTGGCTAATCTGAATTCATATGGGAAAACATGTATTTTGTCAGTCATACTCTCAAGCAGAAATGAGGGAATAAAGAATATTTCTCCTTTGCTTTTAGACAGAACTATAGCTAGGAATGTTGTACTTAGGACAAATTTCATTTAATGGTGTGAAAGGGAGGCAGCAGGAAGCTGGTCATCACCCAGTCTAGGTGTGACCACTGAGGCAGATACTGAATTGAGGAGGTGAGGCTCCCGGGCCAGAGGAGAGACTCACATATTAACAAAAGTGTGCTTAAATCACATATGCTTTAAAGGTAAAAACTACATGCACATACATGTATTTATGTGTACATGTATATATACATATATGTTTATATATGTAATACATAAGTGCATATATATATATGTCATAATTAGAAGGAACCAATTTACTAGAAGAGAGGCTGTCCCCCTGATATCCAGAACCACTGACAAATAAAGAAGTATCAACTCCATCCTCCCCAAAGTCAGCACCCCAGAATGGAGAGCAGGCCACTTTAGTTGCCACTGCATTTTTTCTATATAAGAAAAGGTCAAAAGGGGATAAATTACAGGAAAAGCTCATAAAACTGTGTCTATGATAGTGCCCAGTATGCACTTAGGGACAAATATTGGAAACTACATCTATCTAGTCATAGTAATAATAATAGCTAGCTTTTGTACAGTGCTTTAAGTTTGCAAAGCACTTTTACGAGGCAACTCATTTGATCCTCATTGTAACCCTGTGAAGTATTTATTGCCATTTTAATAGATAGGGAGGCTGAGGCTAAGAGACATTAAATGTTTTGCTCTGGTTCACACAGCTAGGGACTATCTGAAGTAGAATTCAAACACACGTCTTCTTGACTCCAGGACCTACACTACCCATTATGCTACCTAGCTGTCTACTTCAGTTCTGTTATCATTTATAACTCCTAAAAAGGTGATCTAGGCTGAGGCATTGTAAGACTTTTCTTTGTAGATGCTGTTAGCTTGGAACGAGCAAAAAGATCAACAAAATGTTATTAATTAACCTGAAGAGTATTGAAACAAAACAAAAAAAATATCTTACCTTTATTCAGTCAAAATCAATATTATCTTCAATACTATGTCCACTTCTGATCTCATCACCTAAAAAAAAAAAAAAAGATTTAATTGTATTGAATACGGCCCATTGCTTTTCTAGGATTGAATCTAAGCTTTTTAGAATTTAAAGTGGCATGAAGGATCTTCCAGTCAATCATTTTATTTTACAGATAAGGAAGCAGAAGTCACCAAACTAAATAGGCAACTCATCTAAGGTCACACAGTTAACTATTAATTATGAAATATAGCACCACTTCTATTATATTCCTCCTCCCCCACCTCTCTTTTGCGGGTTGGTTTGGAAGGGCAAGATAGGGAACTACTATCCCAAGTTTACAGTTACTCAGTGGGTCTGTACCCCTAAAATCATTATCCATGAGTCCCCACAATGGGCAAGTCATTTAAAATCTCAATTTTCTCTTATGTAAAAGTAAGTAATTGTCCTTGATCATCCATGAAGACCATTTTCTTTTTCGTCCTGTGATTATCTAGCTTTTTTGCTATGTTTAATTCATTCAAATAGACTAGCAAACATGTGCAGTGTGTCCTGTTCTACTATGCTTATGGAGAGCATTTTTTTTTCTGCACGGAATCTAAGAGGGCAGAGAATGTCTCAGTGCCCTACTCTAATTTCCAAATAAGTTAGGGCTACTTTAGGGTTTGCAGGAAATAATTGACGAATAGAGCTGATCAGATTCTCTTGTCCATATTACTTTCTATATTTAGTAGCAATTGAAAAGTGAGTGATTTTATTATAAATTAGCTGCCATGGCCAAAGGAAAAGCAAATAAACCAAACGCATAAAACATACAAAGTTCTATGTAGCATTCTCTCTGTATTATATCCCCTGAAGATGTCTCCTACTCTTAGAGGTTCTAGAGTCCCCAGTGGGTGGCTACTCTTAAAACTATGGCTCACATGTCCCAGTCAATGTATTTTCCTTTAACAGTCATTCAGGAGTCTTGAGGAGCTCAAAGAAAAGGTATTTACTGAGATGACATATTAAGTCCATTATCTACAAAGCATTCCCCCCATAACCTTGAACACATTATCCCCCCAATGCACACAGTGTCAGAGATAATAGTTGAGACATGCACAAAGTAAACTGGTAATGAAGAATACTTGTAGGAAATATATGTTTACTAAAGAAACTCATGCCACCAGTTACAGGGATACAATATCCTATCTCTTCTTGTGGTGGGATCATGTTATTAGAAACTCCCCTCACCTCACCCTGCTTTAGGTACTGTATCTCTCTTGGGCATGTCATACAGCCTGGGTCTCTGAACCTACTCCTTTCCAAAACTCAACTTCTGATTACCAGTGCTAATTCTCTCTTGAATCCATAATTGGCTCTCTTCTCAGCTACCAAGAGGTCACTTTCCTCAGAATTGCCTTAACTGACTCTCTTGGATTCCCCAAGCCAACTTCTTGCTGAGTATTGTAAGTTGAGTAGTTCTACTGAAAGATACAATGACTGATAGGAAGTAGGAGAGAAACATTCTCCCCTTCTGTGTTCTGACAAAGGCACAAGGGAGAAGACAAAAGCTTCTACCTACACAGCTGGCTCTACTCTCAACTGCCAGAGGTCATACCTCTGGAATTCTCCTGCCTTTTTTCTCTCTTAGAATATGGAAGCTTGCTTTTATATAGGCCACCATGGGAAGTAGCCAATTTTCAACCAGTCCATGTCAAGCTACTTACCTAATTTTAATCTGAAAGAACTTCACACTTTGTAAAGGGGTAGCAGAGCATAGGCACATCTTTTCACTTTGTTTAACATGTATTAGCTGCCCTTACTATGATTTCATCAATGGGACTTGGTGAGGGGAGAAATTAATTGATCTGAGATGTCTTAGTCAACTCTCCACATATACAAGGATTTATGATATTATTATTATTATCTAAATGTCTATTATGTGCAGGACACAGAGTTCAGTGCTGACAACAGAAAGACAGAAACAAATTAGGGGCAACCAGATGACACAGTGGATTCAGAGCCAGGCCTGGAATCAGAAAGACATGAGTTCAAATCTGACCTCAGACATTTACTATGTTATCCTGGACAAGTCACTCTTTGTCTCAGCTTCTCTATATGTAAAATGAACTGGAGACTGAAATAGCAAGCGCTCAAGTATCTTTGCCCCAGGAAACCTCAAATGGAGTCGCAAAGAGAAGGACATGATTGAAACGAGTGGCCACCAACTGGGGAGAATACCATGTATGCAAAATACTTACAAACAAATTATTGGTTGAGATAGCACTAAACCTAAGAAGAAAAGCCTTTTGAAGGAGATGGAATTTGAGGGGAACCTGAGAGAAATTGTAGATTCCATGGGGAACAGGTGAGAAGGGAGTTCTTCCTAGCTAGAGGGAAACATGGTAGTGGCTGCTGCAATTCAACCTAGATTCCCTGATACTCTGTTAAGGTAATGAAAGGGTCTAGGATGAAATTAAATAATTAATAGAAGAAAAGCAATTACAGATATATGACATAAAGTTTAATAAAAGCTTATACAATTATGAAGGATATGGATGTGAATAGGGCCATTCACCAAATTTTGAAATATTCTGTGCCATACAAAATAATATGGTGTAGAATAAGTAGGTAAGTACTTAGAAGTAGAAGAACAGGTTGGAGAATTGTCAGAGAACAATGGCCAGAAGCAGGTGGGGTCTGACAGATTTCCTAGAAGAGATGAATTCTGAATTTGGTTTTAATAGATACAAGGACATGACTTCAAGGAATAGGAAAAACATTCTATGTTGGAGGAACAGAGAGCTCTTCTAGATTAAAAGAAGGATTGAGGTAAAACATGAACTCATCAGCCAATTAGCATGTGTTAAATCCACACTGTGTATTCAGCATTGTGTTGCTAATAATAAAAAAAGGGTACTTCTAGCTTTGAGATTACAGTACAGCATAGTTAAAGGTGATGATTGATGTAGCAAAACTTTTTGTTTGTTTGAATTGTGGGATTTCAGAACTTGGTGAGTTTCTGTATTCATGTTATAGTTTATTAAGTATTTTTTTTTTTATCATATTAGAGCTCCAAAGCAGTCTTCTGAGCTAGTAGGGAAGATGTTGAAGTTAAGAGAGTGATCGTGTTTTGTCTTTCATTAAGTTAAGTGGTTGGATTGGGACTTGAATGGAGACTCTGGGACTCTAAGCTCTTCTTTTATAAAAGTAGTCAAAATTATTGTTTTATATAGTAGTTCCTTTAAAGCTTATAGACTGTCTATAACTATGGATCTCTATTTTGTGTCCAGTTAAGTTAGGTATTTTATATTTTCGTTAATAATTCTTTACTACTTTTGAAATAGCAGGCTGTTGATGTGTAACTGTGTATTGTAGATTCTGATAATGATTTTTTATTTTTTTCTGTGGTGGTTTAGCACTTTTCATTTTTATTGTGTTAATTTGATTTCCTTCCCCTCTTCTTTTTAATTAGGCGAGTTATATATTATTCTAAAATTTTTTTCAAAAAGAGATTTTAGTTTAGTTTATGTCATCAATTCTTTTTGGTTTCCAATTTATAAATCTCTCTTATAATTTTCAAAATTTCCTCTTTTTTGCCTACTTTGGATTTTTCTATTTCTTTGTTTTCTAATTTTAATAAAATGCATATTCAATACATTAATCCTTTCTTTTTCATTGTCTTCATGCATATTTTAGTAATTCATGTATATATGTATATATATGAATATATATTTGAAAAAATATACATTTTTCAAAAAGAGACCACATTTTAAGCTCGGATTCCATCCCTTAATCTTCTCTTTGCACCTGAGCTCTTCTACAAATTAAATGAAGGGATAAATTTAAGATTACTTGGCAAAAAGCTTTCTGGATGCCAAATATTTATATTTTATATTATTCCTTCAGGGGAAAGTTAGGAGTTATGTGCATGGATTCTGAAAAAATAAGTAAGCAAGCCATTTGATTCAGTTCTAGTTGGTATGAGAATAGGTATTGGTAAACAAACAGAAATGTGGTAACCTTTATGCAACATCTTTTTTCAATGGACACTGTGAGTAACATGAGCTATTGACTTTCTTGTTTCAACCAAGAATCCCTGAAAATATTTTTTTGTACAATTGCTGTTGTTGTTTTTTTTTTTAAATGACTGTGGGTTTAGTAAAGTTTTTTTAAACTCTGTCAAGAGATTTGGATCCAAAGTAATTATGGTGCTATAGTCACATACCTATGTGTACATCAATATTGTAGACCTCACAACTTTTCTTCTGTCCAAAATACACAAGCCATCCATCTTTGTCTGTGATGAAATGACCCTTTCCTTTACATTGGTGAAAATTGTATGTGAAATCTATGTTTGGTTTTATAAAGTTGGAAGGATCCTTGGGGGCAGTGGAGAGAATGAATCATTGATTTGTGAGCAGAGAAGTGGGTGGCCTTGGCAGCTGGGCTGAGACAGGTGTGAAATGTTTAATTGGACCCAGCTGGTGTTGGTCTTTTCCAGCCTTGGAAATAGGACTAGGTGGGAGGTGGGAGGCATGAACGTAGCTTTGAAGCAGAAAGCAAAAGGCATTTAGGTTTAGGCTTAGTTGGGGAATGGTCATGTGATCATACTTTCCAGAGGAAGAATAGGGCAACACTTTAAGAAGATATTATAGTCATTCCTATAAGGTATGATTATGTGATACAGGGTTGACAAAATACTTCTCATTTGCTTTTGGGGAAAAACTCACCTAATCATCCACTGCTAATGCTTCCATTCTGTTACTGATTCATCACTTTACCTCTACAGGTTCAAAAGGCAACCTAAGGATATGTTGTATTATTAGTTTATAGATTCCTGGTTCATTCCTCCAGGATGCCAGGAGCTGGTGAAATCTCTTCCTTCTGCAGTTATCTTTCTATTTTATTAAAGATATGACAAGATGCAAAGTAACTGTGAGATGGGCTACTAAGCTGGGGTTACACTAGTTAGAGCTGTCTAGTTCCAGAGAACTGTGATAGAATTGAATGACCAAAGAAGGCAGAAGTAGAAAGAATTTATTTGCTATCTGTGTGACATTGGACAAATCACTCAACCTCTTTGGGCTGATTTTTCTTCAGTAAACTGAGGGTACTTGGTTAATGGAGATCATAAATCCTTTATGTCTTTGTAGACAATCTTCTTGAGTTCCTATGTCCAAAGAGAAATCATTATATAGAGAGTAAAGAGTTGGTGATGACTCTTTCTTGTATAAATAGATTGATCTTCAGATGATAGATTTAACTATGGTCACCAGGACCAGCCTTGAAAATGTTTCGTTTTGGGTACCCTGTTAGAGCTTGTTCTTTATCAGTTTAAAGAACTCATGGCCACCTCCATATCACAATGAGGCCCTTGGATAAAATGACTGAAGCATCAAGTTTATACTTGTTTAGACATTTCATTCATTCATGGACTTACTTGATATTTGAGCAACTGCATGTCTATGTTTTTATATGTTATCTTACTTTCTAATATAATTTAAGCTCTTTGAGGTTAGGAACTACTTCTTCATCCTCCTCTTCTTCTTCTTTTGTCTTGGTATTTTAAGCACCTAACAGAGTGCCTTACACATAATAGATGTGTAGTGCATGTGTACTGCATTTCTTAGCTCGGGCTATAAAGTCCAAGAATAGTAGAGGATTCTATGTTTTTCCTAACTTCATAGGGCACACAGCAGAATGTCATTCACACACAGATCGCTGATGGATGATGATGGTGATGATTACCCCATTTGGGGACACATGGGAACCACATGGAAGTTTCCATCACCTTTAGACCTTCAGTGACTTCTGAGGTTCTGAGAGAGACTTTAAATAACTGTCATGGATCTGCAGAGTGTTGATGGAAAATGTTTGTCCTCAAATTGCTGCATAGAACCTTTTTCTTGTATTGAGACAATAATGACATCTTCACTGTTCTTACATCTATTGTCGATTAGCCTCACATAGGTAAGTATTACTAATATAACAACCAATCTGAATTATCAAAGGAGGGACTGATGCTGATTCATTGATGCAAAAAAGTGAGGTGTCTCTCCCTACATTTTAAGGTACTCCATAAGTATTTTCCTATTGTTATAAAATATGTACATCTGGCCTTAATTATTAATTGCTCCATATTTTCTGGATAATATGAAGAAAATGAAAAAAAAAGTAAGAACAAATCCCCAATCTCAAAAGATGCTTGAATGTATGTTTACTCATTTTAACTGACACTAAGAATGTACTTAGAATTATTTTTGTAATGTAAGAAATAACACAAAGTGGTACTTGGAATTATTCTAAAGTAAAAACAAAAGTTTAGTTGTCTCCATTAAAATTCCTAATCCTGGAATGGAAGTGATCCTAGGTTCTATCAGCTCATATATTGAAACATGAAATCCAAAGGATCTTACCAAGCTAAAAAGACTTCAAATCTTTGCCAGGAAACAAATTGTCTGCCTGACATCTGAGGACCAATCTAGTTAAATTCAGAAATATTCATTACAAAGTTTTCTACAAAGTGATGAATTTTCAGCCATAGCAACTCTCAACAACAATGTACTAAAGTTGAAGAGGGTTTGTGAACTGTAAATAGAAGGAACACTCGTGAATGAAATGGGCAGAATCCTTCTATTCCATATTTAGAAGCTAAACCCCAAACAGATTGAATCAAAGAATAGATTTAGAGTTGGGAGCAACCTGACAGTCCACTATCAAGTCCAACTATGAAGAGTCCAACCCCATCATTATATAGATGAGGAAATTCATTCCTAGGGAGATGAAGTGATTGGCCTAAGGTCACACAGTAAGCAACAGAACTGAGATTCAGACTTGGCTCTCCCAACTCCAAGTTCAACAATCTTTCCATTGCACTATCAAGAATTCTTTCCATTTTTGTTCTGATACCACAAAAGCAAAAAAGAGAAATCTGTTGTCCTTATTACTTCAGATAGAGTATCTGAGTATCATAGTCATTTTCATTTCTATTTAGTACAAGAGAAATTCTAGACAATTGACTTCCATACCAACATTTACATATTATATATATGTAGATATATATGTAGATATATCTATATATAGTTTATAGATATAAACTATATATAGTTTATAGTATATAGCACTATATATAGTTCTATATACTATATAGAACTATATATAGATATATCTATATATAGTTCATAGATAGTCTGAAAATAATGTGATTCTGAATTTTCTTCCCCCACCACCATCATTGCAAAGTGGATGGAAACTGTGCAGAACTAAAGTCCATTTTCTGTTTTTCTTTGCTTTATAGTTCCACATGACCAAATAACTCACCGCCAAATGGCTAGCCCACTTTTGATGGAAGATATTCAGTGAAGCGTCCAGGTCAAAGAGGGATTGCCTATAGATTGTGAGGTCCTTCCCATGTGCTAACTGAGTGATAGTGCTGGTTGAATCAAGTCCCAGAATATGCAAAGACCTAGAAGAGATATATAATAACTCTAAGAGTTTGACCTGACTATCTACAAAGGAAAAACCAAGTGGATAAAAACTATTTCTCAAAATTGTGACATGTATATAGAGGCAAAAATCATAGAATTTGTTCATAGATTTGTATATTTGGGGCAGACGATAGACAAATTGGATCCAGAGTCTAACAGGTGGAGAAAAGACAACAGGCTAAATTGCCTTTAGAGCATTATAAATCTACTCTTTTGAGCCCAAGCTTCTGTTGGAAACAAAAGTTTGTCTTTTTAACATAAGTATTTTATTGATATCATATTGCAGTGAGACATGGAATACAATAGTCTCCAAAGGACTGAAAATGAGTATCACAAAGAAAGCAGTGGAGAAGTGAATGATGGGGATGAGCAAGCTGTAACAAATAACCAATGAAGATCTTTGGAGAAGAGCAAGAGTAAAAAGATATCAAGAAGGAAATGAATCACAGGAAGAAAGTTGGCATGGATGAGAACAAGATATGCCAAGTGAGCAGTTGGAACTGCTCCAATGGCATGTTTGAAGTATCCAAGAGAAGCAAAGAAGGCCTCTGATACCTTGGCTGGCCATGATGGGGTAAAATGGTGGGAGGACATGGACAAGTCACCCTGAATGAGAAAGCATAGATGAGTTTTGATCAGCATACTTTAGGGAAGGTAGCATTCATTTGAGTAATAAGACCCACATAATTTACGAAATTTTCATTTGAATAGTCTGCATTTCTTGTTGAACGATAAAGGACATCATAAAGATAGATGTGGACTGAGCCTGTGATTTGTAGCTACCAGATGAGGAAGCTCTACCGATTCAAGTTGGTTTCTTTTCTGCAACTTACAATCTTTTTTTAAAAATAGTATTTCACTTTTTAAATTACCTATAAAAACAACTTTAACATTTATTGTTCATAAAATTTTGAGTTCCAACTTTTTCCTTTCCTTTCCTTTTGTCCCCCCCAAGATGATAATCAGTTTGATGTGTCATATATGTGCAATCACACGAAATCTAATTCCACATTTGTCATATTGGGAAAGGAGAAATTGCAAAAAATGCAGTTTGTAAAAGGAAAAAAAAATCATGAAAAAATAAAGAAAATGGAAATCGTTTGCTTCTATCTATATTCGCACTCTATCATTTCTTTCTCTGGATATGGATAGCATTTTCCATCATAAATTTTCAGGAATTGTCTTGGATTATTATCTTTCTGACAAGAACTAAGGCAGTTGTAGTTTATCATCACACAATGTTTCTATTACTATGTACTATGTTCTCCTGGTTCTGTTCACTTTACTTTGCATCAATTCATGTAAGTCTTTCCAGGTTTTTCTAAAATCTGCCTCTGCAATTTTTAAAATATTTTTAATTTTAATTTTAGAGAGTTATATAGGATAGTGAGAGGTTAAATGGCTGGTCAAAGACCACACAGCCTTTGAGGGCTAGTGATAGAACTTATACTTAGATTTTTCTGACTTCAGTACTTTCCCTCTACTAGACCATGCTTCCTTTCATGGAAATTGCCTCTTTTCCAAATAGGACCTCAGGTCTTATTTCAGAGACATAAGATTGTTGTTATTAAATTAGAATATGAGAAAGTGGGAGTGACTTTTCCCCTGAAATCTCTCCCTCTCTCAGTTGCCAAGAAAGAATTGGTTCTAAGAAGCACAAACCAAGATGTAGCTATATACAAGAAATTATGGTTGTATTTTGCACTGTCATGAAAGGATTTTTAAATTGGTACACTTTAAAAAAAAAAAAAAGACCAATACAATTCACATTGTATATGTGAGCATGTCACTTTGGGTAGCTATCAGGTAAGGAGAAAGTACTCAGAGACCTAGCCCAGCTCATTTAGTGTCAGTTCTGGCAAGCCTTATATAATCATATTAACTGTTTCCCCAGTTGTGCCTCTTAGCTAGATTCATTCCTTTCAATTGTGGGAAATAAATATGGTATTATGCAACTCCAACAAGAAAAAAGACAAGTCTCAGACAAGCCCTGACTGGAAGAGGGAAGGAGAAACTCTGAATTGCCCTGATCACACTGTTTACAGAGATTTTCATTGCCTTGTTTCAAATTTACATAAAATACACTGGCAATACCTTTAGTTATGGAAACTAATGAGGCTTTGATTGGGCTGCTAAGTTCTGTCTTTTGAGAAAATCACTGACAGCTTTTGACCAAAAATCCCATTTTGAACAAAAATGAGCTATACAGTTGCGTATAAGAGATTAGAAAGTCACATTAATTCAATTAAAATGAAGTCAACAAATATTTATTAATTATTATGTGCATGACATTATACTAAGCAATGGAATTACAAAAAATAAAACAGATTCCGTCTCTCTCCTTATTTTCAGTTCAAGTCAGTACATTTCATATATACTTATTTAGTACCTTTAAAATGTGCTGGCTAAGTTCTGAGAATTGAGGCTGCAAAAATCTAATCCATGACAAAAGGAAACTGAGGCAAAACTCAGAGCATGATCATTTTATTAGGAAGATGGGTAGTCTCTAAGCAATGGAATTAAGACCTTATTTGCAGTCAAAAATGCCTTTGTTCATCAAGCAACCCCTTTTACTGACCTCAGGAGGTCACTAATGAGGTATTGCTATTCATCACTGGACATCTTCAAAAGTGGGGGAACTCCTACGATTGACTGAGGGAGACATCCAGCTATCACTAGTACTTTGTCAGTGGTATTCAGGGGTTATCCACAGACCTAATACTTTGTCAGCAGTGTTCTAGGGATATCCACAGGTTGTAAGAACATTTGCGGTAACGAAAATGTGGCTTTTCAAGATAGCTTATAGGAATGTGGGGATGGGGGGGGCCATCATGCTAATACAGCCAATTCCTAACACAAGTAATATAAGTGCTTATAACAAGCCTAACAAAATATAAATCTATCTTACAATTAAGTAGAAGTAGTATTATCATCAATACATGGTAGATTAAGTATTGTAACCCATGTGACTTTCATTCTCACAGTATTAACTACATCAAACTTAAGTCTATTCCACTTAACTTACTAATACGATCAGATACCCATTAAATCACAATGAACTGAGTTAATACTGACTGAAGTGAGTAGGGGTATCAAAATTATTTTCACAGAATAGACAGAAAAGGTATGGCAGTCTCTGTCTACAAGGACCTCATAATCTGGTGAGGAAATTATGAAAACAGAGCAAGAACTGTATGGGGCAGCTAGATGGTGAACTGGATAGAGCACTGGACCTGAAGACAAGAAGACTCATCTTCCTGAGTTCATATGCAGCCTCAAACACGTAACTAACTGTGTGACCCTTTACAAGTCACTTAACCCTGTTTGTCTCAGTTTCCTTATCTGTAAAATGAGCTGGGGAAGGAAATAGCAATTCTCTCTAGTATCTTTGTCAAGAAAACCCCAAATGGGGTTGCAAAGAGTCAAAAATGATTGGAAAAAATAAAGCAACCAATTTAGAATGGGTCAAAATGGTTTCAAGGTATGGCAGAGGTACATAAAAGAGAGTCATAGAAGAAGTCATTTATATGTGCAGGGCTGAGGGTAGTAAGGATCAGTGAAACCTACAATCGAGGAGATTGCTAACTCACTAGCTATTAACTATTTCACATTTCAATAACCAATAATATATTTCCTGTTCTATTTTATTATAAAGGGAAGGGAATGGTCTGTAAACTCAGGATAATACTATTATTGTTATTATTATTGTTTAATTTGTGGGATAATATGTCCTTTGACTATAAACTTTAATTAAAGTCTATTAACTTCAATTAATTCAAATGGTTCCTATGCTATTAAGTTCAATGGGCATATTTTATATTTAAGTCCTAGATGTTTTTTCTCCCCTAGCTCTAACATAGCACTAATTGCTATCTACTCATTCTTAAAGCAATCATAAAAGAAAATCAACTGTCTTTATTGCATTAATGACTAGAAAATAAACCTGAGAGTGAGCTATAAATTAACCAGAATCAGAGGTACAATAAAAGGGAACATATGTAAGCCATCTTCAAACATTCTGACTTCAGCATATAGCAACATGAAAATAAAAACAAGTCTAAGTCCTTCTCTCCTGCCTTATGATTTTATAGAAATGATCTTGAACTCTCAAAGGTCATACCAGCTGAGCACCAATTCTTAGAGGTGTTTTTTGTTTTTTAATTGGAAAAGATTTTAGTATGAGTCCAGTGATGGACTGTATGTCTGTTATGTGTAGACCAACCTTGCAAATTTCAAAAGGATTATTGTACAGACATCACAACTAGTTGATTAATTTTTCTTGCCACATTAAATAATAAAGACTTTTTCCTAAGTCAGGGAGAGGCTGTGATGTGTAGCACCAGAGGGAATGGTCATGTAAATGAAATTGTGGATCTTCCCAAGCAGAGAAAAAATGTTCTATATACTGGGTTTTTTTTATTCCCATACTACATTTTTCATTTTCCCTACTAAAATTTCCAAAGTGAGGTTTATTACTCTTCCTATAACATCCAGCAAAGAGTGGAGAAGAGATTTCTCTTTCCTCCAACCAGCAGCAATGCGTCTTGCTTTAGCAAATGGTAATGGTGATCGACCTATGCTTACCTACTTGGGTCAGTGACTGTACCTTGAACCTCTGGCTACCTTCTGTCATTGTGGTACCTTCCTCAATAATGGTTCGATGATCAGGGATCCTGAGAAATGGATACTTTCAGTCCTGGCAGTTGTAGGGACTCAAGATTTGAGTATGAGCTGACAAAAAGGAAGAAAACTTCTTGGAGGAGATGCCCATCACCAGATTAATGTGCAAACGAGGGGCCAAAGAAAGCTCAAGTTAGACTCAGTTTGACTTTTTTAGTAGTCTCACAAAGTTATCTTTACCTTTCTAGGGAATAGAATATAGTGGACTTTGAAATGCTTACGTATTCTGTATTAGTTTTAATGTGTTTGTGAGCCTTTATGTTGCAAATATTTTTCTGTGATGGAGGAAACAAACAGCTATCTACACTTGATGCCCAGATTATACATTGCATGCAATTTTTTCTGTTCCATTTTTTTGCAGGGATCTTATTAGTCACATTTTAGGGAGGCTCATGAGACATGCCTAAACTTTGTTTCAGAGCTTCCCCCAGAATTACATTAGGGTAAAGACAATGAGCCAGAGATGGAGAGAAGCCTGACCCTCTTGCTCCTCCACTCCCTGTGAATTTTGGTCTGTGTGAATCTAGAGTCAGAGCCTCTTATGGATCCTATGGACCAAGGGATATGAATTCCTTTGAGTGGAGTTAGGTGGAGAGGGATAATCCTTCCTACTAGCAAATAGTCTAAATGTCCAAGGAAGAAGAAGGACAAAGAAAAAAAATACTAAGCTATTAGTTTCCAGTGCCTGGAATAGAGAAGGTGCCTAATTAATGACTATTGATTGATTAATTGCCTATGCAACAAACTATTGCTACTGGACCTCATCCTGAAGCAATTGTTCCCTCTTCCTCAAGAGAAGAGTAGACCAAGTGATAAAGGCAGGTTTCCTGCATCCCCATGGAGCTGTCCAATGACCTCTGGGACAAAAGGCATTGTAGAACTGTTTGAGACGGTGGCAGCCCCCTGCCATCTCTTCCTTCTCTTTTCAACAGCCCAGTGAGTCCGGAACAGAATGGGAAGACACTTTTGAATTCTTGAAGAGCTATTTCTGAATGTAATGGCTCCCTTTAGAGCACCACAGGGATGTAACTCTTCTTAAGAATGCCCTGCTAGCTTCCTGTAGCATCTCAACCACACCATAGCCCAGAATCTCAACAATGCATAACTGTCTTCTGCCTTCTTGCCTAGCAAAGGACTGGAGAATTAGGAACACAGATTCATATTTATGAAAGCTAAAATATCAGAAATGCTATTTTTCTTTTAACTTCAAATAGCTGAAGCAGGGAATGGTGGTGAAAATTTTGAGGGGTAACAAAGTCAGACTAACTTTTTAGTTTCAATATTGAATGAGCCAACACGTCACAAAATGTAATAAATAATGATGTTAGAAAGTCATTTGGTGAGAAGACATTGTGTATTCATTTTTAGTTGCATATTAAGTGTCTAACTTGGCCTAGTTAACAGTTCTTAGAACTCCTATGTCATGATGGAATGATAATTGGATGTTGATGAAAAACATCAATCACCATTTCTTTATGACTTGAATTGTATTTGTTTAAAGTTAAACTTGAAAACCTGAAATAAACTGTTTGGGTTGGTGATTAGCAATTGAAATTTTAAAAGTTAAATTGAAGTATGAAAGCCTCATCCTTTCACATACCAGCCAAGGGATGACTCATTCCTTATATCAATTCAGCTTACTGAAAATTCCACGGAAATTCCAGACATGAAGAGTATGTCAAATACAGAAAAACCAAAGGATCTATAAAATTATAAACCATTTCCTAAAGCTTCTGATTACTAGAAACATTCTCCTATTGATGTTGCTGGTACAGGTCACTAGATTCTAACAATATACTTTAGAAAAGACCAGAAAATCACTGTGGGAGACCAAGAGTCTAGGTGTCTTATGCTAGATTGAATTGATACAGGTAGATTTCCCAGATTTCTAAAGATTAGATTTACAAATAGTCATAGCTAGAAATAGTTATATACTCCCCCTCCTTCCCCTCAAAGCTGAATTCCCTTAGCTTGTTTTGATTGAGAAATTGTGATTGAAACTGCATGACTGATATCTTTTCCCCTCGCCTCTTTTGCTCTTTCCTGCTCTTCCTTCATCAGTTATCCTATGTGTCTCACCTACTTTTCCCATGTCTTTCACCTATCATAACATAATTTATTCAATCTTCATTAGCCTCTCTTTTCCTTCTCTTCTTTTCCTTGTCTCTTTCAACTGTTGCCTAGTTGCCTCAGGAGAATGTTTTCCTTTTATCCTTCTCTCTCTCTCTCTCTCTCTCTCTCTCTCTCTCTCTCTCTCTCTCTTTCTCTCTCTCTCTCTTTCTCTCTCTCTCTCTCTCTCTCTCTCTTCTCTCTCTCTCTCTCTCTCTCTCTCTCTCTCTCTCTCTCTCTCTCTCTCTCTCTCTCTCTCTCCTCTCCTCTCCTCTCCTCTCCTCTCTTCTTTCTCTTTTTTCCTCTCTGATTGAAAATTCTATAAGACAAAATATTTCTTACTCAATGCTATTTAAATTGCCAATTAGTAATAAATACTACTTGACCCAAGGAAATGGGGTGCCATTGCCTCTCCCTCTCTGCTCTAGACCCACTCACATGCTGACAGTTTATTCCTGGGGTGAAGCAGACCTTTAGTGGGAGGATTTGGGCTCAGTTTCTCATACTTTTTGGTTTTTTCCATCCCTGTCAAAGGACTCTGGTGAAAATTCATTGAAACTTATATTTGATCATGTCCACATTTTTTTCCCTGAAAGTAGGTAATAGAATGGTATAGCTATTCATTCCTTTTATATATATGTGAAGAACAAAGATACATAAAAACATATTGATTGATACTCAAAAAAAGGACACAGTAATTTATAATAACTATTGTCCTTCCCAGGTGTTTGAGGTTTAAAATTATCAAGACATAAAATCAGTTTTTAACATTGTGCTAAATTGGTATTTTAGATTTCACATTGGCTTTGCACTGTTCCAACAACTCTATCCAGGTCCATGTCATCTGGCAAGCCAAGCTAGCAAGCAAGATCCTTCCACTCCCACTGTTATCCTTTCTGATGCAGAAACTCTCTTTGTGGTCAGTTTGCTCTGACTGAGAAATTTAGGATCTCCAATGTCTTCAATTGTCATGGTTACCTGGAAACACGCATTTCAGCATCAATGTTTGGTCACCTACAATTCTGCAAAATGACAACAACCTCACAAAGCAGAGAAAGCAGATGGCGGCCCAAGATACAGACTCAGCTTGTCTCATGGAGCCCCTGCTTTAACTAGCAAGTGACCGCAGCCCCTATATTACCATTTGGGAGAGAGAGTATCATATCTCTCCCGCCTCTGATGGGAAATCCAGTGAGAGTTATTCATCACATGGTAGATTTGAAGGAAGACAATGGGTTGTAAGCTTTCTCCCCTTATTAAATTAATACAGCCCCTCCCCAACTGCTGTCACTGGGCTAGGGGACAAACAAGAGAATTGCTTCCCCTCCCAAAGCATCCAAGTCTTCAATGATGAGTGAACCCATGAGGTCAGCAAGAATCAGGCGAGGTATCTTGGTGTCTACTACATAGTGTATAATCTCCATCATATTAGTTTTGTGACAGTGTAGTATTCTATTTATTTTTTCATTATAAACACATAGTGTTTGTATATCTAGATATAAGATTATATATATATGCACGCCTAATATTATATTATATGAATTATTATATTGTGTTATATATTATTATATTATATATTGTAATGTATGTTGGTTGTTGTCCTTCATCTTCGAATAGGACAAAAATGACATCACCATTGTGAAGTGATATTTCAGTGTGTCCAGCTGTGGTTGATCAGACCAATACAAGCTCGGAATGCTCTACCACAGGTTGGGCACAGATAGTCCATATGAATATTTGGGTTGGATATCCCATATTTGTACATCCTGCATTTACTTTGTGCTGTCTCAATTTTGCTTTGCTCAAAGAGCACAGCACCTTTTCTTATGTGGGCACGCCATGCTGAGCGGTCCTGTGCCAGTGTCTCCCATGTTGCACAGTCAAATCCAAAGTTCTTGAGAGAGACCTTGAGAGTGTCTTTATATCATTTCTTCTGACCACAATGTGAAAGATGCAATCCTGACACTCTTCACTAATACAAGTTCACAAACCCACTGAAATGTATCCAATTTGGAATTCAGGTTGGGGGTGGGGTTCATGGAGCTCGGGTTAGGCTCCCCAGCTCTATGAAGTCTCTCAAGCTCTATGGGGTCTCTCCATATTTAGTAAGGTAGTACTTCAGACAGCAGACACAGGATATCACCCACACTTTGCCTGAGGTCTTTTCAGTATGATAGATCCTGTTGGAGTGCCTATTTTGATATGGCATCCATGCCATGATATTCCATTAAAGAACTAGAGGTGTATTTAATGGGTAAGGAGGTCCTGTGGACTCTTTTGTGACCCTGAACTTGAAGCTCATTTCCCCACTGAAACAGAAATAGTAAACTAGGACCTTTCCATGATAATAATAATAGCTCATATTTAGAAAGCCCTTTACCTTTTACCTGGCCTGATGACAACTTCCTGAGAGAGGTAGGGCAGCTATTATAATCTATTTTCTGTAGCTGAGATAATTAAGGGCAGAGATTCTAAGCGACTTATTCAAGGTTACATACCTAGGATATGGTGTAGGTAAAACTAAATCATGTCTTTTGACTCCATTTCCAGAACTCTTTCCACCACACTACATGGCCTCTCTTATGTCAAAGGAAGTCTAATGATGTGTCTACTTGGGGACCATGTGATCAAACTTTAGGTTGAATCAACCAATTAAGAGCAGCAATTAAGTCAAGCAAACTAAATAGCTGATGCAAAGCCCTCTTCTCTGCCCCACCCTTCTCCAATTCTGAATTGACCAGTTACTTCAATTGACTAAATTGATTGTTTTAGAGACCAGGTAGATGTAGACAATCTTTCTCGAGGGTATAACCACATATTAAATTCATTCATCTTTACCCAATTTTTTGGCTTTCTGAGAATATTGAAAAGATACAAAAAAATTTCTCTTCCTCCTAGTTATACTTATAGGCTGGTTCCATAAGCAATTCAACTGAATTAAAATTTGAAAATCAAATAAAAAACACCCCCCTACTGCCAAATTCAAATCAACAGCTCAATTTGCAAAATAACATCTTTTTTCTCTTTTTTAATTTTAGCTACATAATGCCAAATAATCAAGTTGACTGAAGTTTTCTCTTTTCATTTATTTTTTTTCCAACAATTGTGCAGTCAGAGTTATAGGCAATATGGATTTGATTAAAGAAAATAGCCTGTGAGAAGAGTGATCTCTTATTTCAGTCTTGTATATCCAGCAAATATTTTAAATCATCAAACTTTGCTTTTTATTTACATATTTATATAATCTCCTTTCATCTGGGCATTTCAAAGAATGTCGTGATATTGCTTTGTGAGTAAACCTCACAGTGAGTGACAATTCAGTGTATGAGATTTCCGCCCCCCCCCCCCCCCCCCACCTTTTATGGTAGCAGTTAATCAAGAAAAAAGTTATACACTATATGTGTCCTTTTTAAAAAAATTCCCTCCTTAAATTAAATTCTTGCCTTTTCATTCATTCATTCATTTATTCATTCATTCATTCATTCAGCCAACAACTACTTATCGAGCAACTGCTATATAAAAGGCAAAGCAGTGACTTCAACTGTAGGGTTTTTTTTAAAGACTCTTAAAAAGTAATGACCACTTTCCCTTAGAAAATACTTCTAATGTCCCACCAAGGATAGGATATGGGATCATAGAATTTTTTCACCCCTCCTGTACCACTGCCTTGTCATGGTGGAGGGGCTTGAAGAGCTCAATGAAACCATGTGCTATGTTGTACAGGGTTCACCATGATGAGCAGGTCATAGTGACTTTTCCAGAGTCACACAGCTAGTAAGTGTTCAAAGCCAGATTTGAACTCAGGAAAATGAGTCTTCCTCACTCAAGGCCTGCACTCTAGCCACTGTGCCACCTACCTGCCTTAGGTATTGTCATTAGCCTCATTAACAGATGGCCAAAAGTTTAATTGAGGTTTACTGGCTAGGTTTCTTTCTCAAAGATCAAGCCTTAAACCCAACTCACTCTGAATCTTATGGATTGAGCAGCAGTAGGTCCCTGTCCAAACACCATTTAATGGCAATTTTTGGGACCCTCCTGGCCCAAAGTGAATGTAAATAGTAACTGTTTCTCTTTTGGCAGGCAACCCGAAGGGTATTTTTCTCCCAGTTTGATTTTTTAATTATTTTATTAAAGGGATCATCCCTCAACTCATTTCTTAAAGAGTCATCTTCACTGAACGTGCATTGCCTCACTCAAAGTGAGAACCTCAAAAGACCTTAGATTAAAAGGGCCAAGGTCTCTCAGTGCATCCTGGGCCAACTCCAGTCATCCTGATCAATATCTGGCCACTGAACCCAGATGCCTCTGTAGGAGAAAGTGAGGCTGGTGACCTTGCAAAGCCCACCCTCATTCAAATCAAAGTCAATTTCAAATCATGTCATCATCTCCCTGATGTCATGGTCCTCTTTGAGAATGAAGGACAAACTAAAACACAACCACTGGAGCTAATAGCAGAGCAGAATAGCAGTGATGTATGGCAGTATTGTCATTGGGAGTTGAGAGATGCTCTGAGGAAGTTAATGATGAGTTCAGAAAAATGTAGGGAGAAAGGAGAAGAAATGGTAATGGGAAGGGGTGTGGGGGTGTGAGTGTGAGTGTGTGTGTGTGTGTGTGTGTGTGTGTGTGTGTGTGTGTGCATGTATGTGTAAGATTATATACGGATTGGAAAAAGTAGAGATTGTGCTGCTGGGTATGTGTTGGCCATTAGGGAAAAGTCACTCAAGAGAGCACATGGGATCGATACTAAAATGGAGGTATTTGAGCTTATGTCTGGCCAGTCACTAACTATTTTTTAAAGAGACATTAGAGTACTTTAACAGAATAGAAGTGAAAAAAAGAAAACATAAACAAAACTGCTGAACAGCTGGCAAACCACTTCTTCTAGTGAGGTCTGGAATCTTGCCTCCCAGACAGTTGCAGCAGTCCAGTTAAGACTTGGGTTCTCAACTTCAATTTCACCCAACGAGTAGGTTCTTCCTGAGTTTGTTTGAAGAGATGAATCAGATCTCCCTCTTGTCAACTGGACCGAATTGGTCTCTAATCTGTGAATAACCAGAGCCAAACAGAGCAGGCCAGAGACAGGAGTCAGGAATTAAACAAAAGTTTAATTTCAAAGTGAGGCAAATGGCTTGCAAGCAAAGAGGGAAATTAGACACGTGTTGGGGCCCTACCCTCAGTGGGGGAGCTTGAGACAGTGTGGGGAGATCTCAATACTTATACCAATGACTTCCTAGTGAGCTGTAGCCCTGACTATGAGGGTTAACAGTGACAATGAGACAAGTGTGATTCATAGCAAGGCTTCATGACCAGGAGGTGGGTACTTGTCCAACCTTGTCAGGCACCTGTTTGAACTTGGATGATGCTTGTCTGAGCTCAGAGTACACCTGGTGCTGGTCAAAGCAGTGCAATAATTATGTGATTTTGCCAGAGGGTGAGTAGAAAGGATTGTTGCTATGCCAAGCTCAGGACACAGCTTAGTTGCTGGGCCTTAGCTATGGAAAACACTATGTCTCCTAATATCTTGGCATTTCCCCCTTTTGGCCAAAGCAAGGGAATCTGAAAGAACCCCTACCTTCTGAGCAATAAAGGAGAGGCAGGTGAGAGTCAAGATTGCATGAGAGGCCAGTTGGGCCAAGATGAGCATTTTTATTCCAGGAGGTCAGTTCCTTGACAGAATCCATTGGGAAAATGTGTCCCAGGTATTATTTTTAGTCATTGTTTGCTAGCAAGTAGAAAAGGAGGAGGAGGCAAAAACATAGAGGAAGAAAATGCCAACACATACTTAAATTAGGCCCTTGGTGGTTGGGCAGATAACAAAAGGGGACAGAACAGTATATTTAAACCTTATCTGGAATTTTGGGACAATTGTCTCATCTACGTGTCAGCTGCTTCTGGGTTGACACTAGGCAAACTTTGAGGTTCCTAGTTGGATTCTTCAGCCTACTCAGGAGTCTACTCATTTCTTCAGATGATCCAGGAGTTCGCACCCACATGTTTGGCAGCAATGGAAGTGGTCAGAAGGATATAGTAGGGGCCCTTAGTAAAAATAATTGACAATTGTGAGAAAACTCCAAGCATCAGTCTTTGAGTTTCTGGTCAGCATAAATTCTTTGTTAAAGGCACATAGTGATGGTCCAGTTTCCCAGCAATAAAGTTTTTTTCTTAAATCCATAATCATAATTATATTGTCAAGTCATGTCAATGTCATGTTACAGATTAAACTACTAAGAAGGCTCACAATGGACTAGTTTTGAGAAGGGAGATTTACATGTCATCAAGGTAACCAAGAAAACTTAAACAAACATCTTGAAACAAAAGACCAAAGCAATACAATAGTAATCACCAATATTAAATAATCTCACGTCTCCTTGTATCCTAGTAACCCATTCTTAATGTCCATCTAAGTAGCACATTTTGAGTTCCAGATGTCTCATGTAGTTATCTGGTCCCTAAATATCTTTTCTTGGACAAAAGACTTTATTCTCAGCACAGTTCTAAAGGGGTTCTACTTCCCTGGTTCCAAATCTAGAGGTTCCTAGATAATTCTGACTTAATATAGTTTAGCAAATTGGGTTCTTCAATTGTGAAACTTCAGAGAATTTCAGTTTATATACCATTTGCTGTTTCTATCCTTACCTAAATCCTGTACCTGATATAAGAATCTTTTAACAATTTATGAGGACCCAACTCTGTTCTTTAAGATTATCAGAGAGATACCTTAAAATGAGAAAATAATGTCATTTTCTTTACCAAATTTATGTGTAAAATCCTTAATCAAATTTTGAAAACTTATTACTGAAACATACTCAAAGCCTAAAATTCCATGATGGATAAATTTTGGAAGCCAATCATATACATTTGTATATAGTTTTTAAAGAAAATAGTCTAATTCTGTTGTTTTTTCTCAAGATTTACTATTCCATTTATTTAGAAATCTTTTTATATTACATCTTAGTCTTATTACTTTCTCTAATCATTTCCCCCTTAAGAAGATATCTTCCTTATATTGTAATTTGATCACAAATACAGGTTAAAATTGTAAGATTTTCATACTTGTATGGTGTTACAGTAACTCAGAGATATTCCAATATCAATCTGTTATTTCGTAGATTTAGTATTGTACTTATAAAATTTCTTCATTATAGAAATTTTCTATAAAAGGAAAAAGAGAGATATAGTTATAACAACATTATATATCATAACAGAGGAGAAAATCTCCCTTTGCTCGGTTTGATTGCAGGTATGAGTCTTATCTGACTGTCAATCACTTAGCTATAGGGTATCAAAAGCAAGGCTCATGATTATCAGGTGGGAAATTTGCCTTTTCAGAAAGGAAATAGCACAATGGGAAAATAGTCAGGAAGATCTTCCCTTGGGTTATGCAAAAGTCATCCCCAAAACTTTCCCAGGAACAGACATCCATCTTTAGCAGTTCCCAAATTGCAGCACATGCCATTTTCTACTATTCATGACAATTCAGACAATTATTCCTGTAATCAAAGTTCAAAACAATAATAAATTACAGTCTCAAGAGTTTTTATTTAAATAGCAACATTTCACTAATCTTTACCTATAAATGAAAAGCAACCATATTCTGGGGTTTCAAACATACAGCAAATATCTGTATTTTCTTCATTAAAATGTTGAAGATACATCTTTAAGCCACTATATATATTTTCACAATAGCCAATAATTTCAAATTAAAATGTGTTATTATATTGTTACTATCTGCTTTATAACAAAATATACTTTATTAAATATTTAACAGTTTTCAAATATCTATTTTTATTACATACTTTAAAAGCTCAATTCATGTGTAACATCAAGTTGTTTTTTCTAACAACTATTTTTCACTTAATAGTATTTCATTTTTTCTAATTGCATGTAAAGATATTCATTCAATATTCATTTTCATAAGATTTTGAGTTTCAAATTTTTTCTTCCTCCCTCCCTTTCTTTCCCCACTCTTCCCCAGGATGACAAAATCTGATATAGGTTATACATGTGCAATCATAATAAGCATATTTCTATAGTAGTCATGTTGTGAAATAAGAATCGGAACAAAAGGGAAAACCACAAGAAAGAAAAAAAAAAGTGAAAATAGTATGCTTCAATCTGCGTTGCATCCACACTTCTTTCTCGGGATGTGGATAGCATTTTCCATCATGAGTCTTTTGGGATTGTCTTAGATCGTTGTAAGAGAGAGAAGAGCAAAGTCTATCATACTTGATCTTCACACAATGTTGCTGTTACTGTTTACAAGGTTCTCATTTTGCTCATTTTACTTTGTACCATTTTTTGTAAGTCTTTCCATTTTTTTCTGAAATCTGCCTGCTCATCTTTTCTTTTTTTAAAATTAATTATTTGTCTTCAGTTTTCTACAGTTGCTTCCATAAATCTTAGATTTCCTCTCCCTCCCTCCTCAATCCTTTCCCCCCTCCTCCCTCCTCCCTACCCATTTTCTACTATTCATGACTCCCTAAGACTGTGTGCAATGTTACATGAGTTCTACACATACATTCGTACTAAATACATTTTCCCTTTAGTCATGTTGCAGGGAAGAATTAAAATAAATAGGAGAAACCATGAGAAGAATCAAACTAAAACAAAAAAAACACAAGAGAAAATAGTCTGTTTTGTTCTATGATGCAATTTCATAGTTCTTTCTCTGGATGTGGAAGGCATTTTGCCTCAAGAGTTCATTGGGAATTTTTTAGGTCCTTGCATTGCTGTGAAGGGCTAAGTCAACCAGCTCAGAGCTCGACCAACAATGATTTAGTGTTCCACCTCTCCCTCATCTTCTCCAGTATTTATCATCTTTCTGTTTTGTCATGTTATCAAATCCGATACGTGTGATATGGTGTCTCAGAGTTGTTTTGATTTGCATCTCTCTAATCAATAGAGATTTAGAGCATTTTTGATATGACTATAGATAGATTTAATTTCTTCCTCTGAAGGCTGCCTGTTCATATCTTTTGACTATTTATCAGTTGGGGAATGACTTGTATTCTTGTACATTTGACTCAGTTTTCTCTATATTTTAGAAATGAGGCCTATATCACAAACACTAGTTGCAAAATTCTATCCCAGTTTTCTGCTTCCCTCCTAATCTTGGTTGTATTGGGTTTGTTTGTGCAAAAACCTTTTCAAATTAATGTAATCAATATTATCCATTTCACACTTCATAATGTTCTCTGTCTCTTGTTTGGTCAAAAATTTCTCCTTTCTCCATAAATCTGACAAATACACTCTTCCTTGCTCCTCTAATTTATTTATAATATCAATATTTATATCTAGATCATGCATCCATTTGGACTTTATTCTTGTGTATGGTGTCAGGCATTGGTCTATGTGCAGTTTCCATCACATTGTTATCCAGTTTTCCCATCTTATTTAAAATTTTTGCATCTATATTCATTAGAGAAAAGGGTCTATATTTTTCTTTCTCTGTTTTGGCTTTTCCTGGTTTGAGCATCAGAACCATATTTGTATTATAGAAAGAATTTGGGGAGACTCCTTTACCAATTTTCTCAAATAGTGTATGTAATATTAGAATTAACTCTTCTTTAAATGTTTGTTAGAATTCACTTGTAAATCCATCTGGCCCTGGAGATTTTTTTCCTAGGGAGTTCATTGATGGTTTGTTGAATTTCTTTTTCTGAGATGGGGTTATTTAAGTATTCAGCTTCCTATTCTGTTAATCTGGGTAATTTATATCTTTTTAAATATTCATCCTCACCACTTAGATTGTCAAATTTATGAGCATACAGTTGAGCAAAGTACTTTCTAATTATTGTTTTAATTTCCTACTCATTGGAGGTGACTTCACCCTCTTCATAGGTTTTCTTCTTACTTTTTTAATCAAATTGACCAAAGGTTTATCAATTTTAATTTTTTTTTCACAAAACCAACTCTTAGTTTTATTTTTAGTACAATTATTTTCTTAATTTCAATTTTCTTAATTTCTTCTTTGGTTTTCAGTATTTCTAATTTGGTATTTACTTGAGGATTTTTGGTTTGTTCTTTTTCTAGCTTTTTCATCTGCATGCCCAAGTCCTTGGTCTCCTCTTTCTCTATTTTCTTAATCTAGGGATTCAATGATCTAAAACTTCTCCTAAGACTGCTTTTGCAGCATCCCATAAGTTCTGGTAGGCTGTCTCATTGTTGTCATTTTCTTGAATGAAGTTGTTTATTGTTTCTATGATTTGTTATTTAACTCACTCATTCTTTAGTATTATATTACTTAGTTTCCAATTAATTTTTGGTCTATCTTTCCATGACCTTTTATTACATATAATTTTTATTGCATTATGATCTGAGAAGGATCCATTGACTATCTATGCCTTTCTACACTGGATTGTGAGATTTTTACGCCCTAGTACATAGTTAATTTTTGTATATGTGCCATGTACCATTGAGAAAAAGTTATATTCTTTTCTATATCCAGTTTTCTCCAGAGATCTACCATATCTACCTTATCCAGAATTTTATTCACCTCCTTAACTTTCTTGTTTATTTTGAGATTAAATTTATCAAGTTCAGAGAGGGGAAGGTTGAGATCCCCCACTAGGATAGTTTTGCTCTCTATTTCTTCCGGTAACTCCCTTAACAGTTATTTTCTGCAGTTAGGTTTTGCACTTCCTCTTCCATTTGTCCAGTTTTCTCCATTACGTTTTGTGCTTTCTTTTCCATTTGTCCAATTTTCCTTCTTGAGGAGCTGTTCTCTTCAGCGAATTCTTTTTTTCATAATTTTCAAATCATTGGCCAGTTTTTCTTCTACTTCTCTAATTTGGCTTTTATAATCCTTCCTGAGTTCTTCCAAGAATACTCTTTGGCTTGAGACCAGTTCATATTCCCTTCTGAAGTTTCACATGGGAGTGCAGTCTCTGTGTTGACCTCTTCAGTATTTGTATTTTGGTCTTTGTCCCCATAGTGAGATTCTATGGTCTTTTCTTTTCTAGTTTGCTTCCTGCTCATGATGATTGCCTTTTTCCTGGCTTTTAAAGTGGATCTCTGCTTCTGGTGCACAGGGGTCTCTGTGCCATGGTTCTTGTGCTTGGAACTTTAAACTTTGTGTATTGTGGACTCTGGTTCTTTCAACTAGAAGCTAAAATGCGGTAGCTTACCTGGTGATGAACTGGGTGATGTACCAAAGAAGAGGTCAGGTGATGTCTTTCTAAGTTCCCCCAAGTTACCCTGGAGCTTGTTGAGTGGGGTGTGGGGGGAGGGCTGGTCTGACTGCAAGAGTTCTCCTCTGCTGAGTTAGAGCACAGGCAGGTTCAGCAGTTGAAGAACCTGGTCTGTGATAGGATCTTCCCAATTCCCCTGGCTGCACTGAGGCATGCCTGGAGTTCTGATGTTGGCAGTTGCAAGGTTCAGCCTTTGGGGCTCAGAATCTTCTCCTGGTATGCTGAAGTGGGGTTGTCTGGGACAGCTCTGGACCTGCAATGGTCCCCTTCAATCACAGCGGTCCCCTTCAATCACAGCAAGAGGGACCCCACTTTGCTATTTTCCTAGTCTCATGGGTTAAGAGACTGTATACCCCTTCAGTTGATCCCACTAGTCCAGAATTTATCCTGGGGAAATATTCTCTGGATTTTTAAGGTCAACAAGAAGAAGGGAGATATCAATTACCAAGCACTCTTCCATCTTGGCTCTTGGAAATTAAAGTAGGTGACTTACAGACATTTAATTGGTGGGCTGATAATCTCAGGAGTGGTTATTGCTGTTCCCTGCGTTTCTGCACTTCTCTCTCACTCAGTTCCACTGCACTCTCATCCTGGGCTGATGTGTTTGAGAACCCACACTGCTTCAAACCACAATGTGGGCTTTGCTATGGAAGGGTCTGTGCTGGTACAGCCTATGTGTTGTGTGCTCTTCCAGCCCAATGCAACAGATCCTTCCTGATGACCTTCCAGGCAGTCCTGAGAGCTGGAAATCTGCCATACTCTGTCTCCTATTGGATTTTGCCACTCTAAAATTTGTTCAGATTCCCTTTTTTAGAGGTATCTGAAGGAGTTTGTTTTAGGTGAATACTTGCTATCACTCTGCCATCTTGGCTCTATCTCATCATCATTTCTTATACCACAATGGTACCCCATCACAAGCATATACCACAACTTGTTCAGCCATTCTCCAAATGACCCCTTCAATTTTCAAATCTTTGCCACCAGAAAAAGAGCTGCTAAAAATATTTTTGTACATATGGATCCTTTTCCATTTTTTATGATCTCTTTGGGATACAGACCTAGTAGTAGTATTGCTGGATCAAAGAGTGTGTACAGTTCACTTGTCCTTTGGGCATAGTTCCAAATTGCTCTCTATAATGATTGGATCAGATCACAACTCCACCAACAATGCATAAGTCTTCCAATTTTCCCATATCTTCTCCAACATTTGTCATTTTTCTTTTTTGTCATATTAGTCAATCTGAAAGTTTTCAGGTGGTAACTCAGAGTTGTTCTGATTTTCATTTCTCCAATCAACAATCATTTAGAGCATTTTTTCATATAATTATATATAGATTTAATTGCTTCTTCTGAAAACTGCCCATTCATATCCTTTGACCATTTATCAATTGGGGAATAACTTGTATTCTTACAAATTTGACTCAACTCTCTATATATTTTAGAAATGAAGCTTTAATCAGAGACATGTGTTGTAAAGATTGTTTCCCAGCTTTCAGCTTTTCTTCTAACCTTATTTGCATTGGCTTTGTTTGTGCAAAACAATTAATTTAATGTAATCCTTATCCAATTTTTCCATTTCATAATGTTTACTCTCTCTTGCTTGGTCATAAATTCTTCCCTTCTCCATAGATCTTGCTCTCCTAATTCCAAGCCCTCCTAATTTGCTTATGGTATCACCCTTTATATCTAAATCATGCACCCATTTCGAATTTTTCTTGGTATATGTTGTGAGATGTTGTATATGCCTACTTTCTGCCATACTAATTTCCAGTTTTCCCAGCAGATTTTTGCAAATAATGAACTCTTTTCCCAGAAGCTGGAGTCATTAGGCTTATCAAAAAGCAGATTACTATAGTCTTTGACTACTACTGTGTCTTGTATGCCTAACCTATTCCACTGATCCACCAGTCTATTTCTTAGCAAGGACCAAGTAATTTTGATGATTGCTGCTTTACAATACAGTTTTAAATCTGGTATGGCTAGACTACCTTTCCTTCCATTTCTTTTCATCAATTCACTTCATATTCTGGGCCTTGTGTTCTTCTAGATTAATTTTGCTATTATTTTTTTCTAGCTTTATAAAGTAAAATTTTGGTAGTTTGATTGGTATGGTACTGAATAAGTAAATTAATTTAGGTAGAATTGTTGTTTTTATTATATTAGCTTGGCCTGCCCATGAGAAATTAGTATTTTTTAATTGTTTAGAAATGACTTTATTTGTGTGAAAAGTGTTTTACAATTGTGTTCATATATTTCCTGAATTTGTCTTGGGAGATAGACTCCCAAATATTTTATATTATCTACAGTTACTTTAAATGGAATTTCTCTTTCTATCTCTTGCTGTGGGTTTTATTGGTAATATATCTAACAGCATTTCTTTTATGATGGTTTCTCAAATTTCACTATTTAAGAGAATTTAGAAAGAATATAACAACAAAAACCTATAATTATATTATATTGCATTGCATTGTATTGTGTTGTATTATATTATGTATTATGTTATATCACATCACATCACATTATATCATATATCATATTACACTATATTATTTTTCTCTTTACAGATCAGGAAACTGGGGAAACAGAGATAAAATAACTTGCTTAAGATTACTAAGAGCCAGTAAATTTCTGAAGCTAGAATGTAATTCAAGTTTTCCTGCATTTTTCTAGCATTTTTTTCAACACCTGTACTTGAGAATCTGATCTGAGATGAGAGGGGTTAACAGAATAAGAGGAAGAGGGTCTTTGAACTGGTGTGGCTACAGGAGATCATTGGTTTAAACAATCATTTCTCCTTTAAAAGTCAAAGAAGGGTTAACAAGAGGTGGCTATAAGGTGCAAACTATTTATCTATTTTTTTTTTCTTTCTTCACTCTAGGATTACTTCCAAAGTAGCTGCCTTCTGTCATTGCCCTAGAACAATGAAGCTATCAATATTCAAGGAAAAATTACTTTTAACTTTCATAAAATTTATCCTTTTTCTTTTTCTATTAGTTGATTTATTTTTAGTTTTCAACATTGACTTCCATAAGTTTTAAATTTTCTCCTCCTTTATTCCCCTTTCCTCTGCAATGCATCATGCAATCTGATATAGATTCTACACATATGTTCTTATTAAACACATTTTCACATTAGTCATGTTGCACAGAAGAATTATAATGAATGGGAGAAACCATGAGAAAGAAAAACAAAACAAAAAACAAAACAAAAAAATAGTCTGCTTTACTCTGCATTCAGACTCCATAGTTTTTTCTCTGGATGTGAATGGCATTTTCCATTATGAATCTTTTGGAATTGTTTTAGGTTCTTGCATTGCTGTGAAGGGCTCAGTCTATCAAAATCAATCATCACAGACTGTGGCTATTACTGTGTACAATGTTCTCCTGGTTCTGCTCACTTCACTCAGCATCAGTTCGTATAAATCTTTCTAGGTTTTTCTGAAGTTTACTTGTTCATCATTTCAATAGTATTCTGTTATATTCATATACCATTTGTTCAGCCATTCCTCAATTGATGGTCATCCACTCAATTTCCAGTTCTTGGACATGACAAAAAGAGCTGCTATAAATACTTTTGACCATGTGAATCCTTTCCCCATTTTTATGATCTAATTGGGATATGATTCTAGAAGTGATATTGCAGAGTCAAAGGGTATGCACATTTATATAACCTTTGGGACATAGTTCCAAATTGCTCTCCAGAATGGTTGGATCAGCTCACAGCTCCACCAACAATGAATTAGTGTTATCCTTATTTTTCTTAAAACAAATTTTTCTTAAAACAAAGAGTGGTACCCCAATACTTACTATGATATTTCAGAAGGAAGTGAATTCCTGGAATTACCCCAATGTCTCAGGAGTTCTCCTTTGCAGTCTTAAAATGTTTAGTCTCCAAACTCTTTAATCTTCCAAGATCATTTTAGCAGTTCTACAAATTTTGATTATTTAATTATTTCTGTAATTCCAGAATAATCCAAGTGGAAATGACAGGAAAAAAGTGTCTTGCAGATTTTCTTTTCTTTTTCTCTTTTCTTATAACCAGTCTTCCATGGAAAGCCTAAAGTGGGGGGTCAGTCCTACTTACTGGGACAATATTTTTCAAATATGAAAGTTCATTATTCTTTTCCCTAGTGTTCAAAAGTCTTTGACTATGGCCATTAGAAGTTTTTCTGGATGGTTGCATTTTAAGTCTTTCAAGACAACAGAATCTACAAACAACACGAACATGAAACAGATATTTTACAAAGACATGCAGACAAAATGACAAGACAGATGCAAAGAGACACAAACAATTCTAACAAAGTACACAATTACAATTCTAACTTTAACTGGTTTGGTGGAGGCACACAGTTAGCAATGTGAGCAATTTAAAAGCATCAGAGGCACACAGAGAAACTAATTAACAGATGTGTGCAGTTTATGAAAGGATATCCTTATCAGAGTGATCTGAGACAAATCAGATCACTGAGGGGGCCTTGGAGTCTTTCTCATAAAGAATGGTGAGCTCAACCAAGGTGAAGCTCGGGGTCTAGGGCAGGAAGAAGGGTGGAAGACTCACCAGACAAGCAGGGTTGGACTCTGTCTACTCCATTCCTACTGGTACCAGCATCCATTGGCCTGGTTCTGATTCCAAACCCACTTCTAGCACCAATTAACGTCAACTGGACCAAACTGGCCTCTAACCTGTGGATGTCCAGAGCTGAACAGAACAGACTAGAGTAGGAATCAAAAAGAAGTTTAATTTCAAAGTTCTTGCAAGCAAGAAGGCAGATTATACATGTGCCAGGGCCCTGCCCCTAGTGGGACTCAAGGCAATGTGGGGAGATCTCAATGCAAATAACAGTGGTTGCACAGTGAGCTGTAGTCCTGACAATGAAGGGTAACAGCAACAGTGAGACAAGTTCGATTCATAGCAGGGCTTCATGACTGGAATATGGCTACTTCTCCGAGCTTTTCCTAGCTTTGAGAACACTTGACATTGGCCAAAGTAATTCAATAGTTATGTGATTTTGCCACAAGTCAAGATCATCCAGAAGGTGAGCACAAAGAATTGTTGTTATGCCAAGCTCAGGGCATAGCTCACTTGCTGGGCTTTAGTTCTAGAGAGCAAGGTGTCTCCTAATATCTTGACACATATAATATTAAAGATACAGAGAGGAAAGGAAACCATTGCCTCTCACTGTGACTCTGTCTCAACTTTGCTTGATCAGTGATTACTTCCTGACTTGGTAAATTCGGAGCTGCACGATTACCAGATAATCCCTTAGATGACTCCCTCATTACCCTTGTCACTCCTGGGCCTGGGTCCCACAGAGCTTCATACTGCAAACTCCATGCCCATACTATGTTTCAAATATGTTTTCCAAACATCATACCCTGGGTCTCTTTGGCATGTTTCCCGGTATCCAGGAGGCTTTGACCCCATAGGAAATTGAAAGTTGCCTGAAGGGTCTCAGAGGGAATTTTAAAGTACTATATTTTGACTTAAAATTCCCACCAAATCTTTTGGAACTTTCATACGTTATGTGCCAAACTGTTTATTTATGAGCCAATGTAGCAGGGATTGTTGTGGAGTATGTGTGTAGATGGGCCTGCAGGAGTCATCCCATGGAGCTGAGCACTTCTCAGAACTTCTGTGGAAATATGTGTTATGTGCTGAGGGACTTTAGAGAAGATATAATAGTAGATCCTGTAATGACAGCATTGGAAGAGGATGGGCCATTGAAACAAGAAAAGTAGACCTTAAAAGGAATGACTCTGATGCTTTCTCTCTTCTTGTCTGTCCAGAGTGTACGGACTCCCGGGGGTTTTCTCTTGGACTTTCTGTGGGGTAATCAGCAATGATAATTGCATTCAAGTATGGCAACAAGCACATAGCCTAGCCTCTGGGCTCCTACCATCCCTGCTCATCACCACCTCTGATCCAGTGGAGATAAAAAAAAAAAAATATGGACTTAATTAAAAAAACTAACAAAATGAAGACATTACATTAAATATTTAAATTAATATTTGAAATGTCACTTTTAAAATATTAATTTGATTTACAATGTTCCTCCAATTATTTAGGCTTTTATTTTACTCTATCATTTTAAAGTTTCCTCGCAGAGGTCATATGTATTTTTATTTACAGTAATTCTCTCCGTTGTAGTAGTTGCTTACAAGTCTTGTGTAATCCTTACTATGATTTGTTGATGCTTGAACTCTTTTTATTTTTCCCCCAAATGCTTGTTGCATTTTTTTCTTTGTTTTGAAAGTTCTGTATTTTTGGCTATGACATTCTTGGATGTTTTCAGTTTGTGGTTTCTTTCAGACTGTTATAGACATATCCTTTCTAATGTTCACCTTGCCCTCTAATTTGAATAGATCTGGTCATTTTTCTTTTATGATTTCTTGAATTATGGTATCCATGTTTTGTTTACTCATGATTTTCAGAGACTTTAGTGACTGTTTAAAAATCTTTTTATCTGTTTTTCAGCCTGCTTAATTTTGATTATAAATACCTTCCATATTCCTTTTTCAACATTTTGATTTTATTCTAGTATTTTTTTCTCATGGAATTCTTGAGTTTTGTTTGAATTCTTGAATTCAATTTTTCACCAGTTGGGTCAGATTTTCCTCCCTTTGTGGCAAGCTATTTACTCTTCTCATTTTCTCCTTGAGAGCTTTAATTTCCTTTTTTAACTCTTGCTCCATTCTTCCAGTGACTCCTAAAACCTTTGTGTCCAAGCCATTTTTGTCCCTAAACTTCTATGTATGAATGTTGTGATTTCCCTTTCTTCTTCTGGGTTAACTCTTGGGCTTATCTAAATTTAATATACCTGTAAAATATATTCATTCTATTGTGTACACTGGTTTGGTCTATTTACTTATATTTCTAACATAAATTTAGTAATTGAGACTTAGTATTATACATCGGCTCTGATTTCTTCCAAATATTGGATGAGTTAGGCAAGACTTGTTTGGTTCTGTCCTCTCTGTAGTTTGAGTGGTGCCAGTACTGCTGCTGCCATTGGTGCTTCTGCTAGTTGTATTCAGGATAGGATGATGAGGGTCTGCCTTCTTCCTCCTTATCCTATTAGCTGAACACAGGTTTTGGCATAGACTCATTTCTGTCATTTTCTGCATGTACCATCCTCTTCTGGGATTGCTTCTGCATATGGCTGTGACCCTAAGAGACTCTACATGAGTAAAGTATTGAAGACTGCCCTACTTGCAAGGTTATTACCATTATGCTTGGCTTATACAGTCCCAGGACCTGTGCTAGCTCTATCTCCTGCTTTGGCTCTTACATGGACTACTTGTGTTCTTGGTTGGCCTTGCCTCTTCCTGTGATTTTGGCATGTGCTGCCCTGGCACTGTGCTAGCATTGTCTCCTGATGTGTTTTCTACATGAGCTGCCTGAGCACCATGCTACTTAGGCATGTTACCAGCCCTGTTTCCTGCTGTGGCTATGGTATGGACTGCCTGGGCATTTGTAATAAGTCAGAATTTATCCTTGCTCCTTATCTAGGTTAGGCTAATATTTTTCCTAACAGTCAAGTAAAATGTCTCCAAGACTTGACTGACCCAGAGGACTCAGGCTCAAATTGTTTAATTATTATACAGTTTCCTGTGGGCCTTAGGCCATGTCGATATGGTTTTCTGTTCAGCAGAGGTCAAAGAAAACCTGTCTGTGTAAATTCAGTACCAATAATAAGTTATAGCTATATATTTTAAATTGTCTCAAATTCTGCTGTGCACATGAAATTTTTTTTCTTATTTTATATATTTGTTTATATATACATATATCTATACACAAATATACATATGTGTGTGTGTGTATATATATATATATATATATATATATATATATAAAATATGTGTGTGTGTGTGTGTGAGCATGCGTGTGTATTTTTTAAAGGATCAGTGCCCCTCACACTTGGCAAATGTCCCAAGACCAAATGAGTCATTGGCTCTGCTAACCAGGAATTTCCATATGAAGATGAGTTTAATGCAATTGTATCATTGCTGGTTATCCTTTCTATCCTATGGAAATATACCTCCCCTCATTAATTATTATATGGCCTATGAGTATCTCATCTCATTTCAGTGTTGGAACTAAACTACTAGAGGATCAGCCTGAGTCAGCATCAGCCCACCACAGCCCTGCACTGTCCTTGTTTCCTATTGTGGCACCAGTTTAAGCTATACAGTCACTGCACTAGTTCTGTTTCCTTCTGTACTCTCTCTGCCTTTAATCTTTAATATTTCCCTCTCTTTTTTTTTCTTGCTGTCTACAAACATGCCCAAGCTTACCTAATGCTTAACAAATACTTCCTGGATCCTATCATCTTCTTTATTTAACTATTGTCCTTTATCTCTTTTTTCTTTCTCAGGCAAACAACTCAAGAAAGCTCTCTACACTCATTTCCCCCTCTCCCTTTCATCTCAATCTCTTCTAAATCTACTGTAATCTGACTTCTGGCCTCATCACACAATTGAGTTTTCCTTAGTATACTAATTATCTCTTTACTGTCCAAACTGATGTGTTTTCCCTCAATCCTAATTTTTCTCCAACTCTCTGTAGTATTTGACATTGTTGACCAACTTCTCTTGGAGACTCTCTCCTTCTTAGTCTACTTTGCTGGATCACACTGTTCATGTCCTATCCCTTAACTGTGGTTGTGTCTAAGAGCCTAAGAGTCCTAGGCCCTTTTCTTTTTTCTTTCTCTGTGTTCTTACTTGGTGACTTTATCAGTTCCTCTGTGCTAAATTATCATCTCTGTGCAGATGACTCCCTGATCTTAATATCCAGACCTCTTCTCTCTTTTGAGCTCCAGTCTCATATCCCCAATTGCTTATTGGACAATTTGAACTGGATGTCCAATAGTTATCTCAAAGTCAATACAAATGTCTCCTACTCCCAACCTTACTTTTCTAATCTAAGTGTTATTCTCAATGCTTTCCTCTCCCTCTATCCAATTTTCAAATATTATTGCTGTTCAGTTGTCAAATTCTGACCTGCCTGATGGTAGTTGTCTGGACTACATGATCTTTTGTTGCTCCTTCTTCTAATTCCATGATTATAGCTAAAATTAAAGAATAACAACCCTGTATCCTTTCACTCAAAGAAGACCTTAAAGAAAGTTGAAAGAATTGTTTTGGAAACTTTTATACAGATCATATTTATATGATGTAGGCATTGCTGATCAAATGTAGTTGTATCTCTTTGGGGAGTTCACTTAAATAGAGTCCTGGAATAATAAAGACTTCACTGATTAATCAGGGTGGGATGCTTTCATGGAAGAACAAACTACCAGAACCAGGTTAGTTGGTTTAAGGTTTTAGCAATCTTTGAATGCCTTCCAAAACTATAGCTGGATCCCTTTTAATTGAGGACATGCTCAGTCTTGCTCTTTTGTTTCCTATTTACCTTTTGGGAACTTAGCTTGTATTCAATTAATTTGAGTTATACTGTTGAATAGATTGGATTTAGACCTGGCATGATACATAGTTTGTTTGAACAACCAGCATATTAAATTGAGACTATTACAGCAGGCTAGCATAGACATGCTGTTCGTTTTCAAGAGAATCTCACTGTATGTCAAGCTAACTAAATTTCACTGATTACGGTTTGTAACAGTAACACTGCATAGAACATAATGGCCTTAAGGGGACCTCTCTTTAAATTTTATCAAAGTTCATCAACTACATATTATGTAGAAGCAAAAATAGATTATCAATTATAAAGGGATGATTCATGCCTATTACCAATGATGAGTAATTGTATAAGACTGGGGGAAAAAGTGCAACATTACTAAAACTCAATAAAGCATAAGAAAACTGTTGAATTTACTAGGCACATCCTAAAATAGAATGCTTTTGGCATAATGAATTATATTATTGGGTGAACTGGTTTTTTATGAACAACTGTTTTTTTGGTTTTGTTTTTATCCTTTTTTGTTTGTTTTGGAAGTCATTGTCAAAGTTAGTGGCAGAAAATGCTTTCTCTAAATCAAGAAAAATACCTTCTCAAGAAAATTACCCAAATTGGATGAAAAAAATAACAGAGAGATTTCACCAATTAGTGTCTTCCTTCTTCTAGTTATTGGACAAACCCAAAATCGGGAAACATCTCTCAGTTTATGCTAGCAATCTTTCTAGTTCAAGAGTAGTGGTAGATATTGTTTATTCAGGGCTATCCATTAGAGCAGTGTTGTCAAATTCCAAAAGAAACAGGGACTATAATTCATCCAAAAGAATCCTAGTGGGCCATATATTTACTTAGTTTTAAAATGTAATATTATATATGTTTTATTTATTTATTTAATATTTCCCAATTCCATTTTAATATGATTTGGGCCACACTTGGGATCCAAAGTATGGCACCTTTGCCTAAGAGCATAAACTTCTTGCAGGTCGGAATAATATTAAATTATGAAAGCATTCCCCAAATACAAGGCACCATACTTGGGGTGCCAACACACATGGACTCTGTTGGCTAGCTATTTGCAATAATGGTCTAGTATAGATTCTGCCACTGATTACAGAGTATTGGGATGGCTAAATAGCTAGTTTTCAAATTTTTAAGATGGAAAGTGATCAATCTCAATGCATTTCTTTTCTGATGGGAGGAGAGAAAAAAAGAATAGTAAAATTAATTTAGCTTTGCAGAAGTATTTTTTGGCAGCTGCTTCTAGGCTATAAAGAATACAGTGGAAGGCTAACAAGGCAAGAAAAGAATACTAACTTCAAACAGGACTAATGAGGATTAAAAACGATTTTTAAAAGTTGCCCTATCACATTTTGCTTGTGTTTTGGCTTTAGTATTTCTCAGAATTTCATGCCCTTTGCATGTATATTTAGGGGGGAAAAGATAGAATAGAATTATACTTGTTATCTTTCAGAAGGAACTGTGAATGTCACTGACATTTAGAAAATGGGAGCCATTGCTCTTGATCAATTACACAGTAAGTGAAATAAACATAGTATAATGAGTTTCTGCATACATTATGAAATAGAACCAGTTCTCTGTATGCTCTCAGGCATTGTCAAATGGCACTTCTTAAAGGCTTATATTCACATGCTGTCATGGTTGGCATTGTGAATTTCCTCATCTGTAGAATGAGAATCATATCATCTTCACTGGAATGAGATATAAGTGATATTAAACATATAATTGGCAAGTAATTGGGCATCTTTATGAATAATAACTGTTGACATGCAAGGAGATAGTCTGGCTAGAAGGATTATAATGAAAGCTGCCTGCCTTGGGTGTCACTAGCACTCTTGGCTCAACACTGTTAGTAATTTCATTATGGGACCCAGAGCACAATCCTTTTATTCTTTTTACTTTTATCATTAAGACTCTATTCTTCTACCTTGTGAAGTAGGTACAGGCTGTGTACCAGGGAAAATAACCACTAAAAAGAGAGAGCTTCCCAGGAACCTATGTTCTCCTGCTCATTGCTGTTCCTCTTAAATCTTTCAAATTTATTCTTGCCTCCTCAGTGTCCTTCTCAGCCCTTTACTCTCATTTGCCCTATATAGCTAATCAGGTGCCAAATCTTGTTATTTCCGTTTCTACTCACATACCCGTCATCACCTCTCTCCTGGACTGTTGAAAAAGACTTCCACTGGACATATATCCCTAAGTTTTCCCCCCTCAAATCCATCTTCTATGTAACTGCCAAGATGATTCCTATAAAGCATATATCTAACTCCCCTACTCAATAAACTTCAGTAACTCTATTTTACCTCCAGGATCAAATATAAGATCATTTTTTTTTAATATTTAAAATTCTGAACAAAATCTTCGTTTCTTTCCAATTTCCTTCTCATAAAAGTTCCAGTTCTACTGCAAAAGTCTTTAACATAATTTCATTTAGAAATTATTCTGGTGCTTTGAACATGCGAGTAACATAAATTTCACCTGAAAAAACTTCTCTGACCATTTAGCCTGTTTGTCCATCTTCTCAGTCAGTGTTCCATCTTCCATCTTGACTTTGTACTGACTATACCCTATGCCTGGAAGGCTTTTCTCCTCACCTCTGTCTCTTAGAATCCCTAACTTACTTCAAGATTCAGCTCAACCACCACCTTTTATTGGAAATTTTTTCCTCTGTTCCTAAATTGCTATTAGTTTACCCTCTGATGTTACCTTTAATTTATTCTGAGTATGTCTTGTATGTACCTGCTCTTTCCCTCAAAAGAATGTAAACACATTATGGGCAGTGGCTTTTTCCTTTTTGGTTTCTTTACATATCCTTAGTATCCTTAGGCACCCTTAGTGCTCATGGTGAATGTTTAATAAACACTTATTATCTGATCGATTGATTGTGATGTCCCTTTATTCTCAAAAATTCTCAGTTCTTAAAATCTACCTTCAAATACAACAATTAAATCCCATAAGTAATAACAACAAAGTCTTTCAAACTCCTAAGTATGGCTTCCAAATTAAATATCAAATGGCTAAATTCATGATTTCACTGAAAATCACATTAAACAGTCAATTCATAATATGGAATTCTTCTCCAATAACATAAAACTGTCACTTGGACTTAATAAATGCACAATCCTCAGTGTCCATTAAGGAAATATTAAGATTGAAGACATTAAGACATTATTAGAGTTAAAATGGAAAGAATGAGCAAAGGTGAGACTTACAAATACCTCTGTCTGCTCCAGACAAGACATATGGAAAATAAAGCTGTCAAGGAAGAATCTAGGTTAGAGTATTTTAGATTTATTGGCATCCTAAAATCAAAGTTAAAAGGGAAGATTAAAAAATATTCTTTAACGTTCATTTTAAAAAAATGTTGAGTTCTAAATTATCTCCTTACTTTTAGCCCCTCCCTCACCCAATGAGAAGGCAAGCGATATGACATCAATTATACCCAAGGTCATGCAAAGCATATTTCCATATTAATCATGTTACAAAACTTTAAAAAGCATGAAAAATGATCAGTTCTTTCTTTGAATATAGATATCATTTTTCTTCATGAGTCCTTTGGAATCATCTTGAGTTACGGTTTTGATTAGAGTAGCTAAGTCTTTCATGGATGATCATTGTTACAATATTACCGTTATTATGTACAGTGCTCTCCAGGTTCAGCTCACTTCAATCTGCATCAATTCATATAGGTCTTCCGAGGTTTATTCTGAGACCATCCACCTTCTCACTTCTTATAGCACAATAGCATTCTCTCAAAATCATATACTATAACTTGTTCAACCATTCCTTAATTTCGCAGGTGAAAAAACTGAGGCAAATAGAGTTAAGTGACTTGCCCAGGGCCACCCAGGTAATAATTGTCCGAGGCTAGATTTGAACTCGGAAAGATGTGTCTTTCTGGCTCCAGCCCTGGCACTCCATCACTGCACCATCTTGATGTTACACACACACACACACACACGCACACACACACACACCTACATATGTATGCATATGCATGTATATATGCATATGTGTGTATGTATATATGTATGTGTGTATGTATTTGTGTACAAATTGTTTCCCTTCAGTAGAATGTAAACTACTTGAAGGCAAGCACTTTTTCTCCCTAGTTCCTGGAACAGCATCAAATACATGGTTGTTGCTTTGTAAATATTTGTTGAATTACATGAATCTCAGAACTCCTTCATTAGGTTTTAAGGTCCTATCCTTTCTCTTTGACTACTCAACTCCTACTAATGCTAATATTTGACAGTATTTTGACTTCTTTTTTTTCCCTTGCCATCCTCCCTACCCTCTTTAAAGGTTTTTATTTTTATTTTTATCCTGACTTGTATTTTCATTAATATAGGGAGTATGTCCAGGTGAACCTGGAGCAAATATACTCTTATTAGAACCTAAACATCTCTCATCACTTTGGTATATTACTATAATTTGCCTAGTTTTGGTGACTCCCCAACCAAAATAAAAATATTGATGCTTTTGTATTCCTTATAATTACTTTAAGCTTTTTGGTCACATATGGCAAGAAATTAACTCTTCACAACTTTTCACATGATTACTTGGGCTACAACCAGGACAAGAATATCTGTGCTTGCTCCATTGACTAACTCCTATAGTCTAATTCACCTTTACTACCCTAAGAAAAAATGTATGATTGAAAAAATTTATTCTTCTATGAATGCACACTATCTAACCTTACTAGGGTCCCATTACTGCTCAGAAATGCTTGATTCCTATTGGATTTATTCCTATTAGAATTGAAAGTTGTCTTACATTTATATTTGTGCATATTCCTGGAAAGCATAACACCACCATGGTAAGTGACCTTATCAAATTTCTCTATGTGCTGTAATGGAGGCTTCCACAAATGGATGGTATGGTGCTGGCTGGTGGAGCACTCATGTCTTCTTGGTGTTAATTATTAGGCCCAAATAATCATAAGCAGCAGAAAATTGGTCTATATTTTATTGTATCACAGCTTCAGAGGCTGCATTTTGTGCACAATCATCTGCAAATAAAAAATCACGTACCCAGGGCTAGATAGTTCAGTGTTTGGGAGGTTCTGCAGGAAAGCATGAGAGGGAAGTATTAGACTGACTACCAGACTGAAGGTCTACAGAGCTGTCCATACTGATCTCGTTGTATGACTGCGAAACCTAGACAGTATACCAGCACCATGCCAGGAAACTGAATCACTTCCCTTTGAATTATCTTAGGAGGATTCTGAAGATCACCTGGCAAGATAACATAAAGAAACTGATTTCTTTCTTGATTTAATCTGCCAAGCACTCAAACTCTACTTCAGAGAGTGCAACTCTGACGGGCTGTTCATGTTATTTGAATGTCAAATGTATGCTTGTCCGAAGGACTATTTTATGGAGAATTCACACAAGGCAAGTGTTCACATGGTGGCTGCAAGAAAATATTCAAGGATACTCTTAACTCTAAAAGTCTCTCTGAAGAACTTTGGAATTGATTGCCTGACATGTGGGACACTGGTACAGGACCTCCCAGCATGGCATGCCTTCATCAAAGAGAGTACTGTGCTCTGTGAGCGTGGAAGACTTGAAGTAGCTCAAAAAACATGCAAGATGCACAAATTTAGAGAATCCACCACAAATGTTCATGTGGACTATTTGTGCCTGACCTGGGGCAGAGCATTCAGAGATCACATCAGTCTTATTCACCATAGTCAGTTTGTAAGTCACATTGCAACTTGCCTCTAACATATTGATATCATTTTGTTCCTCTCTGAAGACAAAGGACTACCACTATCACCACATTTATATTTGTGTCCCTATCACCAAGCACAGTACCTAGCAAACAATAGATTTTTGTTCACTTAATTTTTAGGTGATAATATTTTAAATTTCAAGCTCTCTCCCTCCTTCTCTCTCTATACTGAACTAGAAAGGGTCACCGTTTGACACAGATCTCTCTGTCTCTCAATATATTTATATATACACATTTGTGTGTGTGTACACATATAAGACCACTCTATGGTTTTACATACATTTGATACATACATACATATATATAGTATCTATACATACATTTTCATGTAAATACATATATGTGTATATGTAAAACCATATGACGCATGTTTCTATTTATCATTTCTTTCTCTGGAGGGGATAGCATCTTTCTTTATAGATCCATGGTAGTCGGTTTGAATATTTACAAAACTTCAAATAGCTTAGTCATTCACAGTTACTCTTCAAAAAATATTCTTATTACTGTATCTAACATTCTCTTGGTTCTGGTCATTTCATTCTTCATTATTTCATGTAAGTTTTTCCATATTTTTCTAAAATCAACCTACTCATCATTTCTTATAGCATAATGATATTCCATCACAATAATATATCACAACTTGTTTAGCCATTCCCCAATGGATAGAAATCCCCTCAATTTCCAGTTGTCACCACAAAGAAAGCTACTATAAATATTTTAGAACATATACATTCTTTTCCTTTTTCCATGATCACCTTGGAAAACAGATCTAATAATGATATTTCAAGGTCAAAGGGAATGCATAGTTTTATAATTCTTTGGGCATAATTCTAGATTTCTATCCAAAATAATTTTATCAGTTCACAGTTACACTGTTTTTTTCATATCCCCTCCTATATTTGTCATTTTCCTCTTCTGTAATTTTAGCCAATCTGATAATTGTGAGATGTTATCTCAAAGTTGTTTTAAATTTTGCGTTTTTCTAATCAATAATGATTTAGATAACTTTTTCATATGTCTATATATAGCTTTGATTTATGCATCCCAAAACTGCCTGCTCATATCCTTTGACCATTTATTGATTGGAGAATGACTTGTACTGTTATAAATATGATAAAGTTCTCTATATATTTGGGATATGAAGCCTTTATCTGATAAATTGTCTATAATTTTTCTCCACTTTTCTGCATTCTTTCTAATCTTGGCTACATTGGTCTTATTTGTGCAAAACTTTTTTAATTTAATGTAATCAAAATCATCTATTTTGCATCTCATCTTACAGTACTTTCTATGTTATTTATTCATAAATTCTCCTATCTATAAGTCCATGTTTTTTTTCTAATTTCATTATGATAGTTCCTTTTTTGTCTAGGTCATGTACCCATTTTAACCTTATTTTGAAAGATGGTGTCTGTACCAAGTTTCTTCCAGACTGTTTTCCAGTTTTCCCATTTTTTTAAACAAAATAGTGACTTCTTAGCCCCAAAGCTTAAATCTTTACATTTGTCAAACACAGGTTACTATAATAATTTACTACTATGTATTGTATGTCTATTGTGTTTCACTGATCCATCTGTTTCTTAGCCAGTACCAGATAATTTTAATAGTGACTTCTTTTTAATACAGTTTCAGATCATGTATCATTAGATCTCCTTCCTTTACATTAAAAAAAATCCTTTGATATTCTTGACTTCTCTCAAATAAATTTTGTCATTATTTTTTCTAGATCAACAAAATTTTTTTTGGTAATTTAATTGGGATGACATTGATTAAGTATATTAGCTTATGAAGAATTGTCATTTTTATTATATTGGCTCTGCCCACCCATGAACAATTAATATTTTTCCAGTTATTTCAATCTGACTTTATTTGTATAAATAAAGTGTTTTATAATTATGTTCATTTAAATCTTGGGTTTATTTTGGGAGGTATACTTGCAGATATTTACTGCTGCCTCTGATTATTTTAAATGGAGTGCTTTTTTCCCAATCTTACTATAAGATGCTTAATACATGTATTTTAATTGATTGTTTCCTTATAGTGATGATTCCAAAATGTTCTGCCCTCTCCAAATTCCCAAATCAGTCACCACTCTTTCAGTAGATGATGCTACTTCCTATCTAAGATCATACTTTTCTGACATGGACTCCTTTAACTTCTTTGTTCTCTAATTTGAAATTTTACAATTTTTTAAAATATTCTTGTCTCAGAGGAAGAAGTGTCTTTCCTTCCTGACATTGGCTAATCTCTACCTTACCAACAATTCCCTTCTTCATCCTTTAAGATTATCAACATTGCATTCTCTCTGTTGAATTTTCATTTTCCTGACAAGTTCCTTGAGGAGGAATATTATATTTTGTTTATCTTTGTATGGGACAAACACTCTTTACAAAAATAAAGTAAAACCTTTGCATATTGAATTTAAATGAGTCAAATTGATTGACTTTCCTTCCTTAACTAGAAATACATTGTGGTCTCCCCATCTTAAAGGAAACCTTTTCTTGACACTGATCTATGTAACTATTGTCCCAACTAACTTCATTTTGATCATCAGACTTCTCAAAGGAATACTCTATACCCGTTCTCTCCATTTATACTCACTTTCCAGTCTCATAATTTGATTTCTGCCCCAACCATCCCTTGGAACTATTTTCTCCAAGTATTTTTTCATTAACAATATCCTAATCAATGAATCTGATGACCTTTTTCTCAGTCTTCATCCTTTTATTTCTCAGCCACATTTGATTCTATTGTCTATCCCTTTTCTTGACATTCTTTATTCTCTTGGTTTACCTGACAAAACATTTTCCTGGCTCCCTCCTACCTCTCTGGCTAGTCTGCCTACTGAGATTATTTTCCTGCTTTCTAAATATGAATCTGTCTCAAGGTTTTTTCCTTGACTCCCTTCTTTTGTTTTTTCCTTGGGAACCTCCTTTATTCACAAAGAAGGTTGTCACATTTAAATTTCTAAGTTTAGCCTCTCCCCCAAACTCTAGATCTCTTTCCAAGTGTCTGCTTATCATTGCTTGGTATGCATCACCAACATCTCAAACTCAACATGCCCCAAATGTAACTCATCTTCTCCAGTAAAGTTTTTCTCTACAGTTTCGTTATCCTTCTAGACAGGCAGAATTAAAACCATAGTGCTTCTTATCATCGCTCTCATATAATCACAGCAAGACTGTCATCTTTGCTTGTTCCCTTCTTTCTATTCCCTATACCAAATCCATTACTGAGTCCTAGTAAGTTTGCTTCTATAATTTCTTTAGAACCCATTTTAGGATTTCTATTTCCACAACCATTGCCCTAGTTCAAGTCTCCATTACTTTACACCTATGCCACTTCAGTAGCCTTCAAACTGGTCCTCCCATTTCTAAGCTATCCTGTCTTCAATCCATCACATATAATTAAACTAGATTTATTTTCCCAAAGCTCTGTTTTGATCACAACGCTGCTCTGTTCTGCATTCTTTAGTGGTTCCCTATAACATCCTTTAGACCCAAGGTCAAAGATCTCTACAATCTGAAAAAAAGTAAATTAGCAAAGGTTGGTTTCATGTAAGCCTTAAAGTCAGATTTATTTATTATATAAGTTGCCTTCTAGTCAAACTTGACAACCAACAGCTTCCTGAACAATTCATTAATCTTAAAAGAACCCATGCCTCTTACCTTGTGTTTTCTCTACCTGGAATGCTCCTTTTCCTCCATCTCTACCTTTTGAAATTCTACTCATCTTTTAAAACCCATATTAAATGTTACTCTCTTGAACAGTTTATTTTAGCACTGAAATATGAGCAGAGGGGACTCATCACCTCCTAATCTTCTCCATTGAAATTCGTCTTTCCCAACTCTGTACTACAATAGCATTGGATAAGAGGCAGTACCTTGGAGCCAGAGCAGCATATGTTGTATCAGTCAGGTGATGCAGTGGTCAAACACTGGATATGGGGTCAGGAGTACCTGAGTTGAGATCTGACTTCAGCTACTTCTTAGCTATGTGACTATGGGAAAGTCATTTAACCTTCCTCCTTTAATTGGAAAATAGGATAATAATAATAATGTCTAACTCCCAGGCTTGCTGTAAGGATCAAATGAGATAATATTTATAAAGTTCCTGGCATGTAGCAGGTGTTTAAGAAATGCATTCTTGCTTCCTTCCAATTTCTACAAATCTGGATGTTACCTTATTTTACTAGGCCCTACTTCCTCATCCTTAAAACATTTATGTCACTGGGCTGTTGTGAGAAAAAGTGTTTCATTGAGTTTGGAGTGCTCTCAATTTGGAGTCCGTCATTAATAATACCTTTCTCGGTGAACTTTTCATATCCTGGCTTGTACTACGGTTAATTGCTTATTCTCTCCCCTCCTAGATTTTTATCTTCTGACCAGAAACTCTAAGACTCTTCCTCTCCCAGATTGATGTTAATCTTTTGTTCTCCAAGGGGTCCAATAGCATCATGAAGGTGATGTCTTGACTTGGAAGTCAAGAATCTTGGAATTGGATGTAAGTGAGGCAGAGCTATGCAAAGTAGTCAGCCTCACTGTTTCCTCCAGAGTCATCCAAGTCTAGTTGAAAGAAAAAGTTAGGCTTACTGGTGATGGCCCAGGATGTAGTGAATGACCTGGGCCTTTCTAAATTAGGGTCTTTTCCAGGTCTCAGTTTATGTGACACAATGCATATTGAATGACTAAGGACTAAGTCAGATTTGACCATGTGTCCCTGGGCATATCATTAACTTCTCAGTCTACATAATAGTATCAATTGTAGAGAAGGTAGAGGGAATTTCCATACTGAAAATTCCCCAAACTAATGAAATTACAGGTATAATTTAACAAAATTATTCTAACTATAGGTTAGCTTCTTAGACTGATATAGTGTAATGGTAACTTAAATGGGAAGATCTTTTCCATTCATTAATAGGTCCATGTAACCTGCCTGGGTCACATGGAAATCTGAGGCATATGGAACCTATGGTGGGAAGAATTTGCTGAACAAGTGGAACAGGAAGGATGGAACAAGAAGGGGTGGAGCTAGAGCAGAGTTGAGAGGAAATTAATGAGAGAACAGTCAGATCTAGGAAGGATGCAGACAAGCAGTCAGCTGGCTACCATGAGTGAAAGAGCCGGCTTGTGATTTGTTTCAGGGAGTTGGTTTGTGGGAAGCCTAGCAAGGAGAAATCTTGGGGATGGTGTTGTTCTCTGCATTGTTATTAAGTATAGGTCTTTCTTACTATGATGGATTTGGCTTTCTGGTGTCTGAATAAATGTTTTGGTTCCATCTTCCATGTGGAGGGTCTGTTGTATTTCATGATTTAGAATTGCTCCAGGATATTCATGGCCACCGTAGGTACTGTGACTATCACATTGGTGCTACATACAGTCCACCATATTTATTTTCACAGTTGAATATGTGATGAGAGGAATTCCTAGGGAGTAAGTGTTATCCCCTTTGAAAGTTTTACCTTAATGAAAGTCTTCCAATAAGACATGGGTCTCATTCAATGCTCAGAAGAAAAACCTGTTAGGAAAAAAAATGGGAGATATGAGTTGGTGGAAGAAGATAACAAGAATATGAAAGTGGATCCATTGAGGAAAAATAACTATTGAACAAAAATGATTTTGCAGAAGATTATTATTGTACTGAAAGAAAAAAGAGATGTAATATGAACTCTATTTTGTATATGACAGATCTGAGATTTAAATAAGCTGAATGTGCCCCTGCTCCTCACAAACACACAAACAGTCCAGGAATACAGTGGGGAGGAAGGGGTGGCTGGGAACTTCCCTGCTTGTCAGGTTAATGTCATCTCCAGAAGTCTAGAGAGTCCCAAGACAGAACTGCATCCTGATTGCTGGAACACTGTTAAATGCATTTACATGTTGTAGAATATATAGATATATTTCAAGCTCCCCAAAACTTTCCCCTTCAATGATCTATGCATTTAATGAACCTAAAAATAAGAAGATAGAGGCAAAACTAAAAACCCTACCTGACAGCATAACAGGTGCTTAACAGTGCCCGGAGCAAAATCCTTCAGTCAAAAACATCATTATGTGTTGTATATGGTATTGCTGGACTTTTATTTCCCCCTCTCCTTCTGCTCCTGAGGTTGCATAGCCACCTGCACTACAGAGGGAATTTTTTTTTTTTTTTTTAACATGAGCCATACACATTCCAACTTGCTTTCATTTCATCATAAAAGCTTTGTGGTCTTGGCTCATTAAAAATCAAAATAAAGCAAAACTGGGATCCCTCCCTTAACTAATGCAGGAGTAAAGAAATACATCAACATAAACGTAGTCCCTCAACTATATCTAAACCCTGGTTCTAAAGAAGATTGCTATTTCTATTGTCTAGTTCAGTTTTCTCCTCCAACATCTTGTATCCCACCACTACACATGTAGGCCTACCACCCACTGAATATTTTCCTAATGCAGCATAATTGCAGAAACATGATGCTATATAACTTTATGCAGGCTTGCTTTGTGATGAAAATTCAATGTGGTAACCACCCTTCACAGTTCTAATTTCCTCCACCAAATTCAATGGTTGAATAATTTGGCATGGAGGCTATGGTGGGGATAGGGGAGGGGGGACTGCTGCACAAAAGAAATCAGGACATATTTAAAGGATTATAAAATGATGTTGTATGGTAATTAAAGGTGTATAAGGCTTTTCTCTTGATTTTTCCCTCTGTACTCAGGCATTTAGAAAAACAGTATTTTGTGTGGAAATGCTTGTTTTATTCCATTAATTAAAAATAAAATAAAAATTAAAAAGTAATTGCAAAACAAAACTGCAAAACAAAGACCCCAGTTTGGCTTCCTAAGTCTAAGACTGGTACGAAACTGCAAGAATTTCCCAAGTAAATGTGTCAAAGACAATATGAGTCCCGTGCATTGTTGAGTGAGTGGGAGCCACAGCTGTAGGTTAAATAAGCAGCTCTTTATGAGTGCCTTAATGAGAGTGCTTTCCATTTTCCTAATATGCAGGCCTAATTGTTCAGTTTGGCAACTAGATAGCAAACTTCTGGTAAAGATTGGCAAAGGAGGTTATGAGTCCCTATCCATCTCCAGTTTGGAGTTAAAATAAGACCCTTATTAAAACACCTGCATGTTGGACTGTTTTGTCATATGGGCCTGCTGCCAGGTAAACCCCAGGAAACACTTCATGGTCTCAGGTGGAGTCTCACTCTATCCCACCTGCAAATTCAGAGTCTTTTATAATCAGCTGCCAGAGCTCCTCCTGGGCTCTGGCTTCCTTTCACTTCTCCTTTGAAAGGGGGTATCCAAGTTTCCAACATCTTCTCTGCCCTTCGTTACTATTGAACTAAGTACACAAAATCTTTTAGAATTTCTAAAGGACTTAAAAAAGACACCTCGAAATAAGTTTTCATTTACTTCTAGTAACTCTAGGGGAACATCTAAGAGTTTCAAAGCAAATTTCATATTGACTTTCCAAGCTTCAAGAAACTAAAACTTAGACTAAGAACAGAAAGAAGGGATCCTCAGCAGAAACTCAACTGGAGCTAGGTTTTAATCTTTCTTATTTTGCCTTCCCTCACCCAAATCTTTTAATTTTTCTCTGTGTCATCCCCAAACAAGCGTTCTAGTGGCTTTTTTTCTATTTTGGAGAACGAGTCCTTTCCTAGGTTTTATTTCTGTCAGAAGACAATACTCTCAGCAGATTCCAGGATGCCCATGACTCATGTTTCCAAATTAAATTGGAGACTACATTTGCTCCATCTAGAATGGTCAAGAGTAAATAAAAATACCAATGGTTCATGCCCATGTTTTGGGCCACATGACCTAAAGGGGGACATGGGATACTAAGTAGAAGAAATGAAAGAAGCAATCACCTTCACTTTCAGACAAAAATGCAGCAAAAGCTACAGCAGTTACTAAGTCAATTATTTTATTTTTTAAAATTTATTTTATTTCAATTTATGGAATAAAACTAGCATTTCCATAGCATAGTTCAATAAAAAAAGATGATTAGATGATTAGATATGGAATGGCCAAACCAGTATGCAAAACTTGCAACTCCTTTTAAATATGTAATAAAGTAATCTTGTAAATTTATTTTATTTCTCTTTTTTCTCTCTCCTTCCCACCCTGCCTGGAAGATGACTAAAAGGAACTTTTAGAAGGGTATGTGGATTAAAATTGGGAGGGTGGAAGAAGACAGTGGGGCTCTTGGAAGGGTGGGTAGAATGGGGAGTAGAAGGTGGGGGGGAAAGATAAGGTCACAGGGATAGGTTAAAAAGAAAGCCTGAGAAAGAAAATAGTGAGTCAATCATTTTAAAGATGCTGACAGGGGGAGGAGCCAAGATGGCAGAGTAGAAAGACTCACATATGCTAGCTCCGAACCCATAGCCCAGAAATTTCCTGTAAAAAGAACTCCCCACAAATTCTGGAGCAGTGCAAGCCATGCAGAAACGCAGTGGACGAGATTTCTGTTCCAGAGAGCCCTGGAAAGCTGTCCCCAGGGGTCTGTCACGCACCAGACAGCGGAGCCCAGCCCTGCCCTGCCCTGCCCTGGCTGCATGGCTGGAGAGGAGCAGATCCGAGCAGGCTTCAGGGATGGAACCTCCGGCAGCCGCGAAGGTCCCTCCACCCACAGGCGCTACAGGTCAGGGAGAAAGACTTCTGGGCTGGCCGAGAGGGGAGCGGGGTGTCTCCGTGACTCAGGCCCCCTCAGGAGGCAGTGGCAGAGGCAGAGGCAGAGGCAACCACGGCCCGGGACTCCCAGAGCAGACAGGAGCTCAGGTTCATTACTGAAGGTCTCCACATAAACCCCCTGAGGGAACTAAGCCTGGAAGGTGGCCCTGCACCCACCTGAGCACCAGAACTTAAGCTCACATTGAATAGCAGCCACTCCCGCCACAGAAAGCCCTGAGACTGGGGAGCAGCATTTGAATCTCAGACCCCAAGCACTAGCTGGGTGGATCTAGGCGGGGGTGGAGAGGAATCTCAGAAGTCAAGTAACTGGCTGGGAAAATGCCCAGAAAAGGGAAAAAAAATAAGACCATAGAAGGTTACTTTCTTGGTGAACAGATGCTTCCACCTTTCCTTTCTGATGAGGAAGTATGCTTACCATCAGGGAAAGATATAGAAGCCAAGGTCTCTGTATCCTAAACATCCAAAATAGATATCCAATGGGCTCAGGCCATGGAAGAGCTCAAAAAGGATTTTGAAAATCAAGTTAGGCAGGTGGAGGAAAAACTGGGAAGAGAAATGAGAGACATGCAAGAAAAGCATGAAAAATGGGTCAATACCTTAAGGGAGACCCCCAAAAATGCTGAAGAAAATAACGCCTTGAAAAATAGGCTCACTCAATTGGCAAAAGAGGTTCAAAAAGCCAATGAGGAGAAGAATGCTTTCAAAAGCAGAATTAACCAAATGGAAAAAGAGGTAAAGATGCTGACAGTTCTGGCTGTACGGATAATGCGGGGTGGGGGGAGCTATACCTGTCTAAGTCAGGGCCAATTCAGAATATCTAGGAAAGCAACAGTTTTCCAGTCTCCTGGTAGCAATCCCTTAGTATCTTCCACATGAATAACACTCTTTTACATTATTTGGACCTTTATTATTCTTAATTCAAATCCTAACTCAGGAAAAAGTAGTAGAAACACAAATGGAGGAAAATAGAAACTCATATCACATAACTTTAGATGTGGGTTAAATAATCTAATGTGTATGTTAGTCCTTTGTTGCCAAAGAAGACCATGCCATCAGAGAACTAATAACATGACTTGTACTTGACTTTGTTTTGAGTGAGGGAGGGCTGGGCAGGTCACCAACCTCACTTCTTCTCCCGAGTCATCTGGGTCCAATGACCAGATGTTCCTCAGGATGATTGGAGATGACCCAGGATTAGGCAAGTGGGGTTAAGTGACTTGCCCAAGGTCACACAGCTAGGGAGTATCAAGTGTCTGAAGTGAGATTTGAACTCAGGTTCTCCTGACTTCTGCACTGGTGCTCTATCCACTGCACCACTTAGCTGGCCCAAATAACCTAATAGGATGAAAGCAAGTAACAAATTGAATAAAAAAACCCCCCAAAACTCCACAATCTGTCACTTACAAAAAACATACTTAAAAAGCAATGGGACATATAGACTAAAAGTGAAGAGACAAAATCAAAATTTATTATTCATTAAGTGAATTTTAAAAAAGCAGTTAAACAAAGTAGTTAATTGCCACTGATAAAGGGTGAATATTGTTTTAGAGCTCTGTATCCATTAATGATTCAGGATATCAGATATTTTTGTCAGCTCTATTTACTATAAATATCACTTACTACTAATAATTTAAAAATATTGCCCTCCCAGGATGGCATAGTATTTTAGTGCCCACGTAAGGCAAAGATTCAGTTCAGAACTTAGCAAACATTTAGACAAAGCTATTTTTTTTTTTTAAGACAACCAGCGTTAAGTAACTTGCCATGTCTGAGGCTGGATTGAAAGTGACGTCTTACCACCTCTAGGCCCGCTGTACTATCTATCTGCTATGCCACCTAGCTTCCTGACAAAGTTACTTTCAAGGAAGTTCTTTGTAGAAAAAGCTTAATACTTTACTTATGGCTATGAATACCATCTTAGAACAGAAAGTCTGTGTGCCACATATTTTTTGACCTAAAATGCAGTAACATCTGGATGAATTAGGGATTGAACATAAAATTATTTTAAAAGAGAATCTGCTTATTTATTTATGGTTATATGTTGATGCTAAAGAACTGGCATGGCTAAAATTTTTGATTAGTTACCAGTTTATTTTGCCTATGTAAGGGAACTTTTTTTAAGCAGGTTCCATAAAACATTTTTTAGTTTTTCTGTTTAAAAATTGTGGGGGAATTGTTTTGGGCCTGTGGTTTCCTTGATATGAGAAAGGCACCCTAAAGTTCTAAGCAGCTGGGTGGTTCCATGGATAGAGTGCTGGGCTTGGCATCAGGAAGACATGAGTTCAAATCTTGCCTAAGATACTCCACTTACCTCGGTTTTCTCGACTCTAAAATGAGGATAGTAATAGTATCTACCTCCCAAGGTTGTTGTGAGAATCAAATGAGGTAATCTTTGTAAAGTGCTTAGCAAGGTGCATGGCACACAATAGGAGTGATATAAATACTAGCTATTATTAGTATTAGTTTCTTGTAAATTGTCTACAATGATTTTTAGGGAACTGGCCTCTGAAAGGTTAAATGAGTTGCCCAGGGACACAATATGACCCCACATTGTCCTTTATTCACCCTACTATGCTATCTCATGGAATATGTGAGCAGGAGAGTGTGTGTGTGTGTGTGTGTGTGTGTGTGTGTGTGTGCATGTATGCATGCATACATGCCCTCACATTCTAGTGGGGTCTGAGGGAAATCAGGGAGAGAGTATATTGTGATCTCTCCATACCCCTATGGTCAGACTCCTGGCCTGAGTTAGATTCTCAGTGAAGTGGAAAGTAATTTAGACTCCTTTTCTGTTGCTGGTTCAGGATACCTAATGATTTTTAAAATAGGTGAGATAGATCCCTCTTTCTGGCATTGAGTTTCAGTTGAAAGAATAACCCTCCTTCCAGGCACTGTTTTTCTAGGTGAGGAGAAAAAAGTTATATTAATCGTAGAGATATTCTATAATTCATTGATGATCTTTTTTTCCTTAGGGATTGGCTGCAGCAAGTGGAAGGAGTCAGCTATTGAGAAGAATTAGCATGAGAAGCGGCATCACCTAGAGTTCTAAGCACAGGCCTGCTAGGCAGGCTCTTGGCACTAATCCTGTCTGTCACTGATATGCAATGTAACCTTGGGCAATGCACTTAACCTTTCTATATACCAGTTTCCTCATCTATAAAATGCAGATGATAACACTGACAGTACAGGGGTACTCTGTGGAATACTTAATAGCTTATTGGAGACTAGAAAATGCTCCATCAATATTAAATAATACTTGGCTAAATTTCTTTCTGGCATCTTACCTTTCTTAGTAACATGAGACTGCCATGATTTGAACAATCCTGACCTTTATCCCTCCAAAATAAACACATTAACTTGAGTATCATGAAGTTTATAATGCCAGTATCTTTTAGAGGAAATGCAAACCCTTACAAATGCAAAATTTTCACTTCATGACACTTAGAAAATTTTACTGATGCAAAATCAATATTTAATTATATCTATTTTGATATATATATATATATATATAGTTACTTTTGATAATAACAAGACCACATATTTTCTAAGATCTTTAACATATTCTAGAACTGGAAAGGATCATGAAGCTCATTTGGGATCACACATTGAATAGATGTGGAAACTGAGACCAAGGGAAGATTGAACATAGTTACCCAGATAGTGACAGAGGTGGCAATAATAATTAATAATAGTTAGCAAAATTATCTCATTCTGTCCTCACCACCCTAAATAGTTAGCAATTATATAGTACCTATTATATTTCAGGGTGCTAAGCAATTTACAAATGCTATTTCATGTGAACCTGAGAACAATCCTGAGAGGTAAATGTTATTATCCCTATTTTACAGATGAAGAAACTGAGGCAAACAAACTTGCCCGAGGTTACAAGTGAGTTTGTGAGGCTAGATTTGAATTTAAAGCCCAATGTGCTATCCACTGGACTACCTAACTGTATCCCGGGTTTCCTACTGTTGAATTCTCAATTCTTTCTCTACCATGTTTATTCTATTAGTAGTAATTGGCTCTTGCTGTTTAATTATAAGAGAGGATGGCCACCTCAGCAGATTTCCTTCTTTTTTTCCTTTAAAAACATTTTTATCACGAACAAGTGAATCACTGAAAAACAAATATTGCAATGTGGAAAGAAGAACAATTGCTAACACAAAACCAGATTGAATCGGCAACTGAATTTCCATTAGCAAAATTTTCACAGGTCGATCAGGGCTTAGATTTGGCTTGCTCTCATTAAGGTTTACACTACTTTAGAATTTAGTCAAGGCAAATGGGGACTGTCTAGTCTTATCTTTGGCATTTCCAAGCCAAACCACCTGCAGATATAGATAAATCTATGTCTCACTTGTTCTGTGGGTGGGAGGTCATAGGGGTATTTGGTGAACACCATCTTTCTTTGAAATTCTCTTCTATTTACAATAATTAAATTCCTACTATGTGCAAGGTACTGTGTTAACTGTTGAGTGTATGAAGGCAAAACTGACATCATCCCATTGCTCCAGGAGTTTAAATTCTTTGAGTGATTAAAACATGTACAGTAGTACCTAAAAAAATAAACTGAGGGGTGGAGAAAGGGAGGTGAGATTAAGGGAAACTCTGTCAAAGGGTAATCTGAGCTAAGCCTGGAAGGAAGATAAAGATTCTGGGAAGGGGGGTGAGGAGGGAGAGTAGGTAGCTTTTGTCAAGGCAGAGATAGAAAATGAGATCATGAAGTTGAGGGTGACTAGAGGTCCGGTTTGTTTAGATCATGAAGTCTGAGATGAAGAAGAATATGAAATGAGGCAAGGGAAGGTAGGTTGAAGCCATAGGAGAAGGTTTTAAATACCAAGCTAAGGGGTTTGTGGTTTATCCTTAAGGTGCTTGAGAAAGGCCCTCTTCTTGGCCCCTATGATGGACAGGGTCAGCTAATAAGATGGTGTTTTGGGGGTAAACATGGTTTCTACAGCTGAGGAATGGGGAAAAGGTAACTGGTACACATGGGGTCTTTAGACATCATTAACACTACGGTCAAAGGAACTGAATTCACTCAAATATCATATATTTACTAAGTGCTTCTATATAGTTTAGTTATTTTGATTGTGCTTTGATATTATGTATAAACATTGGAGAGATACGACTTGATAGATACTCTGATTTTGAATCATATATATATATATATATATATATACACACACACATACACACACATATGTATACACAGTGGCTCATAAAAGAGGAACTACAGAAGTGAGTTAAACTGTGTTAAGCCCCATCCCCTCAAACAAAGCAATACTTTATTAAAATGAGGTTTTTTTCTAAACTTAACATTTTATATTTCAAGAAATTATCTCCCTAATCCCGTTAGATAGTACTTTTCTATTTTCTGCCAAAATATTAATAATCATCACTAGCATTTATGTAGATTTTTAAGGTTTTTAAAACACGTTAAAATGATCTCATTTTGTCCTCACAACAACCTTGGGAAGTATATGCTATTATTGTCTTCATTTTACAGAGGAAGAAAGGAAGGCAGATGAAGGTTAAGCATCTTATCCAGGGTCACACAGCTAGTAAGAATTTGAGGCTCGATTTGAATGGTCCATCTACAGTGCAGTATACTGTACCACTTAATGACTTCAAAAAAGTCTATCTTTTTTAAAAATAACACTATTCTCCCATTAGTGGTAAATGGTGCCAAATCATGGAGGGTGTGTGTGGGGAGAAACATGGCCTTAGAAGACTCTAAATCTCAGATGACTCTGTAGGTCCCAGCTTGCAGTATATCTCCTATAAAGACTGGTATGAAAGAAGAAATGGTCAAAAGCATGCAATCAGAAAAGGATATGGGTTAGCCAGTGAGCTTCATTGTTGCCCTGGTATCTCTAAACTCTTAAAAGACATAACCTAATGTCTTTAACAAGTTGGAAATGTGGAAAAAAATATGGAGGGACTGTGTACACCAGTGTAGGAAGGAGTATTTCCATCTAAGATATTTTGGAGGCATCATGTCATGGAAGAACATGCAGAGGTGCAATTTAATTCTTAGAATGTCTTCAATCTATGCTGTATATATCTCATATTTATCTATTTGTTTCTATGGTTCTTCTTCATTAGAATGTTATCTCCTTGAGGGAAGGGACTGTTTGTCTTTCTTTGTATCGCTAGTGCTTAGTATGGTGACCAGTATACACTAGGCACTTGATAAATGCCAGTTGACTTGATGTAACACAACAAATATTTTTTAAGCACTTTCTATATGCCAGGCGCTGTACTAGATGCTGGGGATAGAACAAAAATAAAATAGTTTTTTCAAGGAGTTTACATTGTGAAACAAAGTCAAGTGCAAGTCATGTCATCATTTCTCTGATGGCATGGTATTCTTCGGCAACGAAGGACAAACACACACACACAGTTGGCAATATCACTAGATCTCTGATCTTGAAGTCAGAAAGACCCAAGTTCAAATCATAACTCAAACTTGAGTCACTTAAGACAAGTCAATTAAGCTTTCTCAGTCTTGGTGGTGTATAACAGAAGTGCTTTGAAGGGTGTTGGCAACATGTCTAGGCATTCTATAACTCATTCTGGTCTTCTAATAATGTCGTAACCAAGAACTTTTTTGATGAACTGTATAACCAGAACTGTGGTGTACGTGGTGTTCAGCAGGACTAGCATCTCTGGTGTGAAGGATTGCTGAGACCTTTTCAGGCCTGCTCATCCTCCTTTGGTGTCTGCCTTCACCCAACTCTTACCTGTGGCTCCAAGGATCTATAGCATGTGCAGTGGCCACACCCTGATAAAACTGTCTTGGATGGGCTCAATCAGACTGAAGGGAATTGACAGGGCTCACACCCATCGGTGAGTTAGGAGGAGCAAAGAAATACTGAACAGAGCTTTTGGAGGCCCTAGAGAGTGAGGGAAGGCACTAATCAGACGCCCATTCCCTGACTCTGGGCTTGTTGGTCAATGCTGCCTTCTTGCTTATGGGTCCGACCAACCCCAGATCCTATTTTCTCAATACTTTTATGGATATTTAGGGAGGTGCTGCTCTCTGTCTTGGAATTTTTCTTAAAATTGTTTGTTACATATGTCTCTCTGAAGATGCCATAACAAAGAAGATACACCTGAATCCTTATTAAAAAAAAAGATATGGGAAGCTTTGGATTTTTACCAACTGTTTTTTTCTCTCTGGCCCACAAATAAAACTTCCTCTGTCATTAAGAATTTTATTTATATTAATAAAGCCACATCAATCAAGGTAAGTGTGTTTATCCTCTTTGATTTGATTTGCTTCTGTAAACATTTCATTAATAAGCTTGATTCTTCATAGAGCCCATGTTACCCCTGTAGCTAGGCATTTAGAGAACTACAAAGTGTAGACTTAGTTCTGGTCTGATTGATTGGCACTGAATAACTTGGGCACTAGGGAGAATAGAGATAATAAAATCATCTGATTTTCAGTTCTACTTTGGACTACCATTTCTCTTTCATGAGAGCTGACAGGTGGACAATACATGATAACAAATTGTTCCAATAAGTGCAGGCTTTCCTATCATATTTCTCATACAGAGACTTCTAAAGTTTCATATTCAGCCATGTTAATATTTACTGAGAGATTATAGGTGTAACACTTTGCCCTGCCTTGCCCCAGTTTTTATAGGCATCCAAGGAGGGAGAGATCTAATTTCTATAAAAATTAGGCATAGAGATTGGACTTGTGACTTCATTGCTGGAGTAGAATTCCCAGATGAGGAAATTCTTTCCACAAAATGAAGGTTGACACATTTTCTACCATGCTTAAAGATAAAAACAAAATATGTCCAAAATATTCAGTGTGGTATAGACAGCGGCATACTGGTATAAATTATTAACAACTGTCTCTCAAAAAATGTACACAGACACACTCTTACATTTAATCTGCAATGTTAACAATTTCTCTATTACTTTTTGAAGTCTAGCAACAAAACAATAGATCAGTTCCTGATTTATAGTATCTGATAATTTTTGAGGTTCCAGTGCTCACAATGAAAATGTGACTATCACCTCTGGAAAGCTGGTATGAGCTAACTCCAACACAGTACTAAGTATAGGTCATTTTCAATGCAGAATGACAATTTTGTCAATTTAATGAGGTGTTTGGACTAGATGAATTAATATTTGCTTCCAGTTTTAAGATCATGTGGTTCTATTTGAAACGTTCTCCCTGAGTCTGTTTACCCTTTGAACTCCTTTTTTCTTACTTCTTCACTGTTTGTTATAAGGAAGGAGCAATTATAGAAAGCACCTGAGATATATTCTCTCAACTGACTTGGCTTGTCCAGAACCTGATTTCTTTAATGATGACTCCTTTTTATAATCTAACATGCCTATCTGCAGAGAGATAGAGTTTAATACTTCTCCTTCAAGGGGAGCCCCCCCCCCCCCCCGCCCTTGCACACACACACATCTCCACTCTTCCAGGAATGCACAAAAGCCCATAGAATATAAGCATACCTGGACAGGATTCACATATACAATGCAAAATAAACATATGTACATTAAGGAGAAGTATCTCAAACTGCTGATGAGCATGTTCTTATAAATGGTCTATTCAACCATCTTCTGACTCTGTGCCTTTTCACTGGAGGAAAAGAATGAAGGAAGCAATCATTTAAGTACCTACTCTATGCCATTGCTTCACAAATATCTCATTTGGTCCTCATAACAACCCTGTGAGGAGCTCATTTAACAGTTGAGAAAACAGAGAGACATACATTAAGTGACTTGTGCAGGGTCACATAGCTAATAGCTGTTTAAGTTTAGATTTGAAGTCAGGTCTTCCTGACTCCAGGCCCACACACTATCCACTGGCCTACCTACTTTCCTCATGTCTAAAAAATGCTTTTTTCCTTACCTTTTTCTGCTGGTTTCCCTGAATTCCTTCACTGCTCAGATATAATACTATTGCATAGGAAGTTTGTTCAGGTGCCCACTACCCTCCACTCTTCATCATTTGTCATTACCTTCCCTCTGAGATTACCTTTTGTTTAGTCTGTATATATTATGTATATACATTGTTATTTTCATATTGTCTCCTCCACTAGAATATAAATTCCTTGAAGGCAGGGATAATGATTTTTGCTTTTATTTATTTCCTCAGTGCTTGGTATGTTCTGTTCGGTCATTTTTCAGTCATGTCTGACTCTTTGCGACCCCTTTTGTGGGTTTTTGTGGCAAACATATTAGAGTTGTCTGCCATTTCCTTCTCTAAAATATTTATTAAGCAGTGGCAGGACCTGGGATAAGCAATGGGTACAAAAAAAAGAAGAAAAAGAGTCCCTGCCTTCAAGGAGCATATATATATATATATCCATACATCTACACATATATACATATATATCACATACATGCATACATATACATGTGGATATGTGTGTGAACACTATATATGTATATATATATATGCATACATACATACAGGATAAACAAGAAATAATTCAGAGTGAAAACACTAGAATTAAACAGGAGTAAGGAAGGTTTTCCGTAGAAGGTGGGATTTTGGTTGAGACCTAATGAAAACCAGGTATGTCAGTTGTCAAAACTAAGGATGGAGAATATTCCAGGCATAGGAGACAGCTAGAGAAAATACCTGGAGTCTAGAGATGGAATATTTCCTTTGTGGAATAGCAAAGAGGCCATTTGGAAAGGTAGGAGGAGGGTAGGTTAGAAAAGGCTTTGAATGCCAAACAGAACATTTTGTATGTGATCCTGGAGGTGCTTAGGAAAATGACTTTAGTGGCTAAATGGAGAAAGGCTTGGAGTGGGGAGAGATGTGAGGTAGGCAGACCCATTAGCAGGCTATTGGAGTAATCAGGGTGATGAGAGCCTTCAATAGGGTGGTGGCAGTATCCAAGGAGAGAAGGGGGAGTATTTGGGAGATGTTGCAAAGCTGAAATCGATGAGCCTTGGCAACAGCTTGGATATGGAAGGTGAGAGATAATGAGGAATCAAGGATGACTCTTAGGGTGAGCCTAAAGGACTGGGAGGATGGTGTTGCCTCTATAGTTACAGGACAGGTAGAGAAGGGGGAGGGTTTGGGGAAAAGATAACGAGTTCTGTTTTGGACATACTGAGTTTAAGATGTCTCTTGGACATCAATCACACTGATACTCTTGATGAGCAGATATCTCCCTGTCTTATTCCTTTCTTGACATGATAATGAAAGAATTATCTCTCTCGATATAACTAACAAAGAATCTTGTGTGATGGTAACAGATGTGTGAGAGGAACCTTGTTGAGGAGAGCCTTAGGGCACCATCTTTCTCTGTGACTGATATTCGAAAATCAATTAATGTAGGATTTTCTTATAATCTCTATATTTCAATTGTGTGACTGAAAAGATTCAGATTGCTATAAAAATCACATAAAAACCTACCTCTTCTCTTCTCATATTTCTATGAAGGATATACCTTTTAAAATGTATATGTAGATCATTATAATGAAAACTTTATAAAGATAAGAAACTGGCTTTTTGGCTCAATAATAGTACTTTTTAATTTTTTTTGGCTAATATCTCCATTTTCAATTTTTACAGAATCTTCTTAAAATTATTTGAGGACCTTTCAAATTTTGTCATCATCAGTATGTATTTCTCTTATATGGTCAGATTTGTTTGGTCTTCCTGACCTCATTTTCCTGAGTTCCATTTTCAATTCCTCTTATAGCACAGCCATAACAAATGGGACTAGATTACACAGAAATGTTGGCAGATCTGTTCCATTTGACATCTGTTTGTTGTACATAAATGCTGGAATGAACTGATTTAATTGAATCTCTTGTTAAAATTTTAACAGATTTATTTTTCCTTTCTCTTTCTCCACTGATAACTGTGGCAACAGTATTCATAAGCTTCCATCCTCCTCTGTAATATTTTGCAAATGAATTTGTATTCTAAAGTGCTGTTTGTCTTTGGTTTCTCTGTTTCTCTACTTAACAATTAGATGAAATGTTTATTGATTAAGGAAATTTCTGAGCTTTTACCTCTCTCTTCTAGTACTGATGGTTTTAAAATTTTTAAACTTCTAAGAAATAATGCAATGTCTTTACTTTTACTTATTTCCTATTTTTCCAGGGTCAAGAAGTTGGTCAAATACACCAGATTGTAACTTTTATTGTATGCAGGGATTTCTCATCTGTATTATTTGAATTTGGTGTCCATTTTTAACATTTTCTCTAATCAGTTGATGATTTAACTACACAGAGAACATTGATTTGAAGATGACTTCTATATTGATAAATAGTTTAAAATTTGGTCAGTTTCATTTTTGTGTGTGTGGTTCTCTTACATGGTTTTATGATTATACTTAGATGTTTTTTTTTTTGGAAAGCTAACTGGACAGAGATACCCCTTAGCCTAAGATAATCAATATTTTTTCTGTTGATACTTCAGCTAGATATTGTTTGATTCAATCACTTGACTTTTTTTTCTAAAGTGGTCTATAGAAGTTACCTTGGTTTTTTTTTTAATTGCGCATGTAACTTTGTGTTTTTTTTCTATACCTCATTGCCTGTATATCTTATTTCCAAGTTGCATATAAAAGCCATTTTTAACATTCATTTTTAAAACTTTGAATTTCAAATACTCTCCCTCTCTCTCTACCCATCCACACTGAGAAGGCAAGCAGTTCAATATGGGTTATATATGTGCAGTTATACAAAGCACTTCTATAATAGTCATACTGTGAAAGATTAACTATATTTCCCTCCATCTTATCCTGCCCCCCATTCATTCTATTCTCTCTTTTGACCCTATCCATTTTCAAAAGTGTTTCCTCCTAATTATCCCCTCCTCCCATTTGCCCTTCCTTTTATCATCCCCCACACTCCTACTTATCCCCTTCCCTCCTACTTTCCTGTAGTGTAAGATAGATTTTCATACCAAAATGAGGGTGCATATTATTCCCTCAAATCAAATGTGATGAGAGTAAGCTTCACTCTCTCTCACCTTCTTCCTTTCCCTATCTATTTCTTTCCTCTTTTATGTGAGATAATTTGCCCCATTCTATTTCTCTCTTTCTCCTCCCAATATATTCCTCTCTTTCCCCTTAATTTTATTTTTTTAGATGTCATCCCTACCTATTCAACTCACCTTGTGCCCTCTGTCTATATGTATATAATCCCTCCAACTACCCTAATACTGAGAAAAGTCTCAAGAGTTATAAATGTGACCTTTCCATGTAGGAATGTAAACAGTTCAACTTTAGTAAGTCCCTTATGATTTTTCTTTCCTGTTTGCCTTTTCATGCTTATCTTGATTCTTATGTTTGAAAGCCAAATTTTCTACTCAGCTCTGGTCTTCCAACAAGAATGCTTGAAAATTCTCTATTTCATTGAATGACAATTTTTCCCCTAAAGTATTATACTCAGTTTTTCTGGGTAGGTGATTCCTGGTTTTAATCCTAGCTCCTTTGACTTCTGTAATATCATATTCCAAGCCCTTCAATATCTTACTGTAGAAGCTGCTAGATCTTGTGTTATCCTGATTGTATTTTCTGGATGCTTGCAATATTTTGACCTGGGAGCTCTGGAATTTGGCTACAATATTATTAGGAATTTTCTTTTAGGGATCTCTTTAAGGAGGCAGTCAGTAGACTCTTTCAATATCCTTTTTACCCTCTGGTTCTATAATATCAGGAAAGATTTCCTTGATAATTTCTTGAAAGATGATGTTTAGGGTTTTTTTTAACATGACTTTCAGGTAGTCCTATAATTTTAAATTATTTCTCCTGGATCTATTTTCCAGGTCAGTTGCTTGTCCAATGAGATATTTCACATCATCTGCTATTTTTTCATTCCTTTGACTTTATTTTATAATTTCTTTTTTTAATGTAATACTTTATTTTTATAATATATTCATTTATTTATTTTTAATGCTCTACAATCACTACCATAAAACTTAGATTTTTTCTCCCCTAACTACTCCGCATTATCCCCCTCCCTCCCCAAGATGCCATACAATTGTATATAGGATCTACGCATATGTTCCTATTGAATACATTTTCATTATAGTCATGCTGTGTAGAAGAACTAAAATAAATGGGAGAAATCATATAACAAACCAAAACATAATACACACACACAAACACACACAACAAAATGATCTGCTACAATCCGTGATTGAATTCCATAGATCTTTCTCTGAGTGCGGAAGGCATTTTGCCTTAGAAGACCATTGGGAATTTTATTTTTTAAGTCCTTGTATTGTTGTGAAGATCCAAGTCTACCAAAAAAAAAAAAACTCTCATACACTGTGGTCATTGTTGTGCAGAAAGTTCTCCTGGTTTTGCTCCTTTTGCTCAGCATCAGATCATATAAGTCTTTCCAGGCCTCTCTGAAGTCTTCTTGTTCTTCATTTCTTGTGGCATAATAGTGTTCCATTACATTCATATCCCATAATTTATTCAGCCATTCCCCAATTGATGGGCATCCCCTTGATTTCCGGTTTTTGGCCACTACAAAGAGTGCTGCTATAAATATTTTTGTACATGTGGGACCCTTTCCCATTTTTATGATCTCTTGGGGATACAATCCTATTGCTGGGTCAAAGGGTATGCACATTTTTGTAGCCCTTTGGGCAAAGTTCCAAACTCTTCTCCAGAATGGTTGGATGAGCTCACAGCTCCACCAACATTGAGTTAGTGTTCCAACTCTCCCACATCTTCTCCAACATTTATCATTTTCATGTTCTGTCATGTTTGCCAATCTGATACATGTGATGTGGTACCTCAGAGTTGTTTTCATTTGCATCTCTCTAATCAAAAGTGATTTAGAGCATTTTTTCATATGATTACAGATATCTTTAATTTCTTCCTCTGAAAAGTGCCAGTTCATATCCTTTAACCATTTATCAATTGGAGAATGACTTGTATTGTTGTACATTTGACTCAGTTCTCTCTATATATTCTAGAAATGAGACCTTTGTCCATGAGATTAGCTATAAATTTTTTTTTCCTAATATACTGCATTCCTCTGAATTTTGGTTGCATTGGGTTTGGTTGTGAAAACAACTTTTCAGTTTAATGTAATCAAAATTATCAATCTTGCACTTCATAATGCTTTCAATCTCTTCTTTAGTCAGAAATTCTTCCCTTCTCCAAAAATCTGATAAAGATGCTATCCCTTGCTCCTCCAGTTTGTCCATGATATCAATCTTTATACCTAGATCATGTGCCCATTTGGACTTTATTCTTATGTAGGGTGTCAGACATGGGTCTATGCCTCATTTCTGCCACATTGTTATCCAATTCCCAGCAATTTTTGTCAAACAGTGAGTTCTTATACCAGAAGCTGGGGTCCTTGCAGTTCCAGAATTTGTTTAGAGTCATGTTATTACAAGTGTGGCTGTATTTGTGGGAAAAGCATTAGCAAGTCAGTGCTACTACTCTTCTATCTTGGTTCACCTCCCCCCCTGCCTCAGAAGTTACCTTGTTAAAATGCAGTATGTTACTTGGTTGGGTAATGCACTATGCTATTAATATCCGTGACCAAATTAAGAGAGAACTGGTTTCTATGAGATTTCAGTACCCACATGTTATAGCTTCAAATTTCAATATTTCATTCATTTAAATTTCCCTACTAAACAACAATTCTTCACTTTCAGTTGCTTTATTACCTTTACATTTGACAATTTACAACAATAGCAGTTTCCATACACGTTTGAACAGATGAACAAAATGGCTCACACTTGTTGACAATTCGCTTCAAGGAAAACTTATATTCCAAGTTTTTGATTGAGGGTGGAGGAGATGATATAACAAAAAGTTCAGGCTCAAGGGACTGATTATGTTTGTCCTGATGATGAACATAACAATTTATCAATAATTAACATTTATATAGAACATTAAAATTTATAAAACAGTTTCTACATACCTTTGTAAGGTATATGGTACCAGTATAATCATTCCCATTTTACAGGAGAAGAAACAGAGGCTGAGGGGCAACAAGTGATTTACTCTAAGCCATATAACTTGTAATAGTTAGAGTTGGAACATGAAAATTGGAAGAACAGGTTTCAGTAGAGTATTATAATAGTTTCCCGGGGAGCCAAAAGATAGAAAAAAAAAAAGCAAAAAACAAACAAACAAGTGAAAAAGAAACCAAAGCAAAACTGCACGCCCAGGGAAAAGAAAGACAAGCAGTAGTACTAAAGAACAAAAAAACAACAACACCTATTTCAGTGTTTTATGTAAAGACCATTTGTGGCTACATCCTTAATCACCTTCCTTTTGAAAAGTAGAGACTTTAATCAAGCCAGATGAAGTGGACAAGCTCTAGAGTCAGGGAAGCCTGCATACATATGGGCATGAGAAGAATGGATGATTCTTCTTGAGCAGGAGACAGGGACTCACAGGCCAGGAAACAGGAAGGACATAATGTTATGCTTGTCAAGAAACAGTGATGTCAGTGCTGCAGGTGTGGGATGAATTTAGACACCTTGCTCTTGTGAGTGAATGCATTTCTTTTTTTTTGCATGACTGGGTTAAATTACTTCCCCTAGGTCATTCAATTAATCACTTGGAGAATTGGAAAGAGAGTGTAAACTCTCAAGACTCTCAGTTCACATCTGTATGAGAGTTGAAGCCCTTCATTTCTTTCCTGGTCTCCATGGTGGAGGGGAGGGGAGGGGAGAGACACTTTTCAAATATCAGGAACATGTGAAAGATCTTTTAGTGCTATTTGATGAAATACTCATGTTCCTTTTTCATTTCTGTGACTCATGAATATGTAGATATGTAGTGTGTGAAAGTACTCAGATTATTTTTAAGATTTTATTTTTGAAAAAAATCAAAATTATTTTGACCAAAAAAATTCAAGGCATGATTCTTGGGAGAAATTGGAAAGGAAAAAAAAATGAAGCATCAAGCTGTAAAGAGGCAGTCTGTGAATGCAAAAAGGAGCTGTTGCATGACTGATTGTGTGATATATTGCTCCTTTCATTATTAGCCACAAAACAGGTAGAGGCATGGTAGACTAATTTGGTTTATATATCCAGCTGGAAGGCTAGACACTGCATCATTCTTTGCAGAAACCAGTGACTTTAGGCATGTGGAACTCATCGTCATGACAACAATAAACGGGCTTTGAGTCTGAGCTTTAGCTCAGAAACTGCCTTGTCTCCATCACTTCCTGCTCATGACCTGACTTTTCTTACTCTCTGGGGCTAGGCAGCTGGGGCTTTATGAAAGATCTATTGAACAAAGCTACAGTCTGTGTTTAATGCTTACAATGTCTGGGTTGAACATTAGGTTGGGGGGGGATGGCAGCTGGATGGCTAGAATGAAGAAAGATTCACATCTTTTCAGGCTACAGGGCACGGGTAAAGGGCAAATGCTGCAGATTTACAAAATGGAAAAAGGAGGCACGTTGATAGTGCCTTTGGAAGGATTTCTTTAGGTGATATTGAGAAGCATTAAAAAAAGGCAATTGTCCCTCAAATGTTTGGGCACCTGTTCACTCTGACCTTGAGACAGATTGCTCCTAGGTTCATAGAGCTACAGCTGGGAGGTATCCAAGAGACCATCTAATCCAAACCTCTCTCTCTATGGATAAGGAAACTGAGACTCATGGAGGGTTGATTGAGTTAACCCAGGTCACACAGTGTCAGAAGTGGGATTTGATCCCGGGTGCTGTCTCTGCTACCAGAATTCCTTCCAGCCATCATTCTGCTGACACAAGAATAGTATAATCTTAAATAATAATGCAAAGTATATCTCTAAATTTGAGTCTGTGGACAGCAGCTCTGTTCTAAAGAACTGTAGGATGGGAGCACTGGGACAGGGGTATGGGATAAGAGCGGAAACAAACTGTGAATTCATTGATACAAGGAATTCCCAATATCTACATATGTCTCTAATGGGTAATCTTCAAGAATTTCTTTCCAGGAAGACTCTGAACTTTTTCTACTGTAGCCTAGCTCTTCATCTTGAAACCTCCCTCCAACTCTGAAATTCACATCTCAGAAGCATCCTTAGCCCCTTTGATATCTCCTTCTGATTGGATGGGCCCTCCCAGAACCTTTATTTAATAAAGGCTTTGAGGCCAGTTATATCTCAGTCCTCTCCATAATACATTTTGGACTTCCTTTGCCACTTTACTGCTTGCTTTTATATGTTGTCTTCTTTCGTTAGAATGTAAACTCCTTGAGATATAAATTAATTAACAGGCACATTTTTGTATGCCAGGCACTGTGCAAAGTGCTTTACAAATATTATATTATTTGATCATAACAACAACCGAGGGATGTAGGTACTATAATTATCTCTATTTTACAGTTGAGGAAACAACTGCTCAAGGTCATACTGCTAGCAAGTGTTTGAGGCTAGATTTGAACCCAGATTCTCCTGACTCTAGACCTACAGTCTATCCTCTGGCACGTTGTAAACAATAAATAATTTTTGCTTTTTGAGTTGTGTGGAGTACAGAGGAGTTAAATGACTGACCATATCTGACACAGAACTTGTACCCCAGAATTCTTGATTTCCAGGCCAGTCTTCTGTCTACTCTATCATGCTGTTCTAGCAGAGGATCAGATCTGCAAAAAGAAAGACACCCAGCAAGGTTCTTTCAGGGCTTTATATTCCACCCTGTTTCTAGACCAGGCTTTAAAATAATTAATTTCTACACTAATGTTTGGATTCTCCAATCTAAATTTGGTCTTTTGGGACAAGACTGCTGATTTTATGGACTATGACTTTCACGTGCCCCGTGAGGAACACTCCCTCCCAGTGAAGATAAGTTAGCAACTATTTCCCAATCATGCTTTTAGAGAATGACCTGGAAGTCCAGAGTAGTTAAGTGACTTTCCCAGGTTTATTCTGCTGCGCTAACTCGGTGGCTAGACATGATGGGAGGTCTTTCTGAAGGCCAAACCAATTCTTAATCCCACTGTTACGCCACAAAATCCTCTTCATTGTTAAGGTAGCCCCCAAACTTAAAGGTCTCTTTTTCTATCTGTGAGTTTTTGTTCGTCAAATGTGGTCACAGAGACCAAAAGACACTTTCCTTCTTGAAGGTGTTTTTCCATTCTACTTTTTTCACTTTACATGCAGTGAGTATTATTAATTCCAAGGAGGGAATAACTGGACATAGAGGAAGCATTTGGTAAATACAGGTAATTTACAACAGGTAGGTTTGCCTATCATAGGAAATGAGAAGTACTCTGAGTATATATATATATATATATATATATATATATATATATATATATATATATATATATATGTATGTATGTATATATGGCATTCCAGTCCCAACTTTGTTTCCTGGACCATAGAACATCAACCTGCTTCTCTATCCAAAGTGCCTATTTCAGCGGCAGGGACATGGTAATAAACAACACAAATGATACAACCACAACTATTGCTATCACCACCACCATCATCATCATCATCAACATTTATATAATTCTTTGGGGTTCTCCTGCATATATCGTTCTACTGGATTCTCTGTACTTGTTCTTTTATGGGTAGTTTCAGTCTTTTTCTTCTTTCCAATGCTTGTTTGAAAGAAGGAAACAAGTACAAGGCACCCTGCTAAGCACTTACAAATATCTCATTTGATCCTCCTCACAAGAACACTGCGAGGCAATAATAAAAATAATAATTACAACAATAATTTGTTGTTGTTCAGCTGTGTATGACTCTGTGATTCCATCTGAGGTTTTCTTGGCCATTTCCTTCTCTAGTTCATTTTACAGATGAAGAAAATAAGGGAAACACGGTCATTGATTTGCCCAGGGTCACATAGCTAAGTAAGTGTCTGAGGCTAGATTTAAACTCAGGAAGATGAGTCTCACTGGCTTCAGGCTCAACACTACCCATTGCATCACTTAGTTGCCTATGATAATAACTAACATTTATCTAGCAATTATTATACATTGGGCTTTACAATTATTATCTCATTTCATCCTCACAAAACTATGAGAGGTAGGTGCTATTATTGCCCTCAATGTACAGATGAGAGAACTATGGCAAGGAGAGATGAATAGACTTGCTCAGGGTCACACAGCTTGTAACTATCTGATGTCAAAGTTGAACTCATGTATTCCTGACTCCAGGCTCAGCACTGTCTAGAAACAGCTTGACTAGGTAGTATTGGACTCTCTTTTGCTCTGGAGTTGGGTGCTCTTGTTTTAGCTAGAATACTATAGTATTTAGCTAGAATACTATAGTATAGAATACTATACTATAGTATCTATATGTATAGATACATATAGATACTATAATGCTCCAGTTACAGCCCATACCCTTAGCTTAGGATGAGCAGAAGCTTCCTACCTTTGCTTTCCTCCGAACTTCAACCCAGAACTTCCTTTGTCAATTACTGACAGGTACCATAGAGGACTGGCCTCTCCTGTTAGACTTTTTTGTTTTTTTTGCTGGTTCCAAACCTCTCCTCCTCACTTCTCACCCCACCCCCTGCCCCGTGCCTTCCCTAAGTAAAACTTTCTGTCTTGCCTTAGGGTGATCAGTTCAAAATAAATCATTCCACCCTAAACCCACTCCAACAAATTACTTTGGTGAAAGTTGTCAGTGATGTTTTAGTTGTGGAGGCAAAGTCATTGGTGTCTTCATATGTAATAGAGCCATTCAAGTCTTTCTGTGATATCTATTTGAAATGCAAAAGTGTATTTCAATATTTGTCTTCCAGATCCACAGAAAGCAAGGCTTCTTATACGTACAAAAATAGTTATAAAATTTGAGAGTTTGGCAATTAGGAAGGGCATCTTATTGAAGGTAGTTCTTAGCGTAATTTTTGTTGCTGCCTGTCCTACCTTCTCTAAGAGGACCGATGACATCATAAGGGCAACATCTTGACATGCATTGAATTGGACTTAAGTGAGGCAGAGCAGAGCTGTGCAAAGTAGTACACCTCACTTTCTCTTCCAGTCATCAGAGTCCAGTGGTAAGACAAAAGTCGAGACAACTGGCATTGACCTAGGCTTTGTATTGTTTCCAGGAGCAAACTCAAAAATGCTGTTTGGCATCCAAAGCCCTTTATAACCTAGTCCACTCCTATGTTTCCAATCTTAATTCCCAACCCCCTACTCTTCAAGCCAGTGACACTAGCCTCCTGGCTGTTTCACAGTTAAGCCACTTGATCCATGTGGTGAAGGAAGAGAGAGATTCTTAGGGACATTAATGAAGAGGGAACACAGAGGATAGACAATACAAAGGCATAGGCACAGGAGATGGATTGTGTTGTATGAGGAAGAGAGGGAAGGTCAATTGGACTGAATTACAGAGTGTAAGAAAGGAGACAGTATACATGAAGCTGAGAATAACTTGGAGGCAGGTTGTATAGGGCTTTAAAAGAGAGAGTAGCTTGTATTTTATATGAGAGATGGTTGGGAACCACTGCAGCATATTGAGCAATAGTGTAAAAAGGAAAATTACTTGAGCATGAGTATGGATGATGGACTAGAATGGGTAAAAAAGGAACAGAGAGGATAATTACAGAGGTGTTGGGCAGTGAGTGATCTGGGACATGTACCAAGATGGTGGCTATGTAAATAGAGAAATGGAGTTAGGTATGAGAGTTTTTGTGAAAGTTGAATTGTCACAATTTGGCAACTGATTGAATATGTGGGGTGAGAGAGAATGAGTATCTGTGGATAATAAAAATGATAACGCTTTAGAAAGAACTATTTTGGTAGAGGGGTATTTTGGGGTAAAATATAAATGTTGGATTTGAGATATATTCAGAACATCCAATTTGAAATATCCAATACGAACGGTAAAGTGTAATTAAAGTGAAGGGCAGAGGTGAGGGCTCAACATATAGATATATCTGTGACCCACCTGCATAGAGATGATAATTAAATCCACAAGAACTAAAGAAGTCACCAAGAGAGAACATATTGAGAAAAGAGAAATAGGCTTAGGATGGATCATTGAAATTAGGGTTATGTTACGGATGATAAGCCAGAGAAAAATGAATGAGAGAGAACAGTTAGACAGGTAGGATGAACACCAAAGGAAACCCACAAAAACCTAGAGAGAAGAACCTATTTGTAGAGAGAGGGCTGTCATTATTGTCAAAAAGAGTGGATGGATTGAGATGGATGAGGGCTGTGAAAAGAACATCAGATTGGCAATTAAGAGATCACTGGTAACTTTGGAGAGAGCAGTTTCAATTGCATGATGATATTGCAAGCCAGGTTGCAAAGGGTTGAGGAGAAAGAGGAGAAATAGAAGTAAAGAGTATAGAAAGAGAGGAGGAGAGATATAAGATGATAGCTTGAGGGAAGGGTAAAGAATAATAAAGACATAAAAAATGAATTGGGTTGAAAACAGTAGGGAATGAACCAATAAATAAAGAGACTGAAGATGAGAAAGAGGGCATGATTGAAGTTATAAACTACTAGAGAATAAGAACGAAACTGGATCAAAGGCACAAATAGATGAGCTGTTGTTGACCAAGAGAAGGACCACTTCATTTTAACTGGGGCAAATGAAGAAAGAGTGGAAATGTTGTCATGGGCTTTTGAGATAAAAAGAAGAGAAAACTCAGGATGAATGACCTCAATTTTTTTCAGTAAAGTAAGAGGTAAGATCTTTATTCATAGGAAAGGATATGGAAGAGGAGTGAGAAATATCTTTTGTGGAGAATATGATAATTTATAAATTGGGGAAGAATGCGCAAATTGCCTCATCATAGTGAAGGCTCAGTTGGTTAAGCTGGATAACATGAATTGATGCAGAGTGCTTGAATGACTTCCTCTAGTTCAATTGATATGGGTAATAGATGATGGAAAGTTTAGAAGACTGAGAGAACAGAAGGTGTACATTAGAGAGAGTTTGCTTCTATGTGACCAGCTATTGAGTAATACCTGGACAGGTAGAGTAACAGGCAATGGGAAGTAACAGGCTAAGAAAGGTAGATGAGTGATAATGCTGATAGTTACCAGAGAGGCATTTTTGCCTGGCAAGGGTCACAGGTATAGGACCTTAATTAATCTTACTCCAGTATGGTGGGAGGGGTTGGAATGGGGGAACAGAAATGTAACTAGGTTCCCTCAATTTTTTTTAAGAAATACGGATGGGAAGATACATGTTCTTATATTTTGGAGAGGGAGACATTTTTTTTTGTCCAAAAAACCCAACTTTGCAGTTCCCATTTAATTTTAAGATTAATCTGTTCCATTGATTATCGAGGCACTGCTTAGAAGATCTGTCTTCTGCTACTGAGGTTCACAGAATAGGTATCTTATAAATGTATCCAGTCATTAGGATCATAGCTTTATTTGTTCCTGAATTAAATGTCTGAAGTGAGTTAGTCCAACTTCCTCATTTTATATAATAAAATGCGTGTCTGTGTCTGTTTCTTAGCTTTTACCATATTGTATCTCTTTTATGCATCCCACTCTATATATTACATTGCAATTTCTGAACAAGCCTTTTTTTCTCCAACTAGATCAAAAGCCTAATGAGGGAAGAGATTTTGTTCAATTGATACTTATATCTTAACAGGCAGAGTCTCATGAAGCATTTTGATGTGTTTATTGAATTAATTAGAATTTCAGAAGTAATGGACCAAATATTATTTTCCTTATTGTCTTTTAATAGTGATATATATGATTTCACTTTATTTTCAAATATATTTTTCCTTAAAGTTGGAATAATTAAAAAGGATTTTCAATAGTATTTTCCTTAGAGAAAAGATATATTTTGTAACAGCTCTTTTAATGTATTATATGAAGTGAATATTCAGCTTAATTTTCAACCAGTGTACTATTGTGATATCCATCAGGTTGGAGAAGGGATCTGGAGTCTCTGGAGGTGATGCTACCAGGTCCTACCATGCTGAACAGACTGCAGGTATAGGCCCAGTAGTAGACTACAGGTCTGTTCCCTAGAACTAGCCCAAGGAGATGAGCAATAGGAATTCTCAAGGACTTCTATGAAGTCAACGAGGAGCTTTAAGCAACATCAGTGAAAAGAGGACCCACAGTGATGAAATGACAGTACCTTAAAGAATGAAGCAATTTAAAATAATGCCTTCAACATTAAACATTTTTTATTTGAAAACTTTAAAAGGTTGAAAGTAGGAAACATTTGGTAGAATGAAAGAAATCAATTATTAAATCTTATTGGCATGAAAGAAAAGGAACCCCCAGGAAGTGAGCCATCTATTTTATTTTACTTAATTTCTCTGTATTTTAAAATTGGCCAAGAGACTGTGAGTATTATTATAACAAATGTATTGACATACTAAATGAAAATATAAGCATTCTCAGAGAAAACATTTGGGAGAATAAACATCATAAAATGTAGGATGCCTCATAACTACATAATTACTGAATTGAAGAAGTAATGTAATTATTACATGAGTAACATTTCTGGATGCCAAGTGTGTTATTGAAAACCATATTAAAATGCTTATAAGAGACCATTATAACAATAACAATACATTTTTCATATAGGAAGGGACTTGAAATGTTTTCCATCATCTTTTCATTAAAATCAGGTGAAAATAGAGCTACCCTAGGATGGGAGGTAGGGGGATATTTCTATTGTTTGATAAGAATGGGACCTCATTTTTTCAGAAATATGTATCCTGACATTTTTAGACTCTGATGGGCATTTCAAAAAATACAGGTCACCTTTTATTATCTAAGATTGTTTAGTCTATGCACTAGATAGAGCTTTTGAAAATTCAAAGCCTTTACCCATGCCCAGGAGGAAACAATTGTCTTTGTTGGACTCTTTCCCCAGACTATTTTCGTCATTTATATATTGGTGTTTTTTTCTTTTTTCGGTATGGTTCATAGCTACAAATGCTGCTGATAAAGACATTTCAAGCAAGGGCACTGAAGCAATGTAAAAATAAATCTGTCTGTTAATATATAACAGAAGTCAGATTCATCAGATGTCTCCTAATCCCGTGTTTTAAAGCAGGCCTTTGATTCCATTTCTCCTGGTAGACGATCTTCCTCTACTAATTGCACAATTTATAATTTTAGAGAATTGCTTAAGGGCACTGTAAGGTTAAATGACTTGTCCAGAATCACATAGTCAGTCTGTGTCAGAGATGATATCCAGGTCTTTCTGCCTCCCAAATCTCTAGTCACTTCCTGGGCTAACTCTCACCTGAAGTTAATATTGTAACTAAATGAATAAAGTTCAAGTCTTTTTTTCTACTTACTATCCAGGACTGTTAATGACTAAAGATAAGGATCTTAATGTCTGATGTCCAATGGGGTTTCTCTCTAATACAAGAATGTATCTTGAGTATGAATCCAAGTAAAACTAGATCCAACATCTTGAACAAATATCTTTACAAATATCTAAGCTTGTAATAGGCTAAAAGCCAAAGGATTGGTGTTGAGCATTTTTATCAGAGACTAGGCTAAGTGCATATTTGGCATTTTTATAAAAATTTCCGATGATACACAACTGTGTAGGATTACTCATGAATTGGATGTGGATAACTATTAATCCAAATAGATCTCATCAGGCTAAGAATTTTGGATAAAATATGATAAGATAAAACATAAAGGTGTTAAATGGGAACTCTTCTTGAATTTTAAAAGATTCACAGAGTACAAGATCAGGGAAATGTGGCTAAGTAGCATAGGCAGCTGCTGGTGCAGTGAGTAGAGCACTGGGCCTGGAGTCAGGAAGATCTGAGGTCAAATCTGACCACAGAAATTTATTAGTTATGTGACCTGGGCAAAATATTTAACCTCTGTCTATCTGAGCTTCCTCAACTGTTAAACGAACATCTTAACATCACCTACCTCCCAGAGTTGTTGTGACAATCAACTGAGGTAAGATTTGTAAAGCACTTAATCCAATATCTGGCACAGAATAGGCACTTAATAAATGTTTGTTTTCTTCCAGTTAATCTGAAAAATATTTCAGGGTAGGGTGGAATTAATAAATTGCAAGCTCAATATGAGTCAATTGTGTGCTACAGTTGCTCATAAAAATAATGTGATCTTGGGATTCATTAAAAGAAATATGGAAAAGGCATGGTGTCCAGAACTAGAGGATTGATAGTTGCAGGAAATTATTGGTACCACATTTTAGGAAGAATGTTGCTTAACTGGAGAAAATACACAGAAGTGTTAATCCAGCAACCAACAAGCCACATTACAGCCATAGCACTCCCATGTGAATCCTGAACTAGATTAAAATGTAATTCAAAAATATTTAACAAAATAAATAAGAATACTATAAAGTATAGATAATGTTAATTTGTGGTTTTCTATGTCAATATGTGGCCTCAGAGATCCTTATAAGTATGGTTTAGTGGTCTTTCATTTGAGTTTGACACTACTGATTTAGAGAGGAAAACCAGGATATAAAAGATCTTTGAATCATGTCATAAGAAAATCATACGATAAACTACCAATTTTTAGTCTAAAGAAGAAAAGATATAAGGGACTCATTATATATTTTTTAAGTATAGCAAGATTAATTGAACAATCCCTCACTTGAATCAAAGTTATGAGTGTGAGGTTGACCTTGTTCAGTTGTTGGCCACCCCTTATCTTGACAATTGACTCATTTTCATATTTTATCTTATCATCCTGAGCTCTCTGGAAATTCAATGTTGTAGCTAACTGACCCTTTGTTAAATGCCTGCTGTGTGCTAGACTCTGTGCTAAGTGCATGTTTATTCTTCCTCATTTATTGACTAATTTCCAACTTATCTCCCAATGAAGTGATTTCAGAACCCCCATCCCAATTTATTAAAAGTTCTTTCCCCATAGTAATCATTTTTTTATATATTAAATTCCACAGTCTCCTTGGATTAAGGGAATTTAAGGTTACTGAATAGATGGTTTATTAATAATAGAACAAATAAAAGTCATAGACAACTATTTATAATATGTTAACTGTGAGAAAGATCACAGAGTCACTTCAAACCCTCACTTCAAACTATCAGGTGATTTCACTTCTGAGAAACTGTTCCTAAATTGTTTAGTTCATTCAGTATTTCAAGTGAAACTTCTAAAAATGAATCACCTTCATCCTCTTCACAAGATAAAAGCATAGTTTTATTATAATAGAAGATCCTTACATCTTCTTTCTTTCTGCCTTTCCTAGCTTTTCTCCTAATCGTGACAGGAAAATAGGCTCTCTCTGTTTTTTCAAACTATCTCTTTCAATGATAGTTAAAACTGTCATTTCCACAGTATTCCATTTGTCTCTTAAAGGCATAGTAATTATCTGTCTCTGAATTTCTACAGAAAAGTAAGGGTTACATATGAATTTGAAGGACTTTTGGTTGGACGAAGAATTAGATCTTCTCTTGGATAAAGAGGATAGAACTAGTAATATTTGGTAGAAGTTGCTAAATGACATATTTAGACTTGATATACATTTAATACTTTTTTTCACTAAGCTCTCTATAGACACAGATACTGTATCTTTAAATGCCAAATGGAATGTTGCAGAAAAGAAGCAATCTGTGAAAAGTTTCAAACGAGTGTTTTTAACTCTTATTTTGAGATGCTTCTCCCTATGGAATCATGGAGTGTGTGTGTGTGTGTGTGTGTGTGTGTGTTGTATACAAGAAGTAGGAGGACAAAGAAGGAAAAAAAAGTTGAGAAGAAACTTTTCTTGTGAGAACTATCTACTGTTAATTTATGAAGAAACAAGAATCTCATGAAGAACCTGTGAGGAATTACCAGCATATAGTGAATTTTGGAGAGACTGTTACCTGTGTGGTTGAGAAAATGACAAATTAATCAATCAATAAATATTTATTAAGCTCCTGTTATATAATAGACACTGTGCTGGAAATATGAGGACAAAGAACAAAACAGTTCATACCTCATGAGGAGCTTGCATTCTAAGGGAGAAAAGGAGGAGACAACAAATGCATGCAAAATATACAAAACCGAAACATAAAGTCAACACATACAAAATGTATAAAATAGTTTAATACAAGGTTATTTGGGAGGCAGAGCAGTAGCAGTTGAGGAAATGCAGAAGATGGTGCTTGAGCTGCATCTTAAAGGAAGAGAGGGACTCTATGAGGCAGGAGTAACAAAAGGGTCATGTAGGAAAAGAAAATCACAAACATTTCCCATGAGATAGAATTTAACTTATCATAATAAATATGAAGAGAATTCCTGAGAGATTTTAATTCTTATCTTGAATGAAATAAATGATAGAATTCTGTTTCCAAAAGTGAAGAAAAGTTATCTGTATTAAAATGAAGGCTTGAGATTATTGTGCTTATGATGTTATTTATGGCCAAAATATTATAAATAATTACCTATATTTCTGATTTTTTATTTATTTAATGGGTAATAGATATAAAACTTGATGTGACCTTAGAGATTATTTCTTTTAATCCTTTCATTTTGTAGATGAGGAAACTCAAGCCAAGGAAAGTCAAATGACTTGCCCAGAGTTACAGTCAGTAACTTTCTGAAGTGAGATTTGAAATTCCTGACTCCAAGTTTGGTACTTTTTTCTACTATATCACTTTGTCTTTAATGTTATTTTGTTAATGATATGTTAATAAATTGTAGATCACATGTAGTTATTAGTTATATATTCAGAGAATTTAATATCTAGGGGCATTATGGGATTTAACATACAAATATATGATTATTTGTTTTGGCAGAAGGAAGGTACTCTGGTTTATTCAGTAAACTAAACAATACCTAATGAACTGGGTTGGGGTTTTGAACCAACTGATTAATCAACGAGTAACAGATTATCAAGAAAAAAATATAAAAGTATATTCTTAGAACATTTTAGAGCATGGGATGGCAAAATAGGTCATCGAATCAAGTGGCAGGATGAGGAGGATTCCCTACAAACTGAAGTTAGGATGATTTCACCATACTTGCTACATAAGGAAAAAAAAAAACCTTCATAAAACTTAGGGCTATCCAAGAGTGCAGTGAACTGTCTTGGGAAGTCCAACATGTTTCCTGTGGAATCAAGATACATAATGCCAATTCAATTCTTCAATACTTTTCCCTAGAGGTCTTCAAGCAAAGTTTGGATGACCACTTATCACATATGTTTTAGAAGAAATCCTTTTTTCTCTGATATCATTTTCAACTCCATAATGCTCTAATTCTTTGAATGGTAAAAAGTCTATTTTCTTGCTGCATTTGTCTGTCATCAAAACATGATGCTCTCTACTTTGTGGCGAATTATCTGACAACTTAACAGGACCCTGCTTGAATGAATCAGTCATAATACAGAGCTAGGATGTGGAATACATTGACTTGCCATGTAAGATCACAGGGTTATTGATTTAGAATCCCCTGAAAGGACTTCAGATTCAGTCAAACTTCCTTGTTTTTTAGAAGGGGATATTAAAGCCTAAAGAGGTTAAGCAACTTGTCCAAAGACACACATGACTTAAGCTTCAGAGCTGGGATTTGAAATTACAACCACTGCCTCCAAATTCAGTTATGTTTCCAATGCTGTGTTTGCTGATATTTTATCAAATTACAAATTACATTGAAGTATACTTTAAAATCTGAATATTCAAAATTTGTAGGCTGTAAAAAAGATTGAATTTCATTTTGTCATGAATATTTTTATATAGAATACAATGTATATTTTATTTTTGCTAAAAATTTTTTCTTTGATTTGGTCCCTTTCACTCAGTTGTCCCATCTACTCTCTTAGCTATTAAGGTAGAGTCTTTTTCTCTGGTGACCTTATCTTTAGACACATTCCGATTCAGTCATGAACTAGCATCTTAGGGATACATGCAAAAGTGATGAGAGTTTGGTTGATCCTTGGCTTTTATTATCAGATACCCACAAGGAAATAGAGCTTTGATCTACTTCCTTAGAAAGCTAATCCCTGTGATTATGTGGAGATGTGTGCAGTGGTAGCTACAGGGATAGACATCTTTAATCTCTTGGTGTTGAATTCTTAATCCAGTACAGATTCTTGGCAAGAAGATTTAAAGAAAACAAAATAATTAAACTCCTCACTGGCTTTGTTTTCTGGAATGAATGTTTGGTAGTTCTAACTCCTCTCATATTTAAAGAAAAAATGAAATGCTTAGAAAAGAAGACTGTCTTTCAATTAAATAGATGTAAAAATTGATAGCTTGCTTAGACTTCTAAAATTATTTATAAATCAGACCCATAAACTACAGAAACATCCAGGGAAGATGTTTTAAATTGTGCTCTCTCTCCTCTCTCTCTCTCTCTCTCTCTTTCTGTCTCAGATGGTCTAATGAATTTATCAGGCTCTGTAACAATTTATTATAAATTTAGAAATAGATGCATTTTTATATAAAAAACTATATTTTTTTCTTCTAAATCAAAATGCCATATTTTAACCAAGTTCACAAAATGTTCAAGAAATTAAAATGCAATAAGACTCTATTAAACATGGCCCAGTAATAAACAGGATAATAAATAATAAACAGAACCAGAAATAACACAAATCAAATCACACATTCAGCACATAATAATTATATATGTAAAAAAGTCTCATATAGTTTGGTAAACCCTTTGAATTGTGTGTGAGTTTTGTTCTCCAACTCTAGCAAGCTGCTTTGCTGTATTCCAAAAATCTGAGGCAGAATTCAAACATTTTAGGCCAAACTTAAGTAAACACTTGCATTTCCAAATATGGCATAATATTAGCAGAAGACATAGCACTTTAAGGTTTGCAAAGTACTTAATGCACCTCCTCTTATTTGAATCTCACAAAAATCCTTTGAGCTAGGTACAATATATGTTAATGTCCTTGCTATATAGATAAGGAAACTGAGGCTCAAAGAGGTTTTGTGAATTACCTGCAATGTCACAGCTAGAATAGATGGAATTTGAACCAAGTCTTTACATTTCTATATTCTTCATAATTTCAATTATGCCTCATCAGCTGGGTGGTGCATTGGCTAGAAGGTCCTTGAGTTAGGAAGACTCATCTTCCTGAATTCAGATATGACCTCAGACATTTACCAGTTGTACGACCCTGGGCAAGTCACTTAACTGTTTGCCTCAGTTTCCTCATCCATAAAAAAGAGAGAAGGAAAAGGCAAACCATTCCATTATCTCTACCAAGAAAACCCCAACTGGAGTCATGAAGAGTTGGACATTACTGGAAAATGACTGAACAACATGTTGTCCTGGTACCACAATTTAAAAGTGGTGATCTTGGAGAAATATTTACTTAAAAAAAAAGAAGAAATATTTCTTCTAACACTCTAGGGACACAATATTGGCTCTGTCTCTTGGTAATGAGACATTAGGCTCAAAACTTAATTGCGTTCCCACATAACATTGGTCCCACTAAGATCATTTCTAGATGGGGCATCACTGCAAGATGAGTCTTTGTTTCAGCCACCATTAGGCTGTCTTTCTGAAGGTCAACCCCAAAGATCATTCTTTGCTTCTCAGGGCGTTGAAGTTACACTGGATGAGAAGCCTGGTCTCTGGAATGATGAGAAGATGGAGGTTCCATTTCTATTCATACCTCAGGGCACAGGTGCTGCATCAGCTGCAAAACCAAATTCTGAAATGATAAGATACCAAAGAACCCACTGGACCTTTTGAACTCATATAGTCATAGGCTCTACTCTCATCCCTGGTCATCAAACTCCCTCAAGACCACTGAAGCCAAGAGACTTAATTGATATTCATATTAACAAATTGATATTAAAAAGAGTTTTTAAATCCTCACCAGCCAATTAAAACCCTCTACTTCAACATATAATTTACTCAGCAGAACCAGTTGTAGAATGTCTGTCTATGCATCACAGTCTATTACTCCTAAATACTTCTCCTATGTATCATCACAATTTTCTTGGAAGCGGCTTCCTACCATCTTCACCCTGGAAAAGCCCCTTTTCTCACCTAGTGTCCTTTGTATGGAGACACTGAGGCACTCTTGCCAGTTACCAGACCCCAATTTCACCTCTCTCACTCTCTCTCTTAATATATTTACATCTGTATTTATCTTAAGTCTATGGCGGGGTCCGGGGGGGGGGGGGTTCAGGGTGGGAGAGGGAGAGAAGACAGAGAGATTTGAATATCTTAAAGCCAAACCACCTTAACTGGCTCATTATAATCAACAAATTGTGGCATGCGTATAAACTAGCTATACATAAGTGAAATGGTGTATGTGTATGTGTGTACATATTTGTGTGTATGTGTGTGTGTGTGTGTGTGTGAGAGAGAGAGAGAGAGAGAGAGAGAGAGAGAGAGAGAGAGAGAGAGAGAGAGAGAGAGAGAGAGAGCAAACACTTTCTTTGTTGAGTATGACTCAATAAACCTTGTGTGGTCCCTCGGTGGGCCACTGTGTCAACTGTCAATTAAAAAGGAGAGGCATGTGGATGCTTAGCCAAATTACCATCATTTATGCTAACTACTGTGACAGAAACACTAATTAGACTTGGACATTTTACTTGCAATACATGCAATCAAACTTTATTATTGAAAGCATACAAATAACATCCTCTAAAACAGACCACTACAACCTTGATGTGTCAGAGGTTCCAATGAGCTTCTTTCTTTTTTACCATATTCAACAAGGTTTCCTCTCTGTTCACCAGAGGTCATAGGTAGGAGCCAGCCCTAACTGTGAGCTTGGAACAGGCAAATTGTTGAGGCCTCAAGTAGGTTTTTATACTTTTAGCTAAAGTTGTTTACCAAATAATAAGACTGGTAGTTTATTTTAAAATTGTTTGATAAAGTTGTTTATAATATTATTTTATCATTAAGGTTCTGTCTTGTTGGAGGATCTACATATGTTTATCAGTTGTTTAAGAATACACATACATGCTACTTACATCACCTAATATAGGTCTTTATCTTATGGAAAAACCACTTACTCAAAACAGCTTAATCACAGAACGAGAATTTAAAACACAATGAAATCAGTTATGCTAAGTTGACTATCTTGTTCAGATAATAAAACCTATCCTAAATTGATGAACTGTCTTATAAAGGTAATGTAACTTGCTTTCACCACATTATCAGTTATATTAAATTAACAAATTTATTCCAATTGAGGAATCAAAGCTTATTCTTGCTTCACATTCATATTGCAAATAACTCTCCTTCAACAGACTTCTCTTCATGGAGTCAGAATTCTTTAGAAGTGAAAGAAAGAAGAGTTTATATACATACATACTTACATATACACACATATTATACACATTTATATACATATACATACATACACATGTATCTTTATAAATTTCACACATATATAAAACTTGGATGCATCTTATTGCCAATAATATATCAACTTCTTGAGGGGAAAGATTGTTTGTCTTTGTGTAATCACAGCTAGCACAATACCAGGCACATAGGCATTTAATAAATAATTATTAATTGTTTGAATAAGGGAGTAGATTGGAAGACAAAAACTTCACTGCCTTATATGCTAAACTACAACATATATGCTATAATATTATATAATTTGATCAGAGAGAGAGAATGAGAGAAAACATGACCACTAACCCCTGAGGGCATCTGAAAAAGTTTGAGGGAATGTATCTCAGGTTTGCTTTGAAGATAGCTAAGAATTGTAGGGAATGAAAGTAAGGAGACAGTGGATTTCAAGCTCCAGGGATAACCTATGAGGAAGCACAGGGGAGACAGAATCCTAAATCTGGAGAATAGAAAATAGTCAGCCCACTTGGCTACAATGTTGAGTTCTTGCAAAGGAACATTTCACCTGGAACTTGCAATGCCAATGTTATGCCCACAGCCACTGCAAGGGATATTTATGCATATTTATAGGGTAAATCACAAAATATAAACTGTCTTCCTCAAAGAAGAAACTAAGATATTTATTCAGATACCAGAAAGCCAATGTCACCATGGTAACAATGAAGTTTGTAATCGTTACCGATAAAGGGTGCATCATCATTCCCAAACCTTCCTTCAGCTAGGCTTCCCCACAAACAAGCTCCCCTAGGCAAAATTCCACCCTCTCTCTCTCTCACTCATGCTAGCTGCTCTGTCTCAGCTCTGCCTCACTCTCTCCCAGTTCTATCTCACTCTCTCTTCCCGCTCCACCCATTCAGTAAGCTCCTCCCACCATGACATATGACTCAGGCTCCATGAGACTTAGTCTATGGACTGGGTCAAAGCTCAAAGCAGGTCACATGGGCTTATTAAGGGGCAGGGAAGATCTTCAAATTTTCTTGCCATTAAGAACTAAACTGAGAAGGACTTTTAATCTTAGAAGTTTGTATTTTAACCTAAAGACAATTGGAGGGCCATTAAAAATTCTTGAGATTTCAACTTAGCAGAGTAAGCAGTAAGTCACTATCACCCTCCTTTATTAACCTTGAGAAACCCAGAAAATTGTTCTCCAGGAAAAGTCCTGGAATAGTGGAGCCAGCCGAGAGATGAGGTGCAGTAATGTTTCAGCTCATGAAGCTAGGGGGATTAATGGGAAATGTCTCGATGTGGCTGAAGGCTACCAGTACTGGATGGGAGGCAGCAACAAGTCACACCTCAACAAACCAGTGGGAGATCACCCCAGGATGGTGGGAGCAGGTAACTGCCAATACTGGAAAACAATTCAAATATCAAGGACCCATAGTAAGGATTTTGTAGGACCTTGCAGCTTCTACATTAAAATATCAGAGGGCTTGCATATGATATTTGGTAAGGAAAAAGAGCTTAGATTACAACCAAGAATCAACTGCCCAGCAAAACCAAACATAATCTTCCAGGAGAGAAGATTAACATCCAATGAAATAGCGGACTTCCAGACCTTCCTGATGAAAACATGAGTTCAATGGAAAGTTTGATCTTCAAATACAAGACTCAAAAGAGGCATAAAAAAGAAAAGACGAAAGAAAAATAAACCCAGTATATTATTCAATAAAGGCAAACTAGTTAAAGACCTACATGGGAAGATGATCCTTGTAACTCTTGAGAACTATATCTTTATTAAGAGGTTTACATGAACTATGCATAGGCAGAGAGTGTGGGTGTAAGTTGATTTGATATGATGATAAAAAAAAGCTTGATTGAATAGTGAAATGGGATTGTAATGGGAGAAATAAGGAAGATATTCTAGATCATTGTTGTTTTCCTTGTTAGTAAAGGTTATAGCTTCAATTACCAAGAATCTCTAGTGGATCCAACCTTCCCATCTACTTCTAAAGATCTTTTGAGACCTGTTTTCCCAAATAGCCTTTTTACTTCATGAATTCACATGCATAAAGTGAAATTAAATGAATGTTGATGGTGTGGTGGAAAATGCCAGAGAAGAGGAAAGCCCACATCCTAACTCTAAATTTGCCGTTGACTATGTGACTTTAGACTGTTTACTTGATCACCCTATTTCTCACTTTCTTCATCTGAAAAATGAGAAAGCAGGTCTAGATCAGAAATTCATTAATCACAATAAAAAGAATATATTTAATTTCAACCACGACCAAAAAAATCACATTAGAATCAGGATTGTTATTCATACTATGCTGAAATCAATTTTTCTCATCCCTCTCCCACTTTGAGATTTAAATGACATAACATAGGGAGTATTGATCAAAGGAGAAGGTAAACATCTCCTCACTTCTCACTGCATCAACCCATCTATATTCTTGATCCTCTGTCTTAAATTCCAAGGAGGATTTAGCTACAAACTTAAAAAATAACACTTAAATTTGATAAAAATCCCTTGGTCCTACATTGACTTCTGAGAAAAAAGGTAGCAAATTATTGCTTTCTTCTCCAGCAAGACTTTATACATTTTTAATTTTGGTGGGAAATACATTAATCTTTGGTACTTTCATCTTGCTATGGCAAAAATCTTCCCTATTCTTCCTTTCTTTCCCATCAAGCAAACTTAAGACAAATACAACACAAGTATTTATCCCAGATATTTTATTGATGGCTTGAAATATTTTGTTGCTATAAAGAAAGCAAAACCAGATGTAGAATTAAATGAAAATGTATCAGTGCAGAAATAGAAATAGCATTGTTATAAATTCAACGCAATTTTCTGTGCAATCATATTCATTTTGGAAACATTCACAATATCCATAAAACAAAATTTGATCTGTAGAATGTGATTTTAATGTACTGATTTATTTATCTGTGGTATATAGGCTTGTTACAGCATACGTTTGCCATTTGAATCTTGTCCTGGGAGATGTTTCTGGGGAGATGTTTGTGGGAAAACTATGGATATGGACTATTTTTCTTTTTCCCATGATCCTAGAACCATTCTCTTGCCCATCTTTATCCCTCACAGGGACCAAATTCAATGACTGAGACTCTGAGGAGCACCCCCAAGAAATCCTAGATGACTCCTAATGAATATGAGAGAACCATCAAGATTAATTCTGATTGTAGAAAAATCTTAAACCAACATTTCCTGGCTGATTTCTGGGTTTCTATTCTCACATTGTTTGGGCAAATAAACATTGGTTAGGCAATGGAGGAAGGAGGAGAATAACAGACTTGGCAAAGAGCTACTATTTTTGCAACTAATGGAAAAATGGAGGAAGTTAGTGAAAGGCATCACCTAAAAACATTCTGGGATACTCCCTCTATATATTTATGAAAAATATTTAAAAGAATTTTCTATTTGGAAGAATTATTTAAAGTATTAGGAAGAATTCTGAGAAGGAAGTAGGATGACCTGATTATCTCAGGCATTTACGTGGCTCATTGGATAGAAGTCTAAACAGTGAGGATGTATGGGGTATATGGGGTGTTCAATGAGGACTAGCACCCCTTTTTAGGGCTGTTCATCCACCTTTGAGGTATACTGGCATTCAACTGTCACCTGTTGCTCTAAGAAATTGTAGTATATGTGGTAGCCACACCCTGCTTAAATTGTCTTGGCAGACAAGCTAAATCAGGTTGAGGGTAACTCAAACCTGTTTGAGGTAGGGGGGTGTCTATATCAAACCTCTTCTGGTGAAAATGGTGGATGAAAACAATTTGTTCCAATGGTCATTAAGAGAGCTGAAGCAGCTGCTGTGGATTGCTTAGAGTCTGATCAAGCATCAAAGACGTCACTATCATTCAGAGCATCCCAGGCCATTGACAGTTGTATTGTTTTGTCTTCCCACCAGATTTCTATGACTCTGGAAGAAAGAGTAAGGCTCATGAGTTCATGCAACTCTTCCTCACTTAAATCCAATTCATACCTCAAGTCAAGATAACACCTTCTGAGATCATTGATCCTCTTAGAAAATGAAGGACAAAAAACAGACAGAAAAACTTGAATTCAAATCTTGCCAGACATTACTTATCTGTGTCACCCCAGGAAATTCACTTAACCTTTTTCAGCCTTAGTTTTCTCATTTGTGAAATGGGTAAAATAATGGTAAATACCTCCCAAAGTCACTGTCTGTATCACATGAGATGAACATATGTAAAATACTCCTCAAATCTTAAAGCAGTTATGTAAATACTATCATTATCTTAGTTTGAGGCTCATTAACACACACATATGCACACATATATACTTTACTACACCTACATAGCTACATAACTCCAGAGGTATAACTAGGGTGGAGTTGATTGGGACTTTTTTTTCTTCAGGTTGCTCACATTCAGAAGGTGATGATAGCATTTAAATTCCTTCAGCAGTGTACAAACAACTGATCTCAAGAGATGGCCAGAACTATTAATTAAAATATAGTTAAAATAGGAAGTGATGTACTCCCTTTGTTTGCTGCACTATAGATGAACTCATTATTTTTTGGAGCATTTTTTATTTCATATTGCTTACCTGTAACAACTTGTGAAACTCATCCTGCTGCAAGAAATGCTAGTTGTGGCTCTGTATGGATAATGCCACACTCAGATGCAAATGGCTACACAAATGCACATGCATGAAATAACTGTCTCTCACAGACAGCATTATATATGTAACTATTCTCATACATGTTTCTCACTCACTGTTTAAAGCCCCCACTTGAAACCATGCACAGACACACACACACTCAACCTAAGACACACAACTAAGTATCACATCTTTAAAGGAAGAAAGTGAATAGAATGTAAGATGGAGCAAAACATTGGGAGGGGGAATAGACAACTGAGCACAAGAGAGATTCTTATAAAAATAAATTAATTCCTCTATGAAGATAAGCCTGAGACAAAGAATTCCAGTTTTAAAATGACAAGCTTTTCCCAACTAGTCACATTTACTTCATTTATTTTAAATTATATACTGTTCGATCATTACTTCCAAGTTCAAATCTGTCCAACCATTATTGCCTGCTTAGGGCGGTATTGTTCTCAAAGCAGGTCATAGCAAGTAGAGACAAGGTATGGCATGTGCTAGCCTGCCACATGTAGATATTGAAATCTACAAGCAAAGACCATGATTTTCATAAGCAGCTTCCAATAAGAAAGGTTTCCAGTATGTTAATGTCATGACTCCTGGAATAAAAAAAGGGTTCCATAGGTAATTAGACATATTCATCTAGTCATATTTATATTAAAGTGGAATTGCATTAATATATAATTATAACACATTAATAAACATATAATCGAGTTAACATATGTATAATGTGTAGATATGTATGATGATGGACTGGCCAATGAGAAATCACTTCTTGGAGCATCTGCAGAAGCAGGCTCACCAAACACCTACATGGGTTTTCTGTATGTGCTCCCAGATTGAGATCTCATGACCAGTCCCCCATTTTATATATGTGCATATATATATATATAGGTATGTTTACACACATGCATACATACATATGCAATACTGTCATTCATCAAAAATGTTTATGGTTAGCTTGGAGAAATAAGGTGTCTTGGGAAGAACATAGAAAGAACTGCTAGAGGAGCCAAACATTTGTGGAAGTTGCAGAGGTGTGATGTCACTTTTGGTGTGAATGACAAATTTGTGAGTCTCCAATATGTGTGAAGTCTTATGGAGTGTTGCCTCAGTCAAACTGAGATTTGTTAAAGACTGTAGCTTAAAAAGGTCAAGGCCCCCCACTGCATCTTATGTCATCTCTAGTTGTCCTGATTTATATCTGGCCACTGAACCCAGATGGCTCTGGAGGAAGAAAGTGAGGCTAGTAACTTTGCACAGTCCTCCCTCACCTAAATCCAATTCACTTGCATGTCATGGCATCACCTCCCTGATGTCAAGGTCCTCTTCAAGAACAAACGACAAACAGTAAACTATTCATTCCATTTAGCAAGAGCCTATACGCACACATGCACACATGACTGACGCCTGCATATAGGTCCACCATTAATACTAATGAAGATTCTCTGAGTTGGGGACTTATTCCTAATTTCCTTACTCTGAACACTTCTGCAGGCTTCAGGGAATCACTTCAGTGTGAGTCCACGTGTGGTTTCTTTTTGTGGTGTAAATCCCAGGGCTTGGTTCAGCAATCACAGACCTAGTTTTGGGTTTCATTATTTAAAAAAACAAAAACAAAACAAAACTCAAAGAATTCAGCATATCTTTCTACCTAACAATATTTTTTTTACCTCTGTGTCTCTAATGGAATGGCACTCGATGGATTCTTTGTTTGCATTGTTTTGGCTGATGGCTTGAGACTTCTATCCAGACCAAGTCAATCGTGCCAACATAGCTGGACTCTTTCTATAAACAGAAATCCCTAGCAGTGAGTTCATCATAGACTGTGGAGGTCTTAGATGTATCTAGGGTATCACAGGGAATGCAGAGTCAGGAGAATGACATTCTTTGCCATCCATAACAGTGATTACTAGCAACTGGAGAATACTAATGCTTCTTTGCTCACATTTTGGGCTTGCTCTCCTCCACACCCAGAGAACAGCACACCTTCATGTACTTAAAAAGAATTTCCCCTTTGTAAATCTCCTAAAAAATAAAACAAAAACAGACGCCAAAGTGCAATCACCTTTCAATTCTTCCTTGATAAAGATATATATATATATATATATATATATATATATATATATACATACATACACATACATACATACACATATATGTATATGTGTGTATAATTAATTTAATGTGAGTTTTACCAGATTGTGTTCCTGGTTTGTGTAGATGGTGGGTAAGGTGTGAATATAGACTTAAGAGGATAGAGATGTGAAAATAGTTCAGTGACTTCAAAATTTAGTAGACATTTAGTCAATCAATAAGAATTTGTTTGCTTTTATTATGAACTAAGCATTTTGCTAAAGTTTAAGGATACAAAGAAAACCCCAACACAGTCTATGCTTTCAAGGGGCTAACTTTCTAATGGGGCAGAAAAATAGAAAAACAATTAAATAGCTGGGTAGAGTGGAGGCTTTTGGTAATTCTTGCTACAGAGTAGGATGAAGCTGGTAGATCGCTTGATCTCTGGAGTTCTGAGCCACAGTAGAGCTAAAGCTAGTTGGGTTTCTGCACTAAGACTAGAACAAATGTGTTGAGTCCCCTAGGAGCTGGGGACTTCCAGGTTGCCTAAGGAGGTGCAAACCTGCCCAGGCCACAAATGGAGCAGATCCAAAGTTCTTTGCTGATCAGTAGTGGGACTGGGCCTTTGCATGACTGTTGCACATCTAGTTTGGGTGAGATAATTAGACTTCATGTCAAAAAAGTAATAATAAATGTAAAAATAATAAAAATAAAAAATAAAAGCTAGCTATATACTATACACATAGATACACATGCATATAGTAGATGGAAATTAATATTGGCATAAATAACTGGGGGATTGGAAAGGCCTTAAATACACAGAAAACAGAGTCAAATTTATAAAAAATAAGAATTCCTTAATTGTAAGTGGTCAAAAATAATTCATAAATGTTCAAAATAGTCAGTTTTTCAATGAAGAAATCAAAATCTATCTATAGTCATCTAAAATATCTAAATTGCTATTAATTAGAGACATGCAAATTAAAACAACTGAGATACCACCTTAGATGTATTAGAAATGACAAAAGGCATGGGAGGAAATAGGTACACCAAATACACTACTAGTACAATTGTAATCTGGTCCAGTCATTTGTGGAAACAATTTTGAATCACACTCAAAGGGCTATAAAATAGTATATGCTTTTGACCAAGTAATGTCCTGACCAGATCTTTACCTCAAAGAGATCAGAAAAAAGGAAAGAGCAATATGTATAAAATATTTATAGTAGTTCTTTTTGAGGTAGCAAAGAATTGGAAATTAAGAGGCTGCTCATCAGTTGTAGAATGACTAAACAAGTTGTGGCATATGATTGTGATGGAGTACTTGTTTGTCCTTCATTCTTGAAGAGGACTATGACTTCAGAAAGGTGATGCCATGACTTGCAAGTGAATTGGACTTAAGTGAGGGGAATTTGTGCAAAGTTACCAGCCTCAATTTCTCCTCTACAGTCATCTGGGTTTAGTGACCTGATATTCAGCAGGATGACCAGAGATGGATCTGGATGCAGTGGGAGACCTTGATTTTTTTAAGCTAAGGTCTTTCCCTTTTTATTGTGTTTTTATGGAAATGCTTGTTTTATTCCATAAAATAAAATAAAAGTTATAAAGGAAAATTGAAGAAAGACTATCTGCATCCAGAGAAAGAACTGATCAATAGAAGTATATAGAGAACAAATTTAAATACATACCTATTTGGGTCCAGTGGTGGTCATCCCTAGAAGGAGGAGAAGAAAAAAAGAAATTTACACATAAATTTTGTTGTATATGTGAAAGGAATAGCAAATTGTACATGACAGATTTGCAGTTTCATGTGCACTTATCTTTCTTCGGTCTCAGTTTGACTAAGGCAATGCCCATTAAGGCTAGGTAAGAAATGAGACAAATTGCTTCATGACTGGCCTCTGAGATGTCTTTGAAGGACAGAGAAAATAATTTTTTTCTTTATATTGATTCTTGAGTGATGCTTACGAGTTTGGCTAAATGTTCTAGGGCAGGGATAGGGAACCTGTGGTCTAAAGACAACATGTGGCCTTCTATGTCCTTAAATGTGGCCTTTTGACTGAATCCAAATTTGACAGAACAATTCCTTTCATGTTTATTAATATATTTTTGTTCATATTCTATATTTTAATTTTATTTTTTAAATTAATAGATTTAAAATACCAAAGGATAAAATAAATTTCAATGAAATAATCCTCTCAGACTTAAAGGCACAATTTTAATATTAGTAAGTCATAAGGATTAAATTGATGATGGCTATGCTCATTATTTAGTTCTAACTTCCCCAACTTGACTGGTACCACTACCACATGAGGCTGACTGGTGAGAGTTTATGGGGTTTGAGAATGCCAATTTGTTATTAACTTGGAATAGCAATGCACTGAGTTTCTGTTTGAAGTGGAATTTGTGAATAGTTGCATAGCATGAGTTTTTTTTTTAATTCTGTCTGAGAAGACCAATAGAATACTGAAGGAATAATACAGATTTCATTAATGAGGATTGGGGATTGTGATATTATTTTGTTTCTACAAAAAATAAGATGATTTGTGATACTGCAAAGTATCACAAGTTTGCTTTGTGATACTGCAATATCAACATTAAAGAAATTCAGTGCTCATCAGCATTATAACACTCATCAGGACCACAAGTATTTTAAGTGAGAGGGAGAAGCACTAAAGGTTATATTGCAGAAATTAAAGGATGAAAAGCAAAAGCAAATACAATTCTTTCAAGCAGCAACAAGATCTGGAAATAATGCATCTGAAGCAACTTACAAAGTAGTTTATTTTCTTGAGAGGGAAAGGGAAATCATTCCATGATACAGAAATTATGAAAGAATGTATTGTTGAAGTTGTAGGATGCTGGCACTCCAATAACATTTCAATAACTACCCCTTTCAACTGATTGGCAGCATGAATTAGTCTTCATTTAACAAAAAAAACTTCATGCAATATTTCAAAACAAAAATATATTTTATTTGACCACTTTGGATGAATCAACTGATGCCATTGATGGTGCAGGTTTTATACTTCATTTGGGTCATAACAGAAGATTTTCTTTTCTACAAAGAGCTACTCTCTTTAGGCACCCTTGTGAACAGAACACAGAGAACAGCTATCTTCAATAACTTTCAAGATAAATGTCATTAAGTTGATTTGAATTTGGTAAATTTAGTGAGTGTATGTACAGATGGTGCACCTTCCATGGCAAGATAACAAGAAGGGTTTATTGCTCACATAAAAAATGTATTAACAGATCCATATGCTTTCATTCCTTTTCATTATATCTTGCATCAGTAAAATCTCTGCTAAAGCTATCATTTTAAGTGACACTTTGCAACAAGTTATAAGTATTGTTAATTATATTTGTGCAAATGCCACATTGCACCTTCAGTTTCATGACATGCTAAAATTGAATGATGAGGTATTGAGTATGGATTTGCCATGTCATTCTAAAGTTCATTGGCTATCCCAGGGACAAGTTTTTTGCCAAAATTTTATCTCTTCAAGAACAGATATTTAAATTTTGTAAATACCAGAATCCACAACTCAATGAGCAAGATAATATATGTATAGCATTTAAAGAATATATAGCTGTTATAGATCTATTAATTGGAGTACACAATGAAAGGTTCACTGACTTTGAGAATCATGACATCACGTTCAGATTAGAGTTCAGTCTCACCTAGTTGATGTCACCAAGGTACCTAAAGAACTATAGATGGAACTGATTGAGCTCTCAGTAGATGACATTTTAAAGTCTTTGTTGGATGCTAGGAAAAATCCAATTGAAATATGGAAAAATGCAAGAAGGTAACATGTCTCCAAAATGCTTTTTTCCTTTTAACTACTTATTGCTGTGAATCTATATCCTCCTGCCTAACCCAAATCAGGATAACCTTAAGGTCACAAATCACTGATACTCATCTAAAAACTGAAGCTGTGGATCTCCAAGCTACAACAAAAAAATATTCAAATGCTTTACAACAACAACAAAACCCAGACACGACAAAGTCATTAGAGAGTTAGTTAACTTTAAAATGAGCAAATAGTTTTCATTTTTTGAAATTATTAAGTACACAGTAGCTCGATTTTTGACAAAATAATGTACATTTTTAGGTATAACTAATTGGAGTTTCTTGAATGTGGCCTTATTGATTACAGCTAAATATTAATGTGGCCTTCCAACATGAAAAGGTTCACCATCCTTGGTGTGGGAACTCAGAAAACAGAACTGGACAGGTAAAGTCTCCATTTTATGCTCAGGGTCAACGATCCCTCTCACAAAATACAGTTGTTTGTGAGGAACATTTGTGACCATTGGAAAATAAGGATCCTGGTAGCACCATTGCAGTATTCACAGTGCCTATAGTGGCTCCGAATATGCCAGCACAGTTCTGAATACCAAAATATAACAGACTCTCCACATGGAAGACCGAACCATAACGTTTATTCAAACACCAGAAACCCAAAGCCATCATAGCAACAAAGAAATCCATCATAGTAACCAAGAAGTCTATACACATTATCAGTTCTTCCCACAGACTTCCTAAAGCAAAATGCTTCTCTCCCTCACATCCTCCGTCCTACTTGCTTCACTGTCCTTCCCAGTTCTGACTAGTCTGACCAACTTCTTCTCAGCTCTGCTTCAGTTTTGTCTTTTCCAATTCCACCCTGGTTTCTCCACCTCTTCCTGTTCCACCCATTCAGCAAGTTCTTCCCACTACAGGCTTCATGTAACTCAAACTTCCATGTGACACAGCCAGGGTCTATTTAATGGTGGGAAAGATCTTCCCGTTCAAATTACCATTACACTTGGCAAACTGAATAAATATAATGCTACTCTCACAAGAATGGCAGAGATTAAAGTTTGGGTCCATTAGCAATATAGGTATGGGCTGTGATCATTTGTTGACATGGGAATGGGATCATATGATCCCCTTACCCAGAGATGATATGGCTACTTCTGCCCAACAGTGCTCTTGGATCTGATCAGAACATCTGTCAAAGAATTGGTATGATATGATCCCTTGTGGCTCCTCACATAGTTCTAATTGGCATGTTGTTTGTGTTGGTCTTCTTCTTCCATCACAAGACAAGAGGCTTGCTCTCCCTCAAGTTAATATCTATTCAGTATATGGGATTATAGTACCAGTTGCCTCCTTCTATAGCAGTCACCACAAAGAATGTTACAGAACATATCCCACTTCCCTCTGGGCCCTCTCTGACCATAACTTTTTAGTAGAGTAGTCATTTTACTACAAAGAAGGTACAGTATTGGGCCTATTGCCATTGTATTCACTGAATTTTACATCTTGTTTATCATCCCCAGGCAGCTGGTGTCATGAAATGCTAGAATGGATTTTTAAAACAGTTTTGCTACCATACCCCTGATTTTCAGGGTTGGATGTTGTCTCTTAGAAGATGTGACTTTGATAAATCAGCACTCTTCCAAGAAAGGGGAGGATCTTCCACTACAGCGATTCAGATCCAACCTTCAAGAAGACAGACCTGGCAAGGATAGATTACTTTGGGATCTAGTCTTAACTGGTCCTCTTCAACCCTTCCCACTTCGGTTCTTTGTGTCTAGGTTACCTAGCTTTAAGGTTTTTGTTCCCTTGAAAGGATATATGTGTATACACATGTGTGTGACCACATGTGCATATGTACATACATATATGATGCAATATACACACATGCATATATGTGTGTGACCTGAAAAAAATAGTTCATGTGCCCCCTAATTAGAAAGGCTTCCTTTCCCTCAGGATTGTTGAAAACTCCTTCGTAGAAGGAATTTAGGCTAGTAGTGGATAGACTCAGTGGATAGAGTGCTAGGCCTGGAGATAGGAAGACCTGAGTTCAAATCCAACCTTAGACGCTTGCTAGTGGTGTAAGTCTGGGCAAGTCACTTAACCCTGTTTGCCTCAGTTTCCAAATCTGTAAAATGACCTGGAGAAGGAAATGGAAACCCACTCCAGTATCTTTGCCAAGAAAACCCCTAGTGTGTCATAAAGAATCAGGCACAACTGAAATGAGGTTCAACTACAAAACATATAGATATAGGTGTTTAAGCATATGTGCGTATATAAACCTACTGACCTACATATGTCTATCTCCATATTTACATGAATTTAGATATGCTTGCATAATTCATATATGTAGCATGTGTATATGTGCATATATACATACTTGGGTACAAACACTTATACATATGAACACACTTGTGTATACATGCACACATGCATACACATACACACGTATACATGCACATATACGCATACATATACACATATGTATATGCCTACATATGTGTATGCACACACCTACACATGCATATACATGTGCATATATGTGCACATGTGTGTATATGTGTATGTGTATGTATATGTATATGTATGCACATTAAAAAGCTGGGATCTGGTATTTTATGAGTTAGAGAAACCCCATTAAGAAGCTTTCTCTTCCAGTGGAGATTGGTACTTTCTCTGTAATTGAGAGACTGAGAGACTTAAACCTTATTTTCCTGACTCCAAGGCCAGCCTTCTCTCTCTTGTGCCTCCCTGCCTCTCATTAATACTGTTATCATATATCAATAATTATATATATAGCTATAGATCCATATCATATGTAATTTCTATAATACTTTGTGGCTCCTAAGTGCTCTACAGTCTTTCATAACCTTATGAAACATGAAGGTAGCATGGTTATTTATTATCACCATTTTCCAGATCAGGAAAATGAGTGGCTAAGTTTCCTGCCACCAGTGTTCTTCCCACTAGACCACACAGACTATCATAGGAAACACAGCAAATGCTTTTCAAGTCATGTGCTCCTCATCATATGGAATGTTAAACTTTAAAGGGCCTATTTCTGCCTTGTCTAATTGATTTTCAAATCCTAATGCTGAGAGTAAATCCAGTAACTGCCTTGGAATATTATCATTAATGCCAAGTAGCACTTAATGTTAAGGCACTTTCTCTGCCATTTAGATTGAGTATTTTCATTTTTTAATTTGACATTATTAAACTTTCAAATAACTGAATTAATTATCCTTCCAATGGTGCTTGTTTCTTTAGGGGATTTACAGAATGATATTAGAGGCTACTCTTTATCTGCATTTTGCAAGACTAAGACAATATTAGCTCTTATTTCCATACTGCTTTTCTATAGGTACAGAGTACTTTCCTTTTTTTTTTTTTTTTCAGGTAGTCTGTATAAAGTGACTTGCCCAGGGTCACACAACTAGTAAGTGTTTGACAAAGGAGTACTTTCTTTAAAACAACTCTGTGATGTATGCGGAATGAGCAATGCCATCTCCATCGTACTTATGAGAACACTGAGACACAACTTAAGTGAACTGAGCCCAGACTCCCTGAGTCAAACTCACCTCTTTAGATTGCAGGTACAATGTTATTTCCATGATACCATAGTGCCTCCTATGGATAAAGTTCTCTCAATTCATCTTTCAGATCACAAAAGCCAGAGAGACCACACATTACATTATTTGCTATTTTTTAAATGCTCACTAGCTTTTGATTGCTTGGTCACAGACTGTATGTACCCTTAACTCCAGTCAGGAAACTCACAGATAGTCTCCATGAGTTATAAGGAGTCCTGGGTAAGACTGTATCTGGATTAGACCAAAGGAATCACAGTCATAGGATGACTGAGTGGCATGAGTTATATAGAGACCATGGCATATAGTTAGGATAGTTGGCTTGTAATCCGGATGGGCTAAGTTCAAATCTAACCTCAGACATTTACTTTGTTTCCCCTTGGGAAATTATTCACTTTTTGTGAGCCTCATTTTCCTCTACTGAAAAATGAAGATAATAATAACATATATTTCATGGACTTATAATGACCCTCAAATCAGGCAATATATGTATAAAGAAATTAGCAAACCCTAAAGTTCCATGTAAGTGTCAGTTATTAATGGAAATTTGGTTTTGACTAGACCTGTGATTTCAACTCACAGAGAACTAGCTGTCTAAGGTCTCAGAGAGGCTAAGTGACTTGTCCAATGTGATACATGCAGTATGTGTCAGATGTAGGATTTGAGCCCAGATCTTTCTGTCTACAAGGCTAGCTCTCTACCCACAATGCAATTTTTAAATGTGTAAACTAAGTTATTACTTGTCCTACAGATATAATCCAACAGTGAACCAGGCAGGCCAAGTTGTAGATTATCATATAACCTGAAGGCTCTGTCTGTATGTGAGCTGTTAGGAACTTATTACCCCTCCTTTTATACTGGTGACAATTCTCTAGAAGCCTGTTATCAGTCCTTTGTTCTTGAAGAGGATGAATGACTTGAGGGGGGTGATGTCTTGATTTAGGAATGAAATGGATTTAAGTGAGGCAGAGCTGTGCCAAGTCAACAGGCGCATTCTCTCCTCCAGAGTCATAGTTCTCTGACTTCAAAATAGTGTCAACCACATAAGAAATCCAGAAAATATCACTTAAAGAAATAGTAATTCTAAATACTGGTCGCTCAGTTTACAGCTGGGAAGTAGGGTGGATACTATTTCCCCTCACCTTTTTTTGGTTGCATATATATAGGTAAGAGAAAATATAGAGGGTGCAAGTCTCTCTCTTCAACTCTGGAAGAATGCCCTATCAGTTTTACCACAGACACGATGCCTTATTGTTGGATCCATTTTAGTAAGCTTGGTATTGTCATTTATTTTTTCCTTTCCACAGAAAGGGATAGCATGAGGCTGCTCATCCCACAGCTTAACCCTTATACTGGGAAAATTGAGGCTAAGGACTTCAACTACTGTTTTTTCCTTGCCTCCATCCCTTAGCTAATCCTAAATTGTCTCCATTTTTTATTTAATCTTTAGGTCTTTCTCCTTGGAGAGTGGGTGGGATTTTTTAATTTTCCCCATATCCTTCGTATAAAAAGTGCTACTGTGTGAGGTCCAGCTCCCATGTTTATGATCCATGCTAAGTTCTGACAGGTGTGCTTCCCAGACATGAGATATACAAGTACTTTCTAAATAATGACTTCAAAGCATTTTAAACATAGTCTCAGGAGACAAAATTATACCTACTTATATGCTGTGTCACACATATAGATACACATATAATATATATTACATATGTATACACTATATATGTATATATGTGTCTATTTATGTGCATGTGTATATGTTGAAGTTTAGGGATTTCTTGGGATCCCAAAATACTGACATGCCTGAATGAATTCCACTTAAACCTTAAGCCTTCTTTCAGCCAAAGAAAAATAAAGTTTATTAAAGATCTACCATATTGGCCAGACTCTTAAGAAATCTCACCATCAGCTAGACTCCTAAGGAACTTAAGCACCTTCATGGAAACAGGATGGATCTTATACACAAAAAGATTGTGGGAGGGATCTAGGTTGGTCAAGTAGTCTGCAGTGACTAGAGGAGGGGTTTAGGGAGGTTCTTGATGTGACTGGCCAGTAGTTAAGGTAATTAGAGGTCAGATATTAGGAACCAAGAAATACACACACACACACACATACACGTATGTATATATACATATACGTATGTACATATATATGGAGAGATATAGGGAGAGGGAGAGAAAGGGAGGGGGACCTTTATTAAGAACTTATATTGCACCAGGAATTGTGCTAAAGGTTAGTGATGCAAATACAAGCAAAGAAGATTAAAGTTCTTGCCCTCAGGGACCATATATTCTGTTGGAGTGAAGGCAACATACAGGGAGCTAGAAAGGGGGAAGGGGTAGTTTGGTGGAGGTACACACTCAGGCAATGCTGGAGATGTAGAGGAATAGGTGGAGGACTGGAACTTAGTAAAAGATAAGGCCAAAGCTGGCCCATGGGAGCCTAGAGTGACTCCTGAATTCCATTCACCTGTGGGAAAGAAGTGGAGATAATGCCCCAAGAGTCATACAAATAGCATGAGTAGAGAAATCTGGGAAATCCATTTACTATGAAGACAAATACTCTGCATCTGAATTTCACATCCATCCAAATTAATCAAGTTCCCCAAAGCTTAGATGACTTTCTTGAAATGGATACAGTGAAGTTAACTGCCTCATGCCAGGGCAGTGCTTCAAACCTGGAAGGTATTCACTGAACTTTAACAAATAAATATACTAATGGTCCTTGATCCTTTGCCTCCATTGCTAGGTTCAGGGGGACTGGAGCACTTATAGTCTCCCTTTCCACCAAGGGATCCTTCTCAGCTCCACTCATGTGTGGGTTAGGTTCAGTTCTAGGGGATCTGAGTCTCCAAATAGAGGGGTTAGGCTTTTTCTCATGTTTTTGGCTCTTCATACCCTATTAAGAGAGTATTATTTTAGGTTTGATTTTTGAACAGAATGAGGGATTCATTAGTCACTGAACAGGTAACAAAGTTGATGTTTACCTTGCCCCTACATGGCAAGAATAGATAGCAAGTTAAAGTAGCTCTTATCTTCTGCTTTAGTGGATGCAGCCTACCCTGACTTCTTTAGTCTCAGGCACATACCAGATCTGAGAGGCCTAGACTCCTTGTGGCTGAAACATTTTATGCCCTTAGTCTGTGACCAGGAAACCGTATCTGGGAAACATGGGCCAAACATGTCCTCAAGGCAACTTTGTCTCCTTTTAGTGAACATTTATCCCTGTTACAGAAGAAAAGGAAACTTGGGTCTAACCCATGTTGTGGAGAAATGTTGATAGATGTTAATCTGCCATGTGCCCCCATGCTGGCACCCCAGGAAGAATTACTTAAAGCTTAGATTTACTTGGTAGGTCTAGTGCTTTCTTGAAGGGGTGAGTAAAAAGATATTCACTGTACAACATAAATCAGGAATAGGCCAGCTATTTGTTATTGCGTATTGCCATACAAAAGAAATGCTTAACACAGGAGGTTCACAAGTACAAATTGACAGAAAAGTTTAAATAAGAAGCAGTAAATTATAGTTATTATTATATTTTCTTGGGAAGTTGATGCTTAAAACATTGCCATGAAATAGTTGGTAGGACTGCTAAAGAGGTATTTTATATTTGACTTCAGCTCTACAAGGCCCAAGCAGTTTCCTCTATGTACACAACTCCTGGCAAGCTGACCAGGGATTAGGTTCATCCATAAACTGATGGTCATCTCCCCCAATTACTCCTGTTGCCAGTCTGCCAGAGGGACCCAATAGCTCTGAGCTCATGTAGCTGCCTCCAAGGATGGAAATACTAGAAGGATTTTTCTTGAAATCTATCTCAGGATCACTTTCTAGTCACCTATACTCAGGAGGAAAACAGTGAGCTGAAAAGGCACCTAGAAACCCAAGGCTCAACCAGTCACGTACCTGATTTAAATCGCTTCTATGCTGTTGGGGTAAGGGAAGTTGCTGTGTCAAGTGGTGTGCTAGAGCCAGCTTGAGCCAGCTCATGAAAAACATTGATACCAATATTCAGTGTGAGCATTTATACTTCAGAAATTGGAAAAAAAACTATAATTCAGAGCTTGATTTATTAAGATTTTTTATTGTTTAAGAAAACAATGGAGAAAATATTAATAAGGAGATTAAATTTAAGAGTATATGACACTTTTTTTGGGAGAACCAATTGTTAATCACATAAAAAAGATTCGTAATTTTGTTGACTAAGAAAGCAACGGAGAAAAAAAGTAGATTAAATTTAAAAGCGTGTGTTATTTTCTTTTTTGAGAGCCAGTTGTTAATCATTTTCCAACACACTTTTGGTGCTTCATCTCTCCGACTCTTCCATGGAAGATCTATTTGCCACATGAGAGGGTCAAGGAGAGAGAGTCAGAAGCCATCTTTTCATTTTAGCTGACAGGTCCCCAACTCCAAGTTGACATTATGGCACAGTGATGGTAGGCATGGTTATATGGAAAATCAAGGGACCACCCAAGGTTTAAAGTCATCTCAAAGAATCAAGATCTTTCAGTATTAAGTCATATGTTTTCCCAGAAGTGACCAGGACTAAATGACCAGAAATGACTAAGCACTAAGGCTCTAGCCAGAGCAGACCAAAGTTGGGTAGCAGTGGTGAGGGAATGCTGTTTATTCAACATTACATGTATCTTTTAAAAGAAATATATTTCATGGCTAATACAGCTCAATATTCAGTGTTGTAGCTGTTCAGTCATTTGTTACCCCATTCAAGGTTTTCTTGGCAAAGATACTGGAGTGGCTGGCCATTTTCTTTTCCAGCTTATTTTACAGATGAGGAAACTGAGGCAAACAGGATTAAGTAAATCACCCAGGGTCATACTGCTAATAAATATTGGAGGCCTGATTTGAAATCAGATCCTCCTGATCCAGGTCCAGTTCTTTATCTACTGTGTCACCTACCTGCCCCTATATTGAGTAGGTTTCTAATTAAAATGTCTTATAGTGTTATAATTAAATTGTACTACTTTAGGTGTTTTACATTTTAAAATTAAAATATTGTTTTGCATAACTGACCAAATATAAACATTTATTGAATGCCTTTTAGGTATTAAAAACTTTGAACAAGACCTATGAGGGGAAAGGGATGCTAAAAAAGCATAAGCCATTATCAATGATTTCAGCAAGGAGCTCGTTCCCTAGACAGGAAATTAAGAGTAGCATACTTGAAACAAGAGTGATCATTTCATTCCAATACTCTGAGGATCATTGGTTTCCTTTGTCTGGGTACTTTTCCCACCTGGGTGGATCATGACCCCTCTGCAACTTAATAGATGGTCTTTAAGAGTCTCTCAGGTTGAACAATTCATCACTTTGTAGTCAATGTGGTAATAAACCTCTTCATTTTAGTTAGGCAGGTCCTCAGATGCCAGGCAATCCATCACTGAGCCCGTCTTCGAAGACTTTCCAGCTAGGTAAAAATTGCTAGAGCCTAACTTCTATTGGCAAAAAGGAAGCTAGAATCATCTCCATATTTCCTTGAAACATAGGAGCAAGGTTTTATTGGAGGATTATAAAACAATTCAAGATAAAACATAATAAATTGTTAAAAATTGCATGAGACTGAGTAGACATGCTCTGAAAGTTCAGAGGAGGGGGTCATCGCAGGGAGGGCCATAGGGTTTCAAAAAATTTCATGAAGAAAGTAGGACTTAACATGGTCTTTGAGGAGGATAGGGAGAGGGGGATAGCATGAGAAAAGATTTGGAGAAAAAATGAACACACTGAGTTTTGGAGGCAGTAAAGAGACTGTTCCCGGGAGATGAGATGGAAGAGGAATAAAACTGTAATGAATATTCTGGGAAGTAACATGAAGTACAATTTGTGAACCTTTTCTACTTTTGGTAAATTGTGCTTGGCTTTCCCACATCTTCCTGAGTAACTGGAAACTGACTGTATTTCATGGGATCAAATTGACATGGTAATTAGAGCTGGAAGAGACTGTGGAGCTCAATTAACGTAACCTCTTTATTTTATATATGAGGAAACCGAGGCCCCATAGAGGTGAAATAACTTATTCAAGTTCACACCGTGTCAGAACCAGGGTTATAAAGATTTGGATTTCATTGTATATGTTTCTTTATAAAGCCACCAACCATTTTCCAGACCTATATCCTAGGGCTTGGGTGGGGAACTTTGTAGCCTCAAGGCCACATGTAGCCTTCTAGTCCTCAAGTGCATCACCCTCACAACACTTGAGGACCTAGAGGTGTACATTTGACCTCAGCTACATGTGGCCTTGAGGATGTAGGTTCCACACCCCTGTTGCGCCTGTTTTGCATCTGGGCTTATTGTTAGTGGTGGTGAGCAGGCTAATAAGATTCTACTTTAGTGTGGGCTGAGGAAGAGAAGTACACAGGACATGCCTTTTCTTTCTAGAATGGGAGGAGTTTCTCCAAAGTCCAGTCAGCACTCTTGGATATCGACCACTTTGATACTGACCCACTGTAAGTTATAGCAAATGTACTGTTAGGTGCTCTTATGAGCTTGCTTGAAATATCACTCAGCGGAAATAGGGCACAAGATCAAAGAGTGTGCTGTAATATATTCATGGAGTGAAATTTTCCATGGCAAAATCAAATCCTAGGTTAAAGAAAATTCAGGAAAGAAAAGAGGGAGTTATTCTTTTCAAACAGACTTCAACCTTGCTGTGTTATCAGGCGGCACCAAATGTTAGGTTTTCTGTCTCCTGCCATCACCATTTTTTTTATTGTTCTTCTGCAAGTTATTTTCTCCTGATTGTTTTAGCGGCTGAATTATTTTCCTAATCCTTCTCAATTAACATACCTTCTACATAAAGAAAAGGAGTTAAATGTTGAGGAGAAGCTGCATAGGCTTGACATCCTATCTTTGCACAAAGATATTTTGCCTCTCACCCATTCCAACAGAAGAACATGAGATTTTTCTGTTTTTGTTGTTTGGGTTTGTTTTAAGCCCTTTTTTGCACATCTGCATCTTACATTCAAATGAACGTATTTTTTAAAATGATTCGGGGGGAACAAGAACTTTGGTAAAAATTCCTTCTCTAACCACCCCCTCCTCCTTCTTAAAGTGATCACTCAGGCAGGCAGGGAAACATCTCTGTGTTTCTCAGAGTAAACATTCCCCACTGAGTTCTTGGCCCTCAGAGAGCCCACCCTTTCAGAAAGAAATCGGATCCTGAGGCAAAATAGGTGAAGGGGGAAAAAGCAGCTGTTAAAACATTTAGATTGCTTTCCTCCCCAGCCCCCGCCAATCTCTTTCCCTCTGGGCCCCCCCACCACCACCATGTGATCATTTCCATCCTATCTGGCTCATGTGTTGGAAAACCAAGAGACCCTCTGCGCTGAGCAGGGCTATAAATGAAAGGGACCATGGAACATTCTCCAGCCTCTGCTTCCTCACAGCCATCCTCCTCATCACCACCCTCCTCTGCACATTCCTGGAGGAGAGTCAGAAGATTGATTGTCAAATTCCTTTGGCAGCTGTTCTCTGAGCGTGCAGCCACAGCCTGGTTTAATTAGGAAATCAGAGCCTTTCTTTTATGTAGGTCACATCAGGTTTTGATTCTGAGCCTCATATAGCAGCAACCTTTCTGAACAGTCAGCAATATATTTACAATTGAGAGAGAAGAAGGGGGATATAGCTGAGGCGGCGGGGGAGGGAGGGGAGAAAGACAGAGAGATAGGCAGAGAGAGAGAGAGAGAGAGAGAGAGAGAGAGAGAGAGAGAGAGAGAGAGAGAGAGAGAGAGAGAGAGAGAGAGAGAGAGAGAGAGAAAGAGAAATCGATGAGCCACTGAGGCTGTTGTTTCACTGAATGATTCAAAATCATCAGAATGAGGCGTGGTGTTTGGCACATTTTTTTTTAAAAAATCATGGACAGGGATGGGAGCCAAGAGCTTCCTTTGCCTGAAGTACAGCCAGATTAGAGAATGATTTGAGGGTAGGTGGGTGGGGAAACTGTGGTTTGCCTTTGCATCTTGCAGGTTCAATAGCCTGAATTAAACTGCATTAAGACCGTTAGCTCCATGAGCTCTAACCAAAAATGAATTCAAGCTGGTGGAACAGATAGGAGGCTAGAAGTTAACAACGAAATTTCATGAAGCCATGACAAAACCATTGGTGATAATAGAAGACAGAATGATGGACTTAAATCTTAATATTTGTTTAAAAAATGCTAAGCTTCATCTTGCAAAATCTGATAGGAGCTAGTGAAGGATTGATCTTAATTGTTCCTAAATTAACATATCATAATTTTTGCTGCTTTTTGCTGGTGAGAATTTTTTTTTGGAGACTATTTCTCCTGACCCCACCCAGGATGGAAGTGTAGCAGCAGCAGCCATGGAAAAGCCACTCATTTCCCCATTGACACAGAAACTTTAACCTGCTCTGTTTGTCCAGCCTGGGTGAGTTCACCCATCCTAAAGCAGACTGGTGTCCATTTGTTCCTGGGTATTTGCTGTATTAGCAGCTAAATAGCACACAATGGATGGAATTTTGGGCCAGTTCTAGAGTTCTAGTTCAGGAAGATTCAACCTGACACCTAATAGCTTTGTGATCCTGGGCAAGACATGCAACCTTTCTGTGCTTTGGTTTTTTCTCATTTGTAAAATAGGGCTAAATAATAGCACCTACCTCTCAGGGTTGTTGTGAAGATTAAAATGAAATAATGTTTGTAAAGTGCTTAGCACAATGCCTCACATATAGTTGGTCCCACATAAATGTTAGCTTTTAATAATAACAATAGTTATTTTTAGGATTTAGTGTAGGAAACCAATGAGCTTTCTCCTATTGCCGTTCAAAACTCCAGAACGCAAGAGAATCCACTGACCTCAGCCTCTTCAGTAACAGGAACTATAGGTATGTGCCATTTTTTTCCAAGGTCTAGTAGGGATTTTGAGTCATTATTCCTCTTTTAAAACAAGCAAACACACAAGATACCAATATTTGGATGGTACAGACCAGTATTTTGGTTTCCGACTTCATCCCCGGGGAAAGAACTCCCTCCATCCATGCAGACTGGAAACCTCATCTGTAATTTAGAAATTTAGACTGGAACATTGAGAGCTCGGGTAGCTTGAGTGAGGTCACACAGTAAGTGTGTGAGGTAGGATGTCAACCTAGCACCTCAAGGCTGGCTCTGTGTTCAGTGCACCAAGGTGGGTGACGTATTTCACTGAATTGCCTCTCCTACCTGGAATACTTTTCCTCTTTGCTTCCACCTATTGACTTTCCTCAAGATTCAGCTCAAATTCCACCCTCTACAATAGCCCTTTCCTAGTGCTCCCTTGTCATAAGTCTTTCCACTGAAATTATTTTTCACCTACACTATGTATGTCTGCCATGTACATAATTGCTTGCATGTCATTCCTCCCATTAGAATGTGACCTCCTTGAGAGCAGGGACCATTTATTTGGCTTTGTATTGCTAACACTTAGCACAGGACCTGACACAAAGTGAATATTTAACAAGTGTTTGCCAACTGATTGGAAAGGTTTTTGTGTGTTGTTGCTTTTCACTTTGTTTGTTTTAGTTATACTTCTGTCCGGATAGTAGATTGCCCTGTCTTGGCAAACTGAAATGTAGCCCTATACAATCATTTCCTCAAGTGACCTGACCAGAGACTCTCCTGCTCAGAAGAGCATTGTTGCAGAAAAGAGGTCTAGAGCCCTTACTTTCTTTAAATGGAGATGGTTAAATGAAGAATCCCGTGAAACAACAGAATGAAGCAGGATGAGACATTTCAAGATGTATAACTCTCAAACTGTTAAGGAGAGAGAGTACCTGTGATTCTCTTTCATAGGCTGGAAGTTCAATCAATTCTGAATTGTTCAGAGCTGCTGCAGTGAGAAGCCTGTCAATAGACACCTGGTCTCTGTTCCTGCTTGGAGAAACTCACAGACTCATTTGCTCATTATCCCTAGAATGAGAAAGGAACTGCAGCTGTCTATTCTGATATATTTGATTAAACTGCTAAAGTAAGGGTCAGAAAAAGGATTTAGGAGCCTTCAGTTCCGTTCGGGGCTGATAGTTTGGGCTTTTCTATTGACTTCGCAAACTTCTTATTGAACTGGAAGTCTCCTAAGAACAGGGCTTTCTTTGAGATTTTTGGCAAAGGCTTCCTCTGTTTGGACACATCACTAAAATAGCTTTTCTAATGATATTTTGCTGATTGCACAAGACTTTTGCGTAAATGAAAAATACCCAAAGAAGGATAAAGTCCAAACATTTAGGCTTTGAGCCTGAGCAAAAGTTAAGCTTAGGCACATTTTTAGTTTGACCTCTTAAGGAAGGGTTGAGTCCATGCTTTCCCATTAGGATTGTTAGGTAGCAAGATTGCCATTTCTGTTGCTGGGATTCAGTTAGAATGGTCGAAATTTCTAGACCCCAGAACTAATTCACCGAAGAAAGGATCACTCCAGCCACAGCTCCTGAGTCACTTCTGCTTTCATTAGACTCATTCCAATACATATATGGTTTCATATTTGTGTTATGACTGGTAGTCAGCTACAGAGGATCTCGAAAATCTGTACTTGGTAAAAGCCAAATGTGCCTGAGAAACAAAATGCCCAAGAGTGTATTGTGAAGTATTGCAATGCCCCCTTCTGTCTGCTGTTATCAGTGGGAAAATGTGCCTGGTTATCATGGAAGTTGGCATAGTCAACTGAAAGTTAAGACCAGGTCATATTCTTCTACATGTATGAACTGGAGCTTAGCAAAGAAAGATGAGCTGGGGTAGCTAGGTGGTGCAGTAGATAGAGCACTCGAGTCAGGAAGACCTAAGTTCAAATCCAACATTAGACACTAACTAGCTGTATTACCTCAGGCAGGTCATAAACCTCTCTGTGCCTCAGTTTCCTCATCAGTAAAATAGTGGTAATAAGAGTACCTACTTTGCAGGATTCTTGTGAAAATCAAATGAAATAATAACTAGAAGGTCTAATGCCTGTCACATAGTAGACCCTTTATAAATGTAAGCAATTATTATTTCAAGATATCCACAATGATCAAAAAGAAAGCAGCACTAAAAACATTAGAACCCATATGAAAGTGATGACCAATTTTGATTTTAGGTGACTGCTATGGAGAGGAAGTATATTGGTTTCTTCTCCATAGATGAGCACTGGACTATGGATGTGGAATGCAACGTGCCTGATATGGTTATGTTAGATGGTTTTCTTTCACCATTTTCCCTTGTCATAGGGGAATATTCTTTTGGAAATGTTATTAGAAAGTAGTGGTGATATTAAAATGCACCAATAAAATATTAAAATATTATCTTGCCCCACCTCTTTCTTTTGATAAAATATTTTGATTTTATTTCACCTTCATGTCTGAATGTATTCCTATCTCTCCCTTATCCAGAGAGATATCTGTTATAAAAAAGAAGGAAAAAATCAGTTTTGCAAAACCAATACACACATGACCCAAGTGTGGCCATATGTGCAGTACTTGATGCCATTATCCCTTGCCTTTGAAGGAAAAATTTGTTTTTTTTTAAATTTCTTCTACAAGGCTAAACATAATCAGCATAATTAGACACAATTATTTCATTTTTTTCTTATTCTTTCAATTATATTGCTGAAGTCACTGAGAATATTATTTTCCTGATTCTGACTAATTTGATTTGCATCAGTTCATATAAAATTTTCTGGTTCTTCTCTGTGTTTTTCATAGTCATCATTTCTCAAAGCCCAGTGATATTCCATTATAGTCAAGTATTATACTTGGTTTAATTAATCTCCAATTGATAGGCCCCTACTTTGTTTTAAATTCTTTGCTCCCTCAAAATGCTGTCATAAATATGTTGTTTTATATAGGATTTCTCTGTCTTTGACATCCTTGAGGTATATGGCTAGATGTGAGATTTCTAGGTTAAGGAGTAAGGATATTTTATTGGTTGTCAGCCAAGTATTTTCTTGACTTATTGGCCCAGTTCAGAGATTTACCAACAGTACTTTAGAGAACCTATGTTTCCCAACCCTTCTGACATTTGTCTAGTGTCATCTTTTACCATTTTTATCAATTTGCTTGGAATTAAATGAAACCTCTTTGTTGATGCCATACCTTTATGGACCACACAAGCTTGAAAATCCTTATCCCAATTCCAATTCCACATATTTATTGGGTCCCCAGAATCTGTCTGCCTTCTGTCAGGGTTCTAAGACTATCCAGTGAAGGGTCAGGGGTGATTTTGTAATGTTACTGGCTTAAGATTGACTGTTATGCTTTCCATCAAAATTTTTCAATTGAAAGTCAATTCAGTCAGCTAGGCTTGGTACAAAACTTCTCTACTATGTGTCTATGACCAACTTTCTCAAGAAAAAACATAGATTCCAGGCAAAAGTGAGCTCATACTCAGAGAGCATATGTGGACAAAGAGTGTAAGTTATAGTTCCTGGTAGCCAGAAGCCTTTATTTCCCATTAGTAAGATGCTTAGGAAGTTCCCTTTATGTATAATGAAGATGTATTCATCTCTCTTTGGCTTTCAATGTAGAAACTTATGTCAGCTAATCCAGGGGCATCTCTTGGTCACCACTGGGAGCTGCTGATGTCCCAAAGGCACTACACAGTGTGGTCTCTTTGCTGAACTCCTTATAGAGATAAAATTCTAGTCTACCCTGGCAGATATGCTGGAGAACCTTTAAAACTGGGAGATCTTTTTCTAGTCAAAGTGAGGGATGGTGGATAGGGGACCTGACCAAGGCTAAAGTTAAAGCTATAACACCTCCTTCTCTCTTTTCAGGTTTTATTGCTCTCTCCCTTCAAAAGACCACATATCTCTCTCATTTATATCTTATGCTATGCATGTCGTCCCCAATGGTAAGCACATTTCTTGAGGAAGGGAGTTTGTTCACTTTTGTCATTGTATCTTTACTTCTAGCACAGTGCCTGGCACATAAGTTTTAGCTTACTGACTGATTTACCAGCTCAATGAATTATGTAGTGCAAGTATTACTATGTTCACTTCATAGGTGAAATTATAACTCATCAGGTAATATTATTTGTGACATAACTAATAAGTGGTACAGCCACGACTAGTATCCAAGTTTCAACATTCTAAGGCCAAAAGTCCTGTAGATAGTGGGAGAGGGTCAAACCAAAGTTTCCACAAATATATATAAAGGTCTATTACTAATAAGGTTAATATTTAACTTATTAGAATATGAAATGCATATCAGCAAATATTCTCCATCGACTTTTTTTTTTTACATCTCTAACCTCACCCCCACAACTTTTTTTAAAATAGAAATAGAGTCTCAGGAGGAGATTTTCTGGTACAGCTGATGAGTAAGTTACATCTCCAGCTGGCTACAGAATCCTGAGAAAAGACATTAATTCTTGTCAGATTTTCCTTCTGGGGCTTCCTGTCCAGCATTCACACAGAAGCACGGAATTGTACTTTTCACCAGCTTTTAGTGTCAGGATTCTTCAGGGCACTGTAGGAACTGTGTACTGGACCAGAAAATTATGACCTTTCCTGACTGGTGATGAGCTTGAAAGTTGTGGCTCCAAATGGGAGCTACACATGAATATTTAAGAACCTATCTAACTCCATGAGAAAGTTGTTGTCAACAGCAAGAAACCTTTATCTCACTGTCTTTTTTCAGTGTGCTCTATGACAGAATATATAAAAAAATATGTTCCCTTTCTACTAGCTTGGTAAGTGGCTCTCTCAGACAACACAACTTTGAGTACATTGTACATAAAAGAACATGGTAGAGACGCTGACATTTTGATGCTAATGGAGTAAGAATACTACTGCTATCACTATCACACTGATGGCACTAATAGAAAATGCTATGTGAGGGCAAGGGTGGAATCATAAAGGGAAAGGAGTCAGAAAAGAAGACTTCAAATAAGAAAAAAATCTATTGTTTATACTCTCGTAGGCACAAGTTCTTCCTGGAAGATGGAAAAAAAGAGTTTCTAAGACCTACATCCACATTATAAAATATGTATACTTAAAAATTTTCAAATAATTATTTTTAAAATGTCAACAGTATTTTGGAAGAAAATATATTCCCACATGGTTCTTTTGAATGCTGGATTTTGGAAGAAGCAAAAGGAACCATGATACTTAGCTTGTGTTGGTGCATATGGGAGGATGGGGATGGATGCGTTTTTGTATTAAAAACCATTTTACTAATGGAATCCACTGTTAGTTGTGATACAATAAAATTCAGAAGAGTTAGAACTCAATGATTGGGGAAAGCTAATTATCAACTACTCTCAGCTCTTATACTGCATAATATCAATTTCAGTTCTTGAAATGCCATGTTTAGTAGTTCTAAATTGTCCATGGAGAAGAACCATCTAGTTCATTGTTTGGTTACATAAATACAAAGAAAAATAATAATTAGAAATATCAGAACTCTTCGTCATGCTGTGACCAATGTTGACATTGGAGGATGAACAGGTGAATATATTTCCTTCCTCTTGGCAGAAAGATGAACCACAGGGAGTAAAAGACCATACTTGTTAGATATGGCTAATGTGTTGATTTATTTTCTTTTATTGTATTCTTTATTACCAGGGGGAGGGATGAGTGGGTGGGATAAATCAACTGGCATTGATCAAACGTACGTCAGGTACCGCGCAAATATTTAAGATACAAAGACAGAAGTAAAACAGTTTCGGCTCTCATGAGGTTTATATTCTAATGAGTGAGACAACATGGAAAAAAGATATAAATAATATTCACAAAGTGATTACAAGTTTGGGGAAGGAGTATACTAGCAGATGGCATCAGGAAAAGCTTCATGTAAAAGCTGAATTTGGAAGGAAACCTGGAAGGTTTTCAAGGGACAGAAATAAGAAGGAAGTACTTAATAGGCAAGGGGAGACTGCCAGGACAAAGGCCCAGAGAAGGAGATAGAGGATTATGTGTGTAGAGCTGTGAGAAGTGCAGTGTGGCTGTGGTACAGAATTCTAAGAGGAGAGTATTGTGTAAAAGAGGCTGGAAAGGTTGGAAAGTGGCCACATTGTGAAGAGATTTAAATGTCAAACAGAGGAGTTTATAATATTTTGATCCTGGAGGAAATGAGGAGTCATTGGAGTTTACTGAAAGGAGGAGGGGTGTGACATAGCAATGATGTTAAAAGAAAAAAATCTTTAAATAATTTATTTGAAAATAATAAAGTTCATTGTTGAGTCATAAAACACCGAGACAGACCCTTCCTCTTCCCCTCAAAAGACCCCAATAAAAACAACACACACATCAAGTTACTATGATGGAGATAGATCATTGAATCTTCTTACTTCACCCATGAAATATATGCTGTGCCATCTCTCAGTACTACTCCCCACCCTACTAGTTTTGGGTAAGGGAACTCAGTGATCTGCACTCCATGTCTCACACTGTTAAATGTACAAGGTGCTATGTAAAGCCTGCTCCATTTATTGACTTGTGTGCTCTGTGACCCTAGGAAAGTCACTTGACCTCTCTGAAACTGAATTTCCTTATCTATAAAATGAGATTTTGACTAGCTGGCTCTGAGGTTCTTTCTAGTTACAGATCTATGATCCCATGTTCTTGTGATCCTATAAAAATAACAGTAGTCATAAGTGACATTTATAAATCATCTTAAGGTTTTCTGACCAATTCCTTCAGATACATTAGCTCATTTGATCCTGAAAACAACCCTTTGAGGTAAGTGTTACAGATTTTAATATCCTCATTTTACATGGGAAGGAAACAAGACTCTAAGAGTGACTCACTTGGTATTGCACAATCTGAGGTAGATTTTGAACCTTGAGCCTTTTTTACTTTAACTCCACCTCTTTATTATACAATACTTTCTCTAACCTCTCTTTTCCCCAAATGCAACAAAGTCTAAAGGCAAAGTTAGGCTATGGTTGTTACATGGCATGAGAAAACAAGTTTGATCCATTTCCAGTATATAACCATAGCATGGAGAAAAAACTTTGATTACATTAGAGATAAAGTGAGAGTTATCCTTTGTTTCAAAAAAGCACTCTTCACAGAAAAGAAAAAGATTCCTCCTAGGATTTCACTCAGTCACAAGTTCTCCTGATGCATTTAACTTATGATTCAATTTATGCAAGCATTACACACAAATTTTCTAGAACACATGTGCTATTTACAAGTAAAAATCCTATTAACCGAAAGTATCACATTTTTAATATTTTGAGTAAGTTCATAATGATGTAGTTGTTTCATGGGATAATAACAAAATTGCCATATTAACATAACTTGTCAGAAGTTGCATGATCTTGGGAAGACATTGTTAGTGTTATATGTCCAAATCCCTCTACCTTAAATCCTCATTAAGGTATTTCTTGACTGGTTGTCTATGTATAAGTATTATATCATTTCTATGAAGCTGACTGCTTTATGTAACATAATTTCAGCATATCTGAGCAAATTAACAGCATTAGGCAGGGTTTGCTTGTGTTAGAGTGTTTCATTGTTACACAGTTATCTATTGAATATCTCAGTGTGATGTTACACAAAGCTCTTGCTTCATATATGTAGTTCTATAAAAATATAGCACTATATAATTACTTCATTAACAAAGTACCTTATCTGTTAGTAAGATAATTTATTGAAAGAATTTATTAAGATCCTATACACACACACACACACACATATGGCAGGCACTCTGCTAGGAGCTGGGGGTACAGGGACAAAAATGCAACAGCAATAGACTCTGATCTGAAATAGCTTATGTAGTTTATAGTGTGAGATGACATGTATAATATACATATATTTAAAATATGTAAAGAAACATAAACTACATTGCACTTGTCAGGATTAGTTCCAATATGGTATTGGATCAGTGAATTTATTAATGAGAATGTTCCCTCTACCAATGCAGATAGCCAAACTGTGTGTACCCAAGACCTCATACACATGTGACTCTTGTCCAGGTCAATCATAATCAATTAATAAAATCATAATCAATCAATAAAAATTTATCAAGTGCCTAGTATGTGTCAGGTACTGTGGTTAGTGCAGCTGACCAGCTTGGTCACAGCGAGGTGTGACTTAGGCTACTTTGGTGGTTCAGGAATGGCCAGAGTTGACCAAGAACTTGAGAGGAAAATGAAAAACACAGGCCCCCAAAATAACAAACCAAAGATGTTTAGTTGCACAAACAGTACAGAAGCAATATGAAGATCCAGGATTCTCCTCGAAAAAAGCTTTTCTTGATTCCCAAGACCCTAAGAGGTGCTTCCAGAAGGTAGACAATTTTCACAGCAAGTCATTGTGTCAGATATGGAGAGCAATGTTGCTCAGTCAAGAAACATTTATTAAATACCTACCATATGTCAGGCATTATGTTAAGAATTAAGGATACAAAGAATGCCAAAAAAAGTCTCTGCTCTCAAGGAATTCATGGTCTAATGAAGAAGACGACATACAAAAATCATACCTTGCAGTTTATATGTCTTGCAGAGTGAATAAGCCACATCTCTGGTAAAGCCTTTCTTTTCCAGTCATCTGGCAGATTTCTAAGAGATGTTTCTTTTCCAAACATGGAAATTTAAACACTATTTGCTAGCAAGGATAGTATATGACTTACAGACTTCACTAAATATATCTGAATGACCTATCACACATTAGATGTAATCAGCTACAGAGGTCCATCCAACATTCTGAGACCTTTTCTTGGATTCTTTTGACGTTGCGAGGATACTCCTCCTGAGTAACACAATATTTATCATGTGTTTCAGCTTTCTTATACTCACAAAGCACCTTTCTCCTGCCCTCTGGGTGATCCACAATTCAATTATTTGGATTAGAAGCAGCATCACCTCATAAAACAGTGAGAAGCAGTGGAAAGTGAAGCAAGTTTGAATAGAACTTGGAGAGAGCCCCAACTAAGCAAAGTCATCTTGCAGGCATTTGAGGTCAAAATTGGAAGGTGGACAGCGAATACGTGAAAGGTGGAAAATATCTGTAAAGATTTTTGTAATACTCTATTCACCATCAAGTAGTTCTACTAGAGTTGGATGCTAACATCACCATTCTGGCTATGCTTCTTGAGAAAGTAGAAATGGCATTAAAGAAAACAAAGCTGGAAAAAGCAGATGGGCTAAATCAAGTATGTGCTGAGGGGATCAGTTTTGGAAGGAATCCAGTTTTGAGGCCATTGAGGAAACAATTCTCAAGATAGCTAGAGGATAGGAAGATACCAAAAGTGTAGGGGGTGAGGGGAACAGCCTCAATCTTATTTCTTCTCCACGTCCCCCTTCCACAAAGATGAGAGAGAATATCAGTGAGCAGGTACTCCTTGCCTGCTTTCTCATCTGGATAAAAATTTTATAAGAATAATCTACTCATTTATGGAAGGAATTCTTGATGAGGGTTGGTATCCTTTTACTGATGGGAACAAATAGATTTTTGCCAAATGATATTCTACTGTCTAGCATAACTTTAAATTTGTTGTTATAGGTGTTATTTGCCCTTCATTCTCCAAGATGATCGTGACATTGGGAAGGCAAAGTCATGACTTGCAAGTGAACTGCATTTAAGTGAGGGAGGGCTGTGTAAAATCACTAAGATTTCTAATCATTAAGAAATTTTCCCTTGCTTTAAACTTAAATATACCTCTTGGCAGTTTTCACCCATTTCCAACTTTAAAGTAGCAATTGGCTGACAAGGTAAAAAAAAATACAAGATTTATTGTTTGTCCCCAGATTCTGCAAGAAAATTCCCCCTCCTTCTTAAAACTAGCACCTTCCTTTTATTGATTATCTCCAATTCATTTTGCACTTAGCTTGTTTGTACATAGCTGTTTGCATGTTGTATTGCCAATTAAACTGAGCTCCCTGAGTACAATTGTCTTTTGTCTTTCTTTATATCTCTAATTGCTAAGCACAGTGCCTGACATAGGGTAGGAATTTAATAAATGGATACTGACTGACTGACATGTTTACTCTTCAATCCATCAAGAAATATTAGGTAAGCACCTCATTATGCCAGGCACAATGCTAGAAACTGAGATATTGTTGTTTAGTCATTTCAGTGGTGTCCAACTCTCTGTGACCCCATTTGGAATTTTCTTGGAAAAGATACTGGAGTGGTTTGCCATTTCCTTCTCCAGATAATTTTACAGATGAGGAAAGTGAGGCAAATAGGGTTAAGTGACTTTCCCAGGGTCACGCAGCTAGTAAGTGTCTGAGTCTGGATTTGAACTCATAAAGATGAGTCTTTCTGATTCCAAGCTGAGACATTTTATTCACTTAGATGCCCAGTTGCTGAGATAGACAAAAACAAAAACAGTTCCTTGTAAAACCCATAAAGACTCTCCTGATTCCTAGCTTTTAGTACACCCCTCAAACAACCTTTTAATTATTTTTAATATACTTACTTATGTACATGTTTTTTTCCTCCAAAAAATTTAAATTTCTTTAAAGCAGGAATGATTTCATTTTTGTCTTTGTATTACCAGTGCCTAACACATCATATGGCATATAATAGGCACTGTACAAAGAACTGTTGTTTGGTTCATTGATTAATCTTATACAAGTCCTTTATGTTTCAGTCAAATTGGACCATTGTCCTTTCATTATTATCTTTCTGTCCTCTTCTGTTTCTGTGCCTGTACTTAGCATAGACTCTTTCCACTTCCCTCAAGGCCCAAGTCAGCTGCCAATCACTCACTCCATGATGTCTTCCCTGTTGCTCCCAGGTGAAAGGAATCTCTGTGATTTTTCATAGAATTTTGACCAACTCTATCCCTATCATACTCTACCTGGTGTCAAAGTTAGAGGCACATGAAGCTCTTGTGTCAGACTGCTGTTTGTGTTTGCTTGTTTTTTGGATACAAAGGGCCTGGCTATATTTTAGAGGATTCTCTTGCTTCTTGACTCTTAGCTTTTATCAGGAAACTTGAGGAAATGACTATACCTTCTCCACCAGTTTACCAAGATTGATTAAATAATCACAAATACACAGTTCAAATTATTCTAGAAGAAATTTTTATTAAAAGATAGAGGATAACAAAAAAAACTTTTGAAGAGCAAATGTTAGAGTCTCAAAGATGTAAGTTTCGAGTCAAAACATCTTGAAAGGTGAAACTCTCAGAACTCAATTCTCTAGTAATTTCTGAATGTTTTGAACTTGGCACTAATACAGAGTTCCCCTAGCCTAGGGGAAAGACAATTAATTTACTGTTTTAAGGCCTGTGCGTCCCACAGCATCCATTTGATACACACAACATCCAATCAATCAGAATATCGATAAACACCCAGTTGGACAGAATATTTTATCTCAACTGAACTGACTTCCTTACTAAATTGACTGGTTGTTGGATGCCATGTAAGCCAAATATATAATGAAATTTGATGTCTTAATGTGCAAAGAACACATGGGGGCGGGAGCTAGCATTGTTGTCTTTGAGAGAGCACAATTTATCTAAATTCTTCAGTAACCAGGTCATGAAGTTGTAAAGATCCATCTCATTGATGGATGTTGTTTAGTTTTCAGTTGTGTCTGACTCGTTGTGACCCCTTATGGAGTTTTCTTGGCCAAGATAGTAATATGATTTGCCATTTTCTTGTTTAGCTCATTTTACAGATGAGGAAACTGAGGCAAACAGGGTTAATTGACTAGCCTAGGTTCACATTGGTAGTAAGTGTCTGAGGCCAGATTTGAACTCATGAAGATGAGTCTTCCTGATTTAAAGCACAGGGCTGTATCCCCTGTGCCACTTAGCTCCTCTTCTCATTGATTGTTTAATGCAATTCATGATGATTATAGTAGTTGGAAGGAAACCAGAGGACTATCACAAATCATGTAACCAAGGGCTTCTGCAGCATTTCAGGGGCTATGAAGAACATAAAGAAATTCTAAAATCGGAAATTGTACATACAGTGTTAGTTCTGTGTTTCTGAGATCTTGTTCTTCTCAAATGGCTCCTTCTGAGATGGAATGGAATGAAATATATATGTATCAGCAGCATGAAAATGTGTTTTTCTCATCTTGAGCCAAAATTTAGCTAGCTGGGGATCTTTTCCAATTGAGTCTGAAGGGTTTATCTTGCAGTACATGAATTTTGCATCACTGCCGATTTGTTCACTACTGGTCCATCTCAGTTACATAGAGTTTTAGAAACAAAATCCTTTGGAAAGCATCAATTTAAAAAATAGTAATTCATTTAATTAAATAATTTCAATTAATTTGATTTTGAATTAAAGTCTAATAAGTGACTTGGAGGTTACACAAATGAAAACTGGGGAAGATATCCTGATAATTTACTTAGTTCCATTTTGACCATAAATCTGGAGCCATGAAATCTGAAATTCAAAAGTTTTTCTGAGATCACCTAGTCCATCCACAGTTGGTATGTCTCCTCTCTACTACCTCTAACAAGTGATCATATAGACTTTCCTTGGAGACTCCGGTGAAAGGAAACATGCTACCTCTCAAAATAGTCCATTTAACTTTGGGATTGCACTTGATATCTGGAAATTTTGTCCACACATCAAACTGAAATCTACCTCTCTGTATCTTCAATGAAGAATTACTAGTTCTGTTCTATGAGGCTAAATGGGAAAAATATCCCCTTGCAACACTGCAGTCTTTCATAAATGGAAGCCAATTACCTTCTCCCCTCATCCTATCTGCAATCTTCTCTTCTTCAGGCAAGACATCTTCAGGTTCCTTTAAATCTACCCTTATGTGGTTTTGGGTCTGATATCAAATTTCCTTCCTATCTTGGTTATCTTTATTCGAGAACTCTCTAGCTTACCAAAATGTTCACTTAAAATACCCAGAATTAAATATAATACTCTAGATGTGGTTTTACTTGGATGGAGAGTAGTAGGACTAATAACCCTCATTCTGGATACTTTTCCCCTCAATTCAATAATAGCATTAGCTGTTTTGTTGGTGTTCATGCTGCCATATTAAATTGCAACTCATGTTTAGTTTTCAGTCCTCTAGAATACCTATACTCTTCTTCCTCCACATCAACTGTTGGCTTGCCACATGTTCTCCATCCTATACTTATGCAGCTGGGCTTTAAAAAATCAGTTGCATGACTTTACATTCTCAAATAAGTTCCAACTTATTAGATATAAATCATCATTCTGACCTGTCAAGATTTTTTTGGATCCTGATTCAATCATTAAGTGCATTCCCTATGCCTTCTTCAGTTTATCTTTATCTGTCTTCTCATCTTTCCCTGCAGAACTAAAGGGAATTTGTCCTTTATCTCTAACATTAAATACAACAATTGCCCCCTACCTCCAAGATTCCACCATTTCCTGATTTCTTATTGTTTAGTCATGCCTGACTTATTTGGGGTTTTCTTGGCAAAGATACTGGAGTGCTTTGCCATTTTGTTTTCCAGATCATTTTACAGATGAGGAGACTAAGGCAAGCAGGGTTAATTGATTTGCTGAGGGCAATACAGTTGGTAAGTGCCTGTAGCCAGATTTGAACTCAAGAAGCTGATTCCAACCCCAGCATTCTTTTCACTGTACCACCTAGCTGCCCTTGTCTTGCCTCTTGGGGATCTTTATTTCCATACCTATCTGGTCTATCTCCAATGTCTTTGATTTCTTCACTGGTTCTTTTCAAAGTATCAAACTACAGCCTGAATAGAATGGTACAGTGGGGGAAGCAAACACTACCAGTGCAATCAAATGAAGCTGGTTAAAGTCTCACCTCTGACACTAGCTACCTAAGTGACCTTGGGCAATGTACTAAACCTTTCTTGGCTTCAGTTTCCTCATCAGTAAAATAATGGGTTAGGACTAAATGGTGTCTAGGGTCACTTATAGTTCTCAACATAAGACCCCATGATCTCTGCTTTCAAACTTGCATAACTATCCCCTACCATGAAATTTCTTCACTTGCCCTATTTGCCACCTAAAACTATTATATTTCCTTTCACTTCCAAGTCCCTCAATCTAGTGGTTAATTCCTGGTGTCTATAATTCCTCACCATGTGGTTCCTCCTTGAATCTTGAAACCTGGTTTCCATCCCAACCACTCTCGTAAAGTTAAAGTAAGAAAGTATAGATGACTTTTATCTTTTTTTAATCTTTATCTCAAGCATAGAAAAAAAATTACAAATACAAATACTGAACCTGGGTTCAAATCCTAACTCTGATGCTAATTAGCTGTTTATTATTAATAAATTATTTAACCTCTCTGGTACTCAGTTTCTTCATCCAAAATAATTAGACTATTGGTTCTAAATGATCTCTAAGGTCTTTTTGGATTAAATTCCTCTGGAAATAAGAGTGAGCATCAGTTTGAGAAGAATAAAATACAATTATGAGGAAAGTAATTATTAAAAAAAATTTTGTTAGATACATGTCTTAATAAATCAAATCAACAAGCATTTATTAAGAGTTCATTAAGCGCCAGGCACTGTGCTAAGATCTTGGGATACAGGTTCCAAGTTTAGAGATAATAAACATAGGTAAAAAAAAGAAATAATTCTAATCCTTGAGGAATTTACATTCTAATGGGAGGAAGGTAATACCCAAAAAAGACTTGGGAAGCAAGAGCAGGGAGAAAACTACTCCTTCAGATACATGGTGGAGTCTAGAAAGTCATATTCAAAGTCAGAAAAAGAATGGCTAGTCTTGACCTGTCCTCAAAATGGAAGTTCCTGGAGGAAATCACAAATGGGAGAAAGGAGCCCCCAGAGTTGAGAAAACTTTCATGATGAGAAGGCAACTGAAATACAGTGGCAAAATCTGTTGAGTCTGAAGGAGAGGAATTCTCTAATGCCATGCCTACCACATTAAATCTAAACTCTCCCTGCCTTTTGAAGCTCTCCATTGTTTAGTCCTTCCCTTTCTATCCAACTTATTTCTAGAGGTGTGCTAATAAATGTTAACAGTTTTCAGAAAAGAAACAAACAAAATCCAAAACCAAGTGCACACAATAATACACTTTTAAGTTTGATCTATAGTATTAAGTTTAGAAATCAAATATATCACTGATAAGTTTAGAAATCAACTGAACAACAAACTGATTTGTAGCATTTGCTGATTTCTCAGGTGTAAATAAAATTTAACAATTGACTTTTCTGAGTATTTGAACTGGCTCCAATATCTCACTTGAACACTCATATACTATTTCCTACTATTCTGGCAGACTTTTCACTCTACTCAGCCTTACTTAACCAAAAGAACTAGATTTTAAGTGTCTCAAGCAAAGAGACTTTGTCTATTTAACTTTATAGTTCCTTGAGCATTTAGAATAGTACTTCGCACATAGTAGATCATTAATTAATGTTGGCCTCACTTTCCTATGCAATACCCCAGTGCTTGAAACACCCTCCAGAGTTTCTGGCTCTGGAAAATTTATCAGCCTATGATCAACATGATAGTAAGCCCCTCCAAACTTAACTACATCAGTTCTCGAACAACAGTGCATCACTCAACCTATCCTCAAAGATTTTTTCATTTTGAACAATCTTCCAGGGCTTATCCTTCATCAGCCCATAATAGCCTATGAGAATTCAGGATCAGTTGTAATGAGGCATTAAAGTAGGTTATGGGAGAGGAGTCTACTGCAAGTGTAATGTCGATTTTTCTGCCTGCTTTTGCTGATGCTGTCCTGCTCCCCACCTGAGTAATTAAAAAAAAAATCCAAGAAGCCTTAAAGGCAAATCAGAAGGGGAAAGAGAGATACAAGAAGGTGGTCCATTATCATTCCAGGAACATTCAATGGACTCATGTAGATAGACTTCAATTTAAATAAAGGAATACTTCACAGAATTAAATAAAGATAATTGTTTGAATATACATCTCATAAATAAATAACGGAAGAGAGTATCATTCAGACAAAGGATACCTCTCAAATAATTCAGATTTAGGGCAATGGAGATATTTGTACTTTACATACATAGCTATTTAAAATAAAGCCCATTTATGGGTACTATGGCAGGTACAAAATAGATTGTAAATATAAGAAGAATGTTTGGTTTTGTAAAAATTATTATTCTTTGCTTCCATATTTGTATATTTTATTTTTCACTTAGAATTGGTTCAAATTAGTTACTGCCAAAACTTTGCTTGAAAAGGAGCCCTTTTGGTCAAGTTCAGAAAGCAGAATCCCAGAGAAGGGAGCTGAGCATCAGTAGTTTAACAAAGCCAAAGCAGAATCCCAGAGCTCAGGCAGTGATAGACCTTTTTAGGCAAACTCTAAAATAACTAGAGTTCTGAAATTTCCCAGAGTGAAGATGGTGGAGTAAGCAATTAATTGCTGTAAAATTTCCATAGTCACTTCCAAATAACCATAAAATAGCACCCCAAAACAAATCCCGGCACAGCAGAACTAGCAAAAAACAAGGTGAGTGGAGTGTTAGGTGGTGCAGTGAATGGAGCACCTGCCCTGGAGTCAGGAAGACCTGAATTCAAATCCAGCCTCAGATACTTGGAATTTACTAGCTATGTGACAGTAGGCAAGTCAATTAACCCCAATTGTCCTGCCTTCTCCCTACCCAACAAAGACCTTTTAGCTCAAGAATATTGGAAGAACTACAAGAAAAGTCTGTCTCACCCAGGTAAAAGGGGAACACAGTCCAGGATTAGTAGCAAGCCCCACCTCTGCAAACCAGCTGGAGATTCTGAGCCCCAGTGTGGTGAAGCAGGCAAATACCAATACCTGGAAGCACCCTCCACCACGTGCCTCAGCATAGCTAAAGGAATGGGTAAACTCTAACCCCAAGAACTGCCACCAGTGTCAGATCCCCATCACATATTTCAACATAGCATTGGGCAAACCTGAGGCCAGACCACCATGTGATTCATTTTGGCTTGGGGAAATGCATAAACACCCCCACTGGACTCAGCACTTGCCAGACAATACTAGTTAATACCAATAAACTGCGAGACCCCTACAGATCCTAGCAGTGCCAGTCACTCCCACCCTATCCCCTCAGCATAGCACCAGATGCTAAGGTTTCCTATGGACCTCAGGATAACATCAGTGCAACATCAGGTAAATAGCTAGGGCCTGCAGGAACTAGCACAAGAAGCTTGAGACAGTGTCCCATCCACCCTAGGAGTAGAGCTGAAATTTAAAAGAAAGGAAGAAGGTAAGCAAAAAATGACAAAAAAGAATTTGACCATAGGAACTTATTATGGTGACAGGTAGGAGCAAAACACAAACTTAGAAGAGGATAAAAATATTAAAATACCTATGGGCAAAGCCCCAGTGAAAAATGGGAAGTAATCTCAAGCCCAGAAAGAAATCATGGAAGACATCAAAAAGGAGCTTAAAAATCATTTAAGAGTGGCAGAAGAAAAATTGGGAAAAGAGATGAGAGTGATGAAGATAATTATGAAAAAAAGTCAACAGTTTGGAAAAAAGTAAACAACTGCTTAAAAATTAGAAGTGAGCAAATGGAAAAGGAGACAAAAATCCACTGAAGAAAACAAATCCTTAAAAAGTAGTACTAACCAAATGGAAAAAGGAAGTACAAAAGCTATCTGAGGAAAACAACTCCGTAAATTTAGAACTGGGCAAGTGAAAGCTAATGACTCTATGAAACACCAATAATCAATCGAACAAATTCAAAATAATGAAAAAATAGAAGAAAATGCAAAATAACTCATTTGAAAAACAAAAGACATGGTAAATAGGCCCAGGAGAGACCATTTCAAAATCCCTGGACTATCTGAAAGCCATAATTAAAATGATGACTTGGACAGCATCTTTCAAGAATTGTCAAGAAAAACTTCCCTCATGTCCTGGAACCAAAGGGCAAAATAGGCATTTAAAGAATTCACTGATTACCTCAAGCAAGAGATCCCTAAATAAAAGCTCCAAGGAACATTATAGCCAAATTACAGAACTATCAGGTCAAGAAAAAATAATATGCAAGTGGTTAGAAACAAAGAATTCAAATATTGGGGAGCCACAATCAGGATTACAGAGGACTTAGTTACTATAACATTAAAAGATCAGAGGTCATGAAACATGGTTTTCTGGAAGACAAAGGACCATAATCAAGAATCACCTACCCACTGAATTAAGCATAATAATACTACAAGGGGGGAAAACGACCATTCAATGAAATAGAAGGATTTCAATCTTTCATAAGGAGAAGACCAGAAATGAAACAAACAAACAAAAAAAATGATCTCCAATATCAAGACCCAAGAGAAATCTAAAAAGGTAAAAAGGGAATAGAAAATATAAGGGATTCAGTGGATCTGAACTACATTCCTGCATGGAAAGATGTCACTTGTAATTCTTAAAAATTGTACCACTAATAGTACAGAGGGTATGGATTTAAGGTTAATTTGAGGGAATGACATTTAAAAATAATTAGGGGATAAGGAAGAGAACACAGGAAGCAAAATGAAAGAAGAAATAGAATGGGATAAATTATTTCACATGAAAAGGTATCAAATAGTTATTACAGTGGAGGGAAAGATGGAAGGGTAGACGATGGGCAATGTTTGAACTGTACTGTCATCAGTATTGACTCAAAATGGGAATAATATACAAAATCAGTTGAATATTGAAATTTATCTTACCCAGCAGGAAAGTAGAAGGGGAGGAGATTCAAATGCAAGGGGGAGGGACAGACAAAAGAGAAGGCAGACCTGGGGAATTGGTAGACAGAAGTAAAACACTGTCAAGGAGGGAACAAGTGAAAGGAGAGAGAGAGAGCAAACAGAAGGAAAAGTAGGTTGGAGGGAAATGCACAGTTAGTAACCATAACCGTGAATGTGAATGAGATGAACTCTTCCATAAAATAGAATCAGATAGCAGAGGATGAGGAAAAACGAGAGTCCTGCAATATGTTGTTTATAAGAAACATACTTGAAGCAGAGAAAAACATAGAGTGAAAAGGTAAGGAGCTGGAGCAGAAATCTATTATGCTTCAACTGAAGTTAAAAAAAAAAAAGAAAACAAAAACAGGGGTTGCAATCCTGATCTCAGACAAACAAAAGCAAAAATAGACCTACTTAAAAGAGATAAGGAAAGGAGCTACATCTTGCTAAAAGGTACCATAGACAGTGAAGTAATATTACTACTAAACTTATGTGCATTAAGTGGTATAGCATCCAAATTCTTAAAGACAAAGTTAAGTGAGTTACAGGTTCATGACTAAACAAAAGACAGAGAACATTACAAAATGAAAAATAATAACAAAATTCACCTGAAAGAGCAAAAGGTCCAGAATATCAAAGGAATTAATGAAAACAAATGCAAGGGAAGGTGACCTAGCTGAACTCCATTTAAAAGAAGCAATCATCAAAACTACTTGGTACTGGGTGAGAAATAGAGTGGTGAATCAGTGGAATAGGGTAGGTACACAAGAGTAGTCAATGCTACAGTAATATACTGTTTGATAAACCCAAAGATTCCAGCATCTTGGATAAGAACTCACTGTTTGATAAAAACTGCTGGGAAAATAGTACAGCAGAAACTAGGAATAGACCAACATCATACACTGTATTTCAAGATAAAGTCTAAATGGGTACATGATATAAACAGAAAGGGTGATACTATCTAGGTCTCTATATGACATAACAAATTAGGAGAGCAAAGAATAGTTTACCTTTCAGATCTATGGAAAATGGAAGAATTTATGACCAAACAAGAGATAGAGAATATTATGAAATACAAAAAGGACAATTTTGATTACATTAAATTTAAAAGCTTTTGCAGAAACAAAACCAGTGGGACCAAGATTAGAAGGAAAGCAGAAAGCTGAGAAATAATCTTTATAGCAAGTGTATCTGATAAAGTCCTCATTTCTCAAATATGTAGAGAACTGAATGAAATTGAATACAAGCCATTCCCCAATTGATAAATGGTCAAAGGATATGAACAGGCAGTTTCCAGATGAAGAAATTAAAGCTATCTATAGACATATAAAGAATTGCTCTAAATCATTTTGGATTAGAGAAATGCAAACTAAAACAACTCTGAGGTATCACCTATCAGATTGGCTAATATGACAACAAAGGAAAATGATAAATGTTGCAAAGGATATGGGAAAATTGGGACACCAATGCACTGTTGATTGATTTGAGAACTGATCCAATCATTCTGGAAAGCAATTTGGAACCATGCCCAAAGGCCAGGCAAACTTGCATACCCTTTGATCTAGTAATACTACTGCTAGGTCTGTATCCCAAAGAGATGATAGAAAAGGGAAAAGGACCTAGCTGTGCTGAAATATCTATAACAACTCTTTTTGTGGTGGCAAAATATTGGAAATTGAGGGGATGTCTATCAATTGGAGAATGGCTGAACAAGCTGTGATATATGAATGTGATGAAATACTATCGTGTAATAAGAAATGATGAATAGACAGTTTTCACAAAATCCTGGAAAGACTTGTATGAACAGATGCAAAGTGAAATGAGCAGAACCAGGAAAACATTGTACACAGTATCAGCAACATTGTATGATGATCAGCTATGAATGACAGCTCTTCTTAGCAACAGAACGATTCAAGACAACAGCAAAAGATACAAGAGGGAAAATACTGCCCACATCTAGACAAAAAACTGATGGACTCTGAATACAGATGAAAACATACTTTTTCACTTTATTCTTTTTGCGTTTTTTTTTTATCTTTTTCTTCTTTCAGAAATGTGACTAATATGGAAATATGATTTGCAGGATAGTGCATGTATAACCTATATCTAATTGCCTACCATTTTAGGAAGAGTTGAGGAGAGGAAGAAAAGAAGAAAAATTTGGAACTCAAAATCTTGTAAAAATGAATGCCAAAAATTGTGTCCATGTGTAGTTGGGAAAAAATAAAATACTATTAAAATAAAATAAGTAGAATACTGTTGAGGAAAAAAAGAAAAAAAGAATCCTTTGGCTCATCTAAAGAAAACCAACATCTCATTTTGAAAAGAGTGAAGTTATGCTTTTTATATGTGAGTTCTTCAAGTGAATTCAACCTTAAAAAATTGTAATTCAGTTCAATGATATTATTTAAACCATGGGTGTTTGAGTCAAAGATCAGACCTAGATGAAAAATTAGGATCAGAAAAAGGACACTATCACAGTTTATTTTCAAAATACATTTCCCCGCCCCCAATTTCAATTTCATGCTTGTATCCATAATTTGTCATCATAGCCATTGTTTTAATACATAAAAAGTGCTTTACATAGATTGTTTTATTTGATTCTCCCAGCAACCCTGGAAGGTAGATGCTATTACTATCCTCATTTTATAGATAGGAAACTGAGGCAGACTTGCCAGGGTCACATAGCTAAGAAGTGTCTGAGTCTGGATTAAACATCCTTGACTTTAATTTCAGCACTATATGCATTATGCAACATAACTTCCACTTATCATCAATCTTTGTTGTTCCATGGATTTAATGGTTAAAATTGATGGAGATTAGGTGCTAGGATATTTTCACTTACATTAATAAACATGCATCATATTCCTCCTTTTCTCACTTCCTCTGACAGTATCTTTCAGTGATTGTGAAACAGAAAATTGAGATCTAAGTGGATAATTTAATGCAACCACTATTTTAGCCACCTTTCCTACAGAGGTTATGGAAACTTCACAGTCACTATAAGACATAGGAAAGCTTGGAAAGTATAGTTTTAGTTGTCATTCTTTAGGAGAGTTCTATCTTGGTGGATTTTGAGAGCTTGAGAGAAAGTAAAGATAGTTTCAGAGAAAGTGAAGAAGATGATTTTAGAGAAAACAAAATAAAATGAATCATGAGGGAGAGAAGTCATCCTTTATGTGGCTGTTTCAATCACTATTTTATGAAGAGGATGAGAGGGTTAAATGGTGGGTTTGTGTTTTCAGATGTCGACAGTTGCAATGATGGTTAGAGGTGACTGGCTATGATCCTTTCCCCAGCTAAAATATTGTAAACAGTTACCTAGATCACTGTGCTCTTACTGATTGCATTATTCAATTACATAATCAGTAAATTTGATATTTATGTTATCTCAGGAGATTAAGGAATTTGATCACAGGGTACTAGCAACAGTTTGTGAAGGTTTCTACAGTTAATTTAAGAAATAATATTTAATCAATTGAAATGGAAGCTCTCTTTGGATGCTGTTTAGGTGCACATACTGTCCTCAGGTCTGACAGTAATCAAGACTGTTTTCCTTGAGCAGAACTCATGCTCCACATGACTTTACATTTGGTATGTGTAAAGCCTGTATCAGATTGCATTCCAACTTGGGAAGGTGAGAGGGAAGAGAGGGGAAGAAATTTTAAAGCTCAAAAGATTGTGAAACTGAATGTTGTAAACTAAAAATGAAGAAATATTTTTTTATTTTTATTTTTTTTTAAGCTTTACATTTGGCTCTTTCACACTCAAAAATTACCAGTCCTGGATCTCATAATAATAGTAATATCTCACTTTTATATAATGCTTCAAAGTTTGTGAAGCGCTTTACATGTACCATTTCATTTGAATCTCAAAACAACATGGTGTTGTGCTATGAGGAAGATAAGTTGAAATTGGTTGTTTAGGAATTTAAAAGCTAAACTCAGTAGTTTATATTTTATCCTAGAGGCACTAGGAAGACATTGGAGTTTGTTGAATGGGGAGTCATATGGTAAGATCCATTCTTAAAGAAAATTATTTTAGCAGCAATGTGTTTGGGTTGTATCTGAGTCAGGAAGACCAGTTATGAGGCTATTGTAATAATTTAGGTGAGAAGTGATAAGAACCTGAACTAAGGTAGTGGCTATGTATGTATATCTGGGAGTCATTTGCATGGAACTGATAATTAAACTCAAGGGAGTTAACGAGGTTACCAAGAGAGAAAATATAGAGGGAGAAAAGAAGGTGCCCAAGATAGAACTAATTGTAATGTTAAAGGCTACACCTAACTGCACATTTTAAAAAATGAATATGATGAATATTAATAAGAGTAAACATAAATTCCTTTTCCTAGATTAAAAACAAATCTGTTTAAGTACATAATGGGGTTGGTAGTGCTAGCTATAGTGCATAAATGCCTATACACTCAGTTTTCAACAGATTTGGTATAGCCATATGTGATCTCAGACAATATTAATAAAAGTAAAATTTGTTACCAAGGAGGTAATAATATGACTATCCATGGTTCTGGTTGAGAATATTGCAGTCACATTTTGTTCTCAGTGTTAGAATTAAGGAGAAAAACATACAAAATTCAAGCTCATCTAAAGGGAAAGGAAGAGGTTGAAAAGTCTCAAAATGTCAGATGAACCATTCTTGAAGGAATTAGAACTATTTCACCTGAAAAACAGAACTCAGAGGAAGTATAGCACAGTATTTTCAAATACCTGCAGTACATGCATATGACAGAAGGAATAGATTTTTGCCTGTATATCTCCTTACTAGGGCTGCACTAATATCAGCTGATTGAAAATTGGAGGGAGGTAAATGCTACCTTGATATAAGGAAGAAATTTACAACTTAGAAATAGGAGATATTCAAGTAATATTTACTGGATGAAACTATGTCAAGGAAATCTTTTCTCTTATAGTAAAATATTACAATTTGCTCCTAACACTGGTGATAATAAGCCACTCTCAATGCAGAAAAACCAGGATCAAATTTCAATTGCATGAGGTCAAACATCTACATGCCTGCTTATATATGGTTCTAGGATAAGTAATACACAATATAGGGAAGGCACATTCCTCATATTCAGAAGGTTAATATTGTGAGAGAAAAGCTGAAGAGATAGATAGATAGATAGATAGATAGATAGATAGATAGATAGATAGATAGATAGATAGGTATTTTTCACCAATCTATCCATAACATCAATGTTCTTTATTAGTGATATTAAAGTTAATTAACTACTCCAATCCCACTATCACTCAACTCATTTTTGGAAAAGGCAAGAGTTTTAGAAAAAATTTTCTAAGAAAGATAGAAAGTAATGGGATTTGAAGGCTTTTTAAAAAACAAACCTACAATAAATCGAGGCTGTAATTGCTAGGGTCAGTTACAAATATTTTATATAATCTAGAAAAGATCAATATTTTTCTCCAGTTAGATTTATAGACCATATCTGGATTAGTGCCTTAAGATAATATTATTCTTTCTCAACATGTGTTTACCAAAAGCAGCTTTGAAATAATAAACAATCAGGTATACAATTATTCGTTGACAAAATTTGGCTAATACATAATTGATGCCTTTTCATTACAGTTCAAGTTCTGAATTGTTTCCCCTATCTTTCTCCCTACCCCACATTAGAGAAAGCTATCATTTGCTGTGTATGTGTGTATATATATAACCTACATATATATACATATACATAAATGTATATATGTATACATATGTATTATATGCATGATACATACACACACTCACTCATGTATACTCTTAACCCCAAAGATTAAATCCTGACCTCTGTCAAATACAAGGTTAGTATAATTATTTACTACGTTGTATTACATATCTACTTTGTTCCACAAATCTACCTTTCTATTCCTAGTCAGTATCAAATACATTTGATAATTTCCACCCCCATAATATACTGCTAGACTGCCTTCCTTTACTATTTATTTTTCATTAAGTCCTTTGATATTCTTGACCTTTTGTTCTTTCAAATAAATTTCATTATTATTTTTTCTAGCTCAATAAAATAGTTTTTTGATAGTTTAATTGTGATGACATTAAATAAGTAGATTAGGTTGAATTGTCAGTTTTATTATATTTACAGAGCCATGAACAATTAATATTTCTCCAATTATGTAAATCTGTCTTTATTTGTATAAAAATTCTTACAATTATGTTCATGTAGTTTTTGTGTTTACCTTGGTGAATATACTGCTAAGTATTTTATGCTGTCAACAATCATTTTAAATGCGGTGTCTCTTGCTATCTCTTCTTGCAGGATATTGTTGGTGATATATAGAATGATTTATGTGGATTTATTTTATATCCAGCTACTTTGCTACAATTATTAATTGTTTCAACTAATTTTTTAGTTGGATGTCTATGATTTTCCAAATATATCTTCATATCATCAGCAAGAGAGATCATTTTATTACTTCATTGCCCATTCATTTAAAAATATTAAATAAATAAGCATTTATTAAGTGACAACTATCATGGTCATTGGTCTATATTATGTAGATAAGAATGCAGAAAGCAATAAACATCTCTGGCTTGAGTAAGTTTACTTATCAGAGAAAAAAATGTATACTAATGTCAATATATCCATAAAATATTAAACAAACAAAAAAACCAACCTCAAAAAGCCTGGATAATTAGGCACTTTCCACTCAGTTAGGCCCTTTCACCAAAGGTCTCTTGATCAAGGTAGTGCTTGAGCTGAATCTTGAAGACAGACTCCAAGAGGCAGCTGTAATGACAAAAAGGTTTCTCTATGGGTAAATGGGAGATGAACAGCTGCAAGTAAGGGAAAGAGCTATACAGGCATACCTTGAAGATACTGTGGTTCACTTCCAGACCACTGCAATATAGCCAATGTCCCAATAAAGCGAATCACATTAATTTAATATAATTATTTATTACTTTTTCCCAATTGATTGACTTTCTTTTCTTACTTTTCTTGCATTGCTATTTTTTTGCTGATTTTTCCTCAACCTCTCTTATTTCATTTTTAAAGTTCATTTTAATTTCTTTTAAAAGCTTTCCTTTGAGATTCAGACCATTTTGCCTTTTTGTTTTCGGGATAACAGTTATTTTAACTTCCTTAGTCTTCTGAGTTTGAACCCAGATCTTATCACCATAGTAGGTATATTTGGTTGAGTCCTTTCTCTTTTGCTTACTCATTATTATTATTGTTTGTTTTAGCAGCTTACTTCTTGTCCTTTAACTTTGTATTAAAGTTGGGCTATGGTCCTGAGGTGTGGGGGTTATCTCAGGCTTCAGGTTTTTCATGCTGTTTTCTGAGCTCTGTCCAGGGGACCTCACCTCAGGTATTCCTTTCCACCTCTGAGTCATGACTAGGGTCCCCTGCAACACTGTCACTGTAAGTGTTCTTATTTCTTGCAGTCCCTCGCATAGCTTCAAGCTTCAGCTCATTCCACAATTCTGGGACCAAAACCAGGGACTCCCTGATTGCCCATGGCCATCAGGGTCACTGCTCTCTTTGAGAAGCACTCTCACAGTGTGTGCTGGTTCCTCCTTACCCATAGCCACAGCTCAAGATCATGTCAGGTCAGCTCACCTGCTCCCAGTGTCCAGCATCAGTGGAAGGCCCTACAATCATCCCCTGAAGAGCTGTTTGACCCCTACCCTGCTTGTTAGGCTCCTGAAGGTGAGGCTGCAGCCTACAGAGCTCCCCAGCAAGGTTTGTTGTTTGTTGAGGTATTTACGCTTCAGTCAGGTCAAACTACCACCCCTGATAAGTGAAGGTTTTCCTAACAAAGTTATTTTAGATAAACAGCTGCTTACCTTGACTTAATTGATTTTTTTTATGGCACTCGAAGTTTGCTCTGAGGTATTATTTTATATTGTTTGTGGGGGAATTTAGAAGATCTAGTCAATTTACAGCCTTATTTTGCCATCTTCCCAGATCCTCTCTTAATTAATGCTTAATAATGCAGCAAGATGGTGAGAGAAATAAGATGGAGAGATTGGTTTGGTACTACAACTGATCATAGACTAATTCTGTGAGCTTCAAATACCATTTTGGGTAATACTACTGTGATGTCATCATATCTATCTCAAAGGGTTCCATAGCTGCTCAGGTTTAGTCTCCATAAATATGTGAACAAGATGATACCACCTACCACCACTACCACTAATAATGATAATAATAAACATGTATACAGTGTTTACAAAAATTATCTCATTTGATCCACACAACAAACTTGGGAAGATGTTATCTCCATTTTATGGATGAGGAAACTGAGGCAGAGTCACACAGCCTATAAGTGTGCAAGGTCAAATTTGAATTCAAGTTTTCCAGACTCCAGGCCCAGTGCTACTCTGCACTGTGTCAACTAGGTAACTGCCCTCAACAATAGATGAGTTCTTCATTTTGTCCTCCAGGTGTTTCTCTAGGGTTGATTTTGGGTGGTGATTCCAGATTTGGTTCTACCTGCTTTTGTTACTTCATGTCAACTCTTCATAAGCAATTTCCCATGACTTTTGTTACTTTCTATCTGTGATTTTAGTAGCCTCCCCAGTTCAGATCACAACCAGTATATCTCATCTAGTGTGATAATAGTGTTCCTTAATATTCATAGCAGATCTAGTCAAAGTATTTAGTATGGGGAAAATGTAATGTTTTATATTTGAATTGAAAAAAAAACTACACAAGTACAGAATAAAGGAGTCAACATTTTGTATAAAAAATCCTTCTAGTCTTAATAAAGTGCCAAGTTCACATGAGTGAACTGTGTGGAAATGTCTGCTAGAACTTACAAGTCACATGAAGAACAGAGGAAGTAATAGGTCCCTTGTCCTCCAGCCTTGTCAGATCACATCTGAAGAACTGAGTTCAGTTTCAGGTGCTATCTAGTAGGGAGAGCTTTACCAAACTGGAGAGTACCAAAGTTGACCTGATTAGTTGAAGAACTAGCTATGTTTAAGCCAGAGAAGAGAAGACTTTACAGGGAACATGTTCACTGACTTCAAATATTTAAGGTCTGTTACATGAAACTGAAGGAATGGCTTCTTCAGCTTGGTCCCAGAGGGAATAATTGGGAAAAAATAGGTTTCAGAGAGGCAGATTTCTGTATAATGTAGCAACAATTTTCCTAACATTCACTGGGATGTAGAAGCTGAACGAGTTGACCCCAGAGCTACAGAGTTTCTTCTCATTACCGAGGGACTAAAGAGGGTGAGGTGACCAGCTATTGGAGATATTGGAAAGGTCTCTGCTCAGATTGGGGCTGGACTAGATGACTTTTTAGGTCCCTTAAAAGACTAAATTTCATGGTGTTGGAAGAGTTTAGATAATAGGAGATTCTGCCTCTAACCTTTTTTGCTTTTTATGTGTTAATTATTCTTACATTTCTGGTCTTATTTAGGAGAATCATTAAACAAGTTAACCAGTTCACTTAGCATACCCAAAGGCAAATATACATATATGTATATGCACATACACATCTATGCTATCATCTATACATACCTGTTTATATATGAATATATATGTGTGCAGATTTGAATATTAATAATAGTAATAATAATTACCATGATTAATATTCAACTCCTTTCTAAGATAGTAAGTTTCCCATTAGTTGAAATCTTCAAGTTGAGGCAGTATTTGCTACACCTCTTATGGGCAGGATTCATGCTTTGGTTATGTAATAAGTGAATTTTAAATTTGCTGCTGACTTGGTGATTCTAAATTCTGCTATCTTTTTATACCCTTCAGATATGGTAGTGGGTATTATAGATTGTAGGCACACTATAAATGTTCATTCATCGATTGACTCAGTTCTCTAGTGTTATTCGGTGATCTTCTATCAGACATTCAAGGGTGGAACACTCTAAGCTAAGAGTTGTAGAATCAGAAGTATAACTGAACAAAAGTCATTAAAATTGATGATTGAGTGAAGGAATATTTATGACTTAGCACAACCTATTTCTATTAAAATAATTACTTGAACCACTTCCTAGTTAGATTGAGAACTCTTTGATATCAGGGGTCACCTTTTACCTCTTTGTGTATCCCCAGCCCCTAGCACAATGCCTAGCACACAGTAGGTGCTTAATAAAAGTTTACTAATTGATTGAGAAGTTGCATTGTAAAGTGATTGCTTTTTTGAGCTTTTGTCTCAGTCAGTTTTGCTACTATTACTCTAGTTTCTTAGGTTAGAACCTTGGAGTACTCCACTGATCTCTTTCATTCAACAGTCCTATTATTCTTCTTTTGTAAGCTCTCTTGAATTCACCTCTTCCTTTCTGTGTCTACTGCCACTATTCTAGACCAGACTCTTATCATTTAATTTCTATATTACTGCTTTTCAACTAATCTTTTGCCTCCAGTCACTCTCCAATGTCAGACCTATTTATGCTAAACACATTTCAAATTAGCATTTTCCTCATGATGTTCCCCTGGTAAGAATCCGTGGTGTTCTTCTTAGATTGATTCTAAATTCATCCACGTAACTTTTAAGATCCTCTGTGATCTGTCCCCATCCTAGTCATCCAATAGATAATTTTGTCATTCATCAAGACAAACCTTTGACTATAGTCAGATAGCTTTCCTAACTATACCCTCCCCACAAATAATATTAAATCACAATAATTTCCTTCAGTGTTTGTTAATGCTGATCTCTTGATTCAAATTCCCAAATATCTCCATCTTTTGAAATTCTTTGTACTTTCAAGAGCTGTCTAAATCCCATTTCTTCCATGAAACTTTCTCAGATTATCCTGACCTACAATAACCATTTCCCTCTCAATTTTTTGTTTAGATTCCATACAATTGCATTTGATTGAATTTTGTCTGTGATAAAACCAGTTTGTTTTTATTTAATTTGACAGTAAGAGATGCTGTTTCTTCAAGCATTTTACCAAGGTTCTAAAGAATCCCATTTGCTAAGACTTCTAGGAGTGACTTAATAACCAAGTTAACTATATCAATACTCTTTGTGCACTGTGCCACTAGCTACAGAACAGATAGACTCAGATTCACAGATCGTTAGATTTGGAATAGACATTTTGAGATCCTCTGGCCAAAAAGAAATGTTTAGTCTTCCAGTAATTTACCTCTTTGAGAAGTTAATATGAGATTTTCTAGGAACCTAGCAGCCTGACTGGTGGACAGAGGTTTTTGGCTAGGAGAAAGCTGGGGAGGGGGAGATGGAGCTCCTGACTAGGGAAACAAGGATGGAGAGGTTAACAGATGTTGCCTCTTAAATAAACTCATAGAACAATCAGAGAAAGATCCCTTAAGGGAAATAAGTAAAACCCAGCAGCTGTGAAATAAGCTACTAAGGAATTTAAGTCTGATTGGAGCTAAGGGACAAGTTACTTGGAGGTTTAAAACCATACTAAGAATTAGGATGAGTTATAAAGTTTAGTATTCTGATCAAGATCTTCATATAAGAACTGTGTGGGAATACAAAATCATAGGTAAAATTGAGTCAAGCAAAAACAAAAAACAATTACTAGTATTTATTAGGATTTTTGAGCTAGAGGAGCCCACGGAAATCATCTTATGAAATATCTGCATTTTACAGATGAGCAAATTGAGGCTCAGAGAGGGTTAGTACCTTGATTAATGCTACTTTAGTAGCAGAAGGAAATAATGAAAACTTGAGGGTTTTGACTATTATTGCTCTTTTTTAGTGTGCCATCCTGCTAGAGAACATTTGCTTGAAAAAATTTATTCTAAGAAGGTATATCCTTTCACTTACCCACTGTTCAGTTTTTTTAATGAACTGAATCTACCCCTGAAGTACATGTGTGTGTGTGTGTGTGTGAATATATATATATGTGTGAATATATATATATGTATGTGTGAATATATATATGTGTGAATATATATGTATGTTTGAATATATATGTATATATATATATATATACATATATATTTAACAGAAATTATAATCAGGGGGTTGTTGCATCCATCATTCCCCAAGACTAATGACTTCGGGAGGGTGATATCTTGACTTCCAAGTGAACTGGATTTAAGTGAGGCAGGGCTGTGTAAAGCCATCAGCCCCACTCTCCTCCAGAGCCATCAGACTCCAGCAATACAGGATAGGCCAGGATGACTGACCGTGGCCCAGGATGCAGTGGAAGACCTTGATCTTTTCAAACTAAAGTCTTTATTAGGTGTCTATTTCAAGTATTCATACAATATAGGAATCTCTTCTAAAGATTCTTCAAGAGATGCTTGTCTTGCCTCTCCTTGAATTCCTTCAATGATAGGAAGGTCACTTCTTCATAAGGCAGACTGTAGCCTTGTTGGAGAGGTGTAATCACTAACAAGTTCTTCATGTTGAAGTGATTTATGCTTTTCTCTCATTTCTCACTGGGAGTGATTCTTCTCTATGGAGACACAAAGGACAAGTTTATTCCCTCTTTTATGTGATAGCATTCTAGTATTTGAAGATAGTCAGCAAAAATTTATTAAGCACTTAGTATGTTTAAAGTTGGATGACCTATGTGGAAAAGTGGTAGACCACTGGGCTTGGAATCAGGAAAACTCATCTTCATGAGTTTAAATCCAGCCTCAGACACTTCCTAGCTATGTGACCCTGGGCCACTTATTTAACCCTGTTTGTCTCATGTTTATCATTTGTAAAATGAACTAGACATGAAAATGGCAAGTCACTCCATCTTCTGTCAAGAAAACCCAAAATAAGGTGATGAAGAGTTGGAAATGATTGGAACAACTGAACAACCAATATTTGAGGTCATTGTTGCAGGACTGTAGTGTACTGAGGAGGAGAAGGGAGGGGAATAAATTGTAAGAAGACTGGGAATGTAAGAAGGGGCAGGTTATGCAGATTTTCAAAAGCCAAACCATGCATTATATACTTGATGCTGAAGGCAGTTTCCCTGTTAAATTCCATTTTGTTGGTTTAAGTCCAGAATTCCAACCAGTCAAAATGATTTTGAATCTCGGTTCTGTCATCTATCATGTTAACTGTCCCTCTGAGTTTCATGTCATCCATAGATTTGATAAATGTGCCTTTTACGTCTTCATCTGGGTCATTGATGAGAATGTTGAACAGGACAGAGCTAAAGACAGAGTCCAGGAGCAGAACATTAGCTTTTATTGGTGTCAGGTAGGATTAAAGATAAATTTACTTATTTGGAATTTTGAACATTATTTACCATCATTACTTCCCCTTAATGGGCTTCTTTTGTATCATATTTAGTAGGAAACAATCTCATACAATTTTGAGAATGCTATTTTTTCCAACCAATCTTTAAGACCAATTTAGTTGACAGCAATGTTGTCCCTTCAAATGGAGCTTTTTTGGGGGGGAACAAGTAGGACATGCTTATCTGGATCTGGTCTGGACTTTTCTTTATCTAGGTGGTAAAATCACAGGAGTAAGATTGCCAGTGGAGAGAGAAGAGATGAGTCTCAAGAATAGGGGTTTTTAGAACCCCACATTAAGTGTTCTGCAATAGTAGAAGGAAACAGTGGAGAGGACAAAGGACAGGCTAGAGACTTAGGAGGAGACACAGGGATTGTGGTGACCTGGAAACCAAGAGAATAGAGGGTGTGAGTGAATATTCCAGAAGGTCAAATGCTGCAGAGAGGACATGTAGGAAGCATTGGCTGGAGGAGGAAAAAATAACTTTAGAGAAAAAAGAGAGCAGTTTCAGACAAGTGGTAGGGGCAAAATTCTATCTGCAAGTCATGGAAGAGAGTAGAAAATATTAGGCATAAACTTTTACAAACTCCTATAAGGAAACAGGAAGAGAGAACTACAGTTATCCCTTTCACATCATCAGGGTTAGGGCACCCCCATAATCTGAAAAATCCCTGCAAAATTTTTTTACCCTCCCTTGATACCAGAGAATTCTGATTTTTTTCTTTTTCTTTTATGTGATGCTTACAATATCTTACTGTAAAATTTAGGCTGACATTATACAGAATTACACATCTATTTTATGCATTTCTGAGTTTCTAAATTTTTTCTTTATTCTTTTCTGGCCTCTGCATATTATCTACACCTTCTGCAGAGATCCCCCCAAATTCTCATTTAATTTTTTAGGCCGACCCATGATATATTGAAACCAGAGTGGGAAAAGTTGCAATAGGAAGGGATAACTGTATTATGATAACTACATGGGCTAGAAAAGAGAAGGGAACAGAGAACAGAATATTTTTTTTCCTTTAATGATTGGATAGAACATTGCATTTTTAAAAGAATTTTATAGAAAGAGGATAAGGAATCAGTGAAAAGGGAGAAATTTAATGTTCATAAGAAAGAGGTTATGAAGTCAGTATCATTTTATTCTTTGATTAGAGTCCTGAGGTCATTCAAAATTGTTTTCAAAAGCACATTAATAAAATATTTTTAGTGCACAGAAGGAAACAAAAAAGTTCAGAAGGGAAAAAAATAGAGCATGTTTTTTACTATATTGTTAAATTGCACATAGGTATTTTTATATTTTATACACACATGCATATATATATATATATGTATATATATGTACTTTAAAAACAACCTGTGCAAATTTTACAAATCACAAAGCTTTTCCTATTCTTTGTATATTACAATTTTTGTATTTGTTATTGTTAAGATCATAGATTAAACAATTTTTAAGATAAATTGCTTGCTACCTAGAAAATTGCTGTGCCTGGATAGAGTTGAGTATTAATACAGATAGGAAGGAATATAGATAGGAAGATCTATCTATAATTATTTAGGGATGAAAGAGGAGGCATGTAGTTGAATTGCAATAAATTACATAGGTAAACAGAAAATAATTTATTTCTTCATTTTTTCTCTTATACATTTACCTTAATTTTTTTAATATATGATCCCATCCTATTCAATTCACTCTGTGCTCTCTGTCTCTGTGTGCACATGCATGTGTGTGTGTGTGTGTGTATGTATGTGTGTAATCCCACCAACTACCCAGATACTGAAAAGTTTCAAGAGTTACAAATATTGTCTTTCCATGTAGGAATGTAAACAGTTCAACTTTGGTAAGTCCCTTAAGACTTCTCTTTGCTGTTTACCTTTTCATGCTTCTTCTCATTCTTGTGTTTGAAAGTCAGATTTTCTTTTCAACTCTGGTCTTTTCATCAAGAATGCTTGAAAGTCCTCTGTTTCATTGGAAGACCATATTTTCCCCTGGAGTAGTATACTCAGTTTTGCTGGGTAGGTGATTCTTGGTTTGAGTCCTAGTTCCTTTGAATTCTGGAATATCCTATTCCACACCCTTCAATCCCTTAATATAGAAGCTTCTAGATCTTGTGTTATCCTGATTGTATTTCCACAATACTGGAATTGTTTCTTTCTAACTGCTTGCAATATTTTCTCCTTGACCTGGGAATTCTGGAATTTGGCCACAATGTTCCTAGGAGTTTTTCTTTTTGGATCTCTTTCAGGTGGTGATCGGTAGATTCCTTGAATACTTATTTTGCCCTCTGGCTGTAGAATATCAGGGCAGTTTTCCTTGATAATTTCATGAAAGATGATGTCTAGCCTCTTTTTTTGATCATGGCTTTCAGGTAGTCCCATAATTTTTAAATTGTCTCTCCTGGATCTATTTTCCAGATCAGTTGTTTTTCCCATGAGATATTTCACATTCTCTTCCATTTTTTCATTCTTTTGGTTTTGTTTTGTGATTTCTTGGTTTCTCATAAAGTCATTAGCCTCCATCTGTTCCATTCTAATTTTGAGAGAACTATTTTCTTCAGTGAGCTTTTGAACCTCTTTTTCCATTTGGCTAATTCTGCTTTTGAAAGTATTCTTCTCCTCATTGGCTTTTTGAACCTCTTTTGCCAATTGAGTGAGCCTATTTTTCAAGGTGTTATTTTCTTCAGCATTTTTTTCTGTCTCCTTTACCAAGGTATTGACCCGTTTTTCATGCTTTTCTTGCATCTTTCTCATTTCTCTTCCCAGTTTTTCCTCCACCTGTCTAACTTGATTTTCAAAATCCTTTTTGGGCTCTTCCATGGCCTGAGCCCATTGGATATCTATTTCAGATATTTGGGATACAGAGGCCTTGACGTCTATGTCTTTACCTGATGGTAAGCATTGTTCTTCCTCATCTGAAAGGAAAGGAGGAAACATCTGTTCACCAAGAAAGTAACCCTCTATGGTTTTATTTTTTTCCCCCCTTTTCTGGGTATTTTTCCAGCCAGTTACTTGACTTCTGAGATTCCTCTCCACCCCGCCTCACCTCTAGATCCACCCACCTCGTGCTTGGGGTCTGTGATTCAGTTGCTGCTCTGACTGCCATTCAGGGTAAGATTAAATTCAGGTTCTCAGGTGGGGGCAGGGCCACCTCCCAGGCTCAGTTCCCTCAAGGGGTTTATGCAGAGACCTTCAGTAATAGATCTGTGCTCCTGCCTGCTTTGGGAGCCCCTGTCTGCTGCTTCCCCCTGCTACTGCCTCCCAAGGGGGCCTGAGCTATGGAGACACCCCACTCCCCTCTTGGCCAGTCAGATACGGTCTCTCACTGACCTGTGCGCCTGTGGGTGGAGGGACCTTCGTGGCCGCTGGAGATTTCATCCCTGAAGCCTGCTCAGATCTGCTCCTCTCAGTGCCTTGCGGCCAAGGCAGGGCTGGTCTCTGCTCTGGTCCGGTGTGCAATGGACATTTGGTGCCGGTTTTTCAGGGCTCTCTGGAACAGAAATCTGCACTCCATTGCTGTGCGGCTTCCACTGCTCCAGAATTTGTTGGGAGTTCTTCTTTACAGGTAATTATTGACTGTGGGTTCAGAGCTAGCATATGTGCATCTTTCTACTCTGCCATCTTGGCTCCTCCCCCTATTTCTTCATTTTTAAAGAAAAAAGTTACAAATACTGGATGAAGACCATAGAGAAAGTATGTGTGAATGAAATTAGCGTGTAATTTATAGAGATGAGCTTTAGGGGGAAGGAGGGATCATTTTTTTTTAGAAATAGAAAGAGGAGAGATTGAGTGATGCTAGTGAAAAATATTTACCGATGCAGGAGAACTGAATGTCCATGACCTACTAAGTGAAGAAGTATATTATATAACTAGCTAGACACTCTCTGAACCGCATATGTCTTTTGATCCAGCACTGTCACTACAGAGGATCAAAGAGAGGGTAAGCACCCATACATACAAACATATTTATAGCAGCATTTTTTTTTTTTGTATCAGCAAAGAATTAGAAGCAAAGTGATTAGTGGAATGACAACAAGTTGTCAGATAAGAATGTAATGGAATATCAAAATACTGTAAAAATGGCAAATACAATGGATTTAGAGAAAGTTGAGAAGATGTATGAACCAATGCAGAAGGAAATAAGCAGAACCAGGAAAACAATTTCCAGGGTGACCACAACAATGTAGAGTTAAAGAACTCTGAAAGACTTAAGAACGCTGCCAATGCAGTAATTAGTTATAACTTTAGATAATTGATGAAGCATACCATCCATTTCTTCACAATGAGATAATGAACTAGAAGTACAGAGTGAGACACATATTTTCAGGTATAGCTAATGTTTTGAATTATTTTGCTTGGGTCTATTTATTTGTTAGAAGAGAGAATTTCCATTTAAGGGAAAAGAGATAGTCAATGGGTAGTTATGCAGATCCAAAAATAATCAAACATTTAATAAAAATGGAAGAAAAAGTAGTTCAGAAAGGGAAACAGTTGTTACTGTCCTCCTAAAGTTAATATGCACTTAAAAACTGCATTAGAAGTACACAATTTCATATACAATCTTTTTTATTCATTTTATACTGAAATTTTCACATTTGTTGATGATTATTAAGTTCACTCTAAAAAATAATAGGTAAAAAGTAGTCCAAGTTATATACTACAGATGAAATGATGAAGACAATGGGGGACAGAGATTGGATCCGAGAAAAGAAGAAACATTTTAGAACAGGGAACAGGATAGCGAGTTGACAGAGAAGTAGAGTAGAAAGCTTGTTGAACCCTGGCCTATCAGAGATAACGAACCATACATTTCTAGTGGATAAAATTAGTTCAGTGTTGTAACCTTCTGCAGGGATTATCAGTGGTCCTGGAGTAGGAGCCGAGAAACAGAATTATCTTTTCATGTGCATATGTCCTCTCTCCTCCCTCCTTTGTAAGACCTTTGATTCCAGAGAAGTTATACACACATTTACATTCCCAACAGAGTTTTGCATATGGCAGGCATTCAATAAATATCTGTTGATTGGTTGCACAATTGATTTCTGTTACATGTGATGATTTTGTACAACTAATACAAGAAGCAAGTTTCTGAAGCAGGTAATTAGCCCTTTGTTAAAAATATTGGTTCCTTGCGTAGCAGATTTGAAGACTCTGGCTATTTAAAAAACCATGAGGGTCCAATATGTCCCCAAGTTGCCTAAATAGAAAAAGGGGGAAAAAAGAAAAAATGATAGAGATATTGCTAAAATCCCTGAAAACATTCAGAATATCATAAGACATCTGTCCCAGGGCAAATAGACCAGGAAGAATCTTTGACAGAGTATCTAACCCCTAGAGATCTAGTCATGTCAAATGTTGAAAATGTTTTATATAATTCTCCATAGGAATTTTAGGAAAAAAGGATTTTTAATAGAATGTGTGAAAGGTATTTGCTTCCTGATATCCTCCTGTGCCTTACTTAATGCTGAGGGATCTTGGCACTTGGAGATTATGAGTCAATCACTTTATTGGCCACTGAAATGATGTCTCAGCATATATTTGAAAGGGAGAAACTAGTTTTAGTGCTTTTTTTCCTTCTGGCAATAGATCATGTTAAAATCTTTTCAGGCTACTTCCTGTGAAGGATACAGGCCAGGGTAGTTTGCCCTATCTCTGACCCTGCTTGGATCCCATGTAGGTATCAATAAAAAATATATCCCTGGAAGCTAAGGAATATGTCCTGTCCAGGTGAGCTTGAGTCTCCTCTTTGCACTACCTCATTTGTGTTAGCTCTTTTTTTATTTAAGTCAGATGGATCTCAACCCCAAGATTAATGTATCCAGAATGGAATGATGATATGAGTTTGAGAGGTCTGGAGATCCTTTTTGGTTGGATTTGACTGGAATAGCAGGGAGGAGTCCCTGGTAACTCCTCCATTACTCTTGGAGAAAATGACTACCATCAAAAGGCTGACTCTAAGCCCTGGCCTGGCTTACCAGAAAACAGATTGTAAAGGAGACAGTACAGAGCCAATGTGAAATACAAAATGATTAATCAGCAGTCCTGAAAACTGCTTTACATTTTGAAGTGGTTTAAGTATGAACCCCCCCAGCAAAGTATAACTCTAGTGAATATTGGAAAATGATCCCCTGCTTACTCCATACTCTACAGGGGAGACCCAGATGTGGGTCAAAATCTAAGACTTAGGCAGTTTTTGTTTCCTGCTGGGATTCTGGGTCACTGTGGATGTGAGCGAAGTCAGCTTAGCTTTCCTCTCTTACAGCCCAGACTCCCCTCTGTACATTGAACTTAGTATGGGCTATGTATATAGGTCTTAATAAAAAAGACAGAGGGCATAGTGCAGCAGTAGCAGTTGGTGTTTGAGTAGGGGAAAAAACAAAACAACATAAAAATCTCTTTTGCTATTACTTTCTCTGAAATATCAACTTTCCAGTGCAAGTAGTTAAGCATATGTATTAGTCTGGGCTTTATAACCATATGGGTAGTGCTAAGAGCAGAGCTCCATTTTATAACTAAAAGAGCGAGCATTTCCCATGCGCTCTCGTAATTATAAAAGTAAACAACATGAGGAAAGATGAGGAAAAAATGCTGCTATTTCTGATTTTGTTTCTCTATATTAATGTTTTTGTATTGCCCATTAAAAGGCATTACAATGCAATTTCACATTTATTATCTCATTTTATGCTCACAATAACCATGGCAAAAGATGTGGTTTTATCCCTAGTTTGATCAGTCAACCAGATTTATTATGTGCCAGGTATTGTGCTAAGCTCTATTTAGTTTAGAAAAGTGAGATACAGAGCATTTATGTGATATGTCCATCTTCATATTGCTACTTAACAGATAGAGATGGGACTATAATCCATGTTTTCTGATATTAACCCACTATTAATTCCTCTAGACCAGTGCTTTCCAATGTGGGGGATAGACCAGTGGGGGTAGAAGGAGTTTATTGCTATGATCAGTCAATTAGAGAATGGGAAAATGGATTAGATCCTACTCTCCCTACAACAACCAAATCTGGGGCTTGTCTCCGAGACAACTACACTACCCTTATCTCCATCGGAGACTCCATCAGAAACTCCCAACCTTCCCACTTCTGGGCCACAATTGCTCTCTCTGGGAAGTTATCATCTAACCACTACACTAATATATACAATAGCAACTCCGCAGGAAGATTTAGGATAATTACCATCCCCTTCAGCTCTCTCTCTACCTCCCCAATGTTCCTATCCCCTGTCCCTCAGATCACCTTAGAACTGCAGCAAGCACTTTGGAGGAGTGCTCCAGGGCAGTGACTCATGAATAAGAGCTCTATTTCCCTCTTTTCACATTGTTGAAGGCATATTGAATCATACAGGGTGAACAGAATTGGGTGGGCTGTGATCCACACCTTAGATCTCATTCCTTTATTTTTTCACCCAAAGTTACCCCACTTTGAAGCTTCCCTTTGGAGGGCACCAATATTTTTTTGTCACCTTTAAGAATATTCTCCAACACACCACTGGCTAACACATTACCCAAATATTGTTACTTCTAACTCCAACATTTTTTCATCTGTTCCTTCTTTCTACTCACATTACCACTACTCTAGTTCAGGTACCTTCAACAGTTTTTCCTTTCAGTCTCCCTACCTCAAGTCTTGCCCCTTTCTAACACAACCTCTGCTCAGTTGCCAACATGATGTTCTTAAAGCACAAAGTTTTCTCATTTCACTCCCCCGCCACTCCCTGTCAATGAAGTCCAGTTTCTCCCTATTACGTCCAGGATTAAATATAAAGCCTTTTAAAATTTTTCATGTAGAGGTTTGTTAATCCTGCTATTTTGCATTTAAACATTACATTTTGAATTAACTGTCTATGCTCAATTGTTCCCTCCTATCCCTGAACCCCTGGCCTTATAATTTCTAAGACGGAAGGGATAATTGAATAAATTGAGTATATAGCTATATACCCAATATACATGTGTCCATTTCTTACCTAGTCTTAAATCACTGAATGGCTGTTGCCTCTGACAATGTGAGGCCTGGAAAAGACTTTAGCTTAAAAAGAATAAGGTCTTCTACTGCATCTGAGGTCATCTCTATGTTTTGCCATCGTACTCAGATGACCTGGGAGGAGAGAGTGAGGCTGGTGACTGTTCAGCTCAGCCTCACTTAAATCCAGTTCACTTGTAAGTCAAGACATCACCCTCATGATATCATCAGTCCTCTTTGATGACAAGGTCAAACAACAACTCTACTGGTTTATACACAGTAAATGATTAACACATTATGGTTGAATTGAATTCAGCATAAACTGTACATCTACACACTGACGGAAAAAGATCAGGATTTGCCATTAGAGGCAGAACAGTTACCAGAGCTGAGGGTTTGAAGAGTGTTTGAAGGATGCCAACTTAATAAGAACTTGAAAGAACTAGCAATCCTTCAGTGACTAAATTAACAGGAATAATTAGAAAAATAGGTAGCTGCTGATAGCTGGAGTAATCACATTTCTCTGCCATCCCCTGTTCTACCCCAACCTTCCCACTCAGAATTCTTCTCAGCAGCAAGCTGTGGTCTAAGGTCTTTGTTGTCCCATGGTGGCCATGCTTGTACTTTCTCTGGATGAATTTCACAAACCAATTAAAGGAACCAAGAAGATATTTTCTTTTTGATCTAGAGATAATCCATAGCCAAACAAGGGATAAATAAGGTCATAATGTATAAAAACAATTTTGATATATTTTTAAAAAATCAACACAAAATCAATGCAGCTAAAGTTAGAAAGCAAGCAAATAACCGGACAAAAAAAAATCTTTGCTGCAAGTTTCTCTGATAAAGTTCATATTTCCAAAATATATAAAGAACTTATTTAAATTGGTAACAATAAATGCCATTCTCTAAGTTGCAAATGGCCTAGGAGTATGAACATGTTTTTTAAAAAAGAAACCTGAGCTATTAACAGCCATGTGGAAAAAAAAGTACTTTAAATCATTAATAGAAATGTAAACTAAAGAAACTCTGAGATTTTTCTCTCTTAAGTTACAGATTGGCAAAAATAACAAAAAATAGGAACAAAGAGAAGGACCGATGTTGGAGGGTTTGTGAGAAAATAGGCATATACTAATGTCCTGTTGATGGAACTGCAAATTGGATCTGTCATTCTGAAAACTATTTGGGATGGTGCCTCCAAATTTACAAAACTGTGAAAGCCCTTTTCCCCAGCTATAGTGCTGGGCCCATATTCCAAGGAAAAGGAAAAGGACATTTTCAAAAATATTTAATAGCTCTTTTTGAAGGGAAAAAGAACTGAAAACTAGGGGAGTAATAAACTAAGGGAGCAAATTACCCATCAGTTGGGTAATGGATAAACAAATTATGTTCTATAAATGTAAGGGAATACTATTATGCTAGAAGAAATGATGAAAGGGATAGTTGCAAAGAACATGAAAAGAATTGTATAAAGAAATTCAAAACTAATTGAACAGAATAAGGAAAATAATATGACAAAATGATTGTAAGGACAAGCAACTTTGAACTTTGAAACACTTAAGAATTCTGATCAATACAATGACCAACCATGATTCCCTGATGAATGAGCAGCTGTGCTAGCCATGTTCTGACAGACGTGATGGACTCAAGTCACAGAATAATATTTTTGGACAAGATCAATGCAGGGATTTGTTTTGTTTGACTGTGTATTTGTTACAGGTCTATTTTATTTTAAATGGTGGTGGTGGGAACTGGGGGAGGGAAAGAAAATAAATGCTTGCCAATTGAGAAAAGTAAAATAAAAGTTGCACAAAAAGAAAATATATCATAGGAAATATTTAAGGAAAATAAGACATGATATATTCATATATTTTCTTTCCTAACATTTATTTAACCAAGATAATTGTTCACAAGACAGGTTTTATTTTTCACCTTTTATTTTTCACCTTTTTCTTAGTAAATACCTTTAATTTGTATTTTTCTTATGTGTAGAAGGATGATTTAGTCCTATTTTTATTTGCTGTATGCTTTTTCATATTGATATGTCTTTTTCTCTGACTGTATTTGACTGCTCAGTCTAGGTTTCCAAAAGAAGTTACATCTCCAAAGCATGGGAAATTCATTTTTTCAAATCTATAAAATGATATGGCTGGACTAGAAGACTTCTAAATTCTCTTCTAGCTCTAACTTTTAAAATAAAGGCCACTCATAAGAGGCAAAACTGGCAGTTACTGATCACATGTTGTAACATGAGAGGCTTCAGAGGTTCTTCCCATGCTTAGCATGGGTTTGTGTTTTGGATGCCTTTGTCAGCCTGGTGAAGTCTATGAACCTCTTTTCAGAAGAATGGTTTTGAATGCATAAAATAAAATATATAGGATTACAAAGAACACTGATTACACTGAAATAGTTATCAATATATAACAATGTATACAATATATGTGTGTATTTATATATTGCATGTACATATATGTATGCATATATTGTAGATATATATTGTATATATATAGTATAATTGTATAGATACACATCCCTATATATATCCATACACGCATAAATCTGTAAATCTATATTTATCTATCTATTCCTAATTCCTGCAATATGAACCTCCTGTACAAAGCTAGGAGAGAAAATGCCATTTATGGGGACCATTAAGGTTGACAGTGATGGGGAGTATTATTTTCTCATCACCTGTTAATTTGTTTTAACTTATTTAAGGAAAATAAGCATGACTCCTTGACTATTTTTGGTATTTCTGGGCCTGAATTCTTATTTGAGTTATGGAGACATCTGTGATAGAGTGAATTTCAGAATGGCATCAATTACACATACACATACATACAGATACACATATACATAGTATATATATATACACACAAACATATATACATACATACATGTATACATGTATATATACACACATATATTCCAGATTGCAGGGTTAGGGACGTAGCACCCCTAAGATCTGGAATAGACACATAAAAATATTTTGTACTTCCTTCATACCAGAGATAAAGTTTTATTTTTTTTTCTTTTTCTTTTACGGGCTGTTTGCAGTATCTTATTGTAAAATTTGGGTTGATATTATAATACTATACTTATATTTTATGCATTTCTGACCTCGTAATCTTTTTCTGTGTCATCCACTGGCCTTTTTTGTGTCATCTAGGGGTTCTACAAAACTCCCCCCAAAATTGCCATTTAATTTCATATGTTGACTCATGATATATTGAAACTGCAGTGGGGAAAGTTGCAATTTGGAAGGGATAACTGAATATATATTTCACAGACCTTTGGTTATGAATCTTTGTTTATACTCTCTAGGGAAACTAGGTGGAGCTTTGAATAGAGTACCAATCCTGGAGTCAGGAAGACTCATCTTCCTGAGTTCAAATCAGGCCTCTGACACTTACTGGCTGTGACCCTGGGCAAATCACTTAACCTTGTTTGCCTCAGTTTCCTCATCTGTAAAATGAGCTAGAGAAGGAAATGGGAAAATACTCTGGGATATTTACCAAGAAAATGCCAATGGGTTCACAAAGAGACAAACAACTGAAACAACAACAAATTACACTCTCTGGCAAAGGCACTATCATAACCACGTCACTATGGGGCTTAGACGATGTATATCTAGAAGTTCACTGTCTCCTATCTATGGTGAGACCAGCATATACCAATCACTAAGTTCACATCAAGGCAGGGGAGAAGGATAATTCCTATCTCCACAGTCCAAATCAGGAGATTTGGTAGGAGATCAAATGTAAACTGAATAGCCAGGCCAGATTTATACTGGAGAGTACTGAGATCCAAGGATTCAGATAGGAAGCCAAGTCACTTGCTTAACAGAAATTCTGACCTCAAGGAGTCTGTATGATATTAAGACTCCAAAATTCAAGGAATGCCAGGGAGTTGACTATTTCTATTATCCAACCTGCTTCCTCAATTCCTTGTATTTATTTTGGAAATTCTTGTATTCATTGCTCTCAGTCCAAAGAAAATGGCACAACTATTTAAAAGAGGTAGAGTACTCATCAGCCAAGCTTCCTTCTCACTCCACCACACTCACTGGGCTCTGGAAACACACCTTTTAAGGCCGAAAATGTATCCTGTGTCTATACCTTTGGGGGTAAGCATCACACTTCCAGGATTCCCTTGTATTTCTGGAGAGATAACACAACACAGCATTAGCAGTCATGAATGCTTTATCAGAGGGATTATATTATCAGGTTGTTTTCAAGACTTACAATCAACGGGGGGATAGCAGGGCATAAAAAGGGTAAATATGATAATGGAGGAAAAAAGGAGGAAAAGGGTGAAGTAGGAGGCACTATTTAGTGATAACAAACCCTACGCAGGCAGCAGTATCTACACAATCAATCAACATCTATTAAAAACCTACTATGTGCCAGACGTAGTCAGGAGGGCAGGTTGAGGAAAAGAGAGATCCTATTCTACTACACTAATAGTCTTTGTCCTTAAGGAGTTTACATTCTCCTGATGTGTGTGTGTGTGTGTGTGTGTGTGTGTGTGTGTGTGTGTACATCATGCCCACAAATGAGGGAAATATAAGATATTTTAAGGAAAACAAGAGCACTAACTACCAGAGCAGGGGTGGTAATCAGGGAAGTCTTCAAGGAAGAGATAGCATCTGAACTGAATCTTGAAGGACCTAAGGATTTTGAGAGGTGGATATATGGAAAAGAAGACATTTGATGCCTGAGGGACAGCTTATGAGAATGTACTGAGGTGGGGCATGTAGCATCAGGGTCAAGGAAGGGCTGATGAGTGAGTTTAATTAGAATAAGTTCTTGAAGGAAAGTCATATGTAGTAAGAGTAGATAGAAGCCAGATGTAGTTGGGCTTAAAATGCCAGGCTGAGGAGTTGTATTTCATCTCAGAGTAAATGGGAAATCCCTGACATTTTTTGAGTAGTGGATGGCCATAATCAGCTCTATGGCTTAGGAAAACTTTGGAGGAAACTCTGTGGAGGATGGATTAGATGGGAGAGATCCAGGAAGGAGGGAGACCAAGAAAGAGTGGAGCTTATGTAACATACAGGACTTCCCTGAGGATACATGCAAGGAAAACCAGAAACATCAGGAAAGTTGTAAGTATTAACATAGTCCTGGAGTTATGACGATACTACTTTGCTTTGTCTGTTTTTGACTTTCTATCTCTGTCCCTGTCTTCTAGTTTCTATCTCTCTGTCTCTTTCTGTCTTTCTATTTATGACTGTCTTTGTTTCTGTCTCTCTCTTGAAAGACTGTAAAATATCACTATGATTTGGTCAGCCTTTCCCCACTAATAGGGAAGCCCTTCTCTCTGATTATATGTCATCTTGCATATAACCCAAGCATGGGAGAGGGCTGGTGCCACATCTTAAGTCCACTGGTAGCAACTACTTCCTTCTGAATCTCAAATCTCATATGCCTTGGTTTTCTTATTCCAGTGATTCTCACATCATTACTGCAAGGTGCTGACTCAGTTACCATCAATGGTATACTGCTTTCTGTTTGTCTCATATTTCAGCTAGTCTTAGAGTTTCCACCATCCTCTCTGGATTTTTATGACAATGCCTTCTTGATTTTTTAGCCTGTCTAATCACTCCTTTGTTGGTTAATCATCTCTTTTTACCTAAAATGTGAGTGTACTTTAAGGTTCTGCTCTGTTTCCTTTTCTCTCAGTCAGTGACCTCGTGACCTCACATGAGTTCCCTTTTCTTTAGACTGATAAATGACTCTGGCACCTGTGTATCCAACCTTAGTCTCTTTTCTCAGCTTTAGTCCTTCATCATCAACTTCCTACTGGACATTTCAAATCAGATATCCCAAGAATATGTCAAATTTCACATGTCCAAAAAGGGATTTATTATTTCCTTCCCAACCCCAAATCTACCCCCTTTTCTAAATTTCCTTGTTTCTTTTGAGACATCCTTGCCATCCTTCTAACTGTCCAGGTTTACAACATGAGTATTATCCTCAAATCCTTACTTTAAATTATTCATATACCCAATCAGTTGCCAAACCTTGTCAATTCATTTCCCACAATCTCTTATATCCTATCTCTTTTTTTGCATCTCACAAAACCACCATCCTAGTTCAGGTGTCGTCATGTTTCCTGGAACATTATATCAGCCACTTAATCAGTTTCCCTGCCTCAAGTCTCTCTTCACTTCCATCCATCCTCCAGATAGCACCAATAATACTTCCCTAAAGGAATATATATTGAATTCAAGCCTCAGGAACTAAGTCCAACTATGTCACTCCCTCACTCAATAAATTCCAATGACTGTGTTCTCTAGAGTTAAATATAAACTCACCTGTTTGGCATTTAAAACCCATCAAAATTTGGGTTCATTCTGTCTTTACTGGTTTATTTTATATTACTCTCCTTCCCAAATTTTATGCTCTAGAGTAGACTAACTGGCCTCCTTTCTGTTCCTTACATGCAACACTCCATTTCCTATTTTCATGAATTTCCACAGGCTATCCTCTAAACCTGGAAGGCACTCCCTCTTTACTTCTGCCTCTTAGAATTTTAGCTTTCTTTGAAAGCTCAACTCATGTGTTACCTTGAGTATGAAGCTATGCCTGGGCCTCCCACATCCTTGTGCCTTTCTTCCCTAAATTGTACGGTATGCATTTAGTATGAATTTTGCATGTGCCTATGAATCGTGGCAGCATGGCATGGTGGATAGGAAGCTAACCTTGGAGCCATAAAGATCTGCATTCAAGTTCTACCTTTGACAAATACTCTACTAGCCGTGTTGGAAAATGAATTCTACCTTCCAAGTGATTCTCCAAGTGGTTTTCTAAGATTGTAGGTTGAAAGCAAGGCATCAACCTGTAACGATAGAGGGATTTTTCTTCTCTGGGAATTCTCAAACTAATGAAAGAACAGGTCTAATCACTCTCTCTATATACATACTAAACTTCCTCCTATATGGAATTTATAATCTTTGAGGGAAGGGATGGTTTCATCTTTGTCTTTGTATGTTAGTATGCTGTCTGACATATGATAGGTATTTAATAAATACTTTTTGATTAGTTGATTCATACTCTAGGTACAATAAGTTTTTCTTTGAATCTTTCTCCTCATTATTTTTACTCAAGAGGTCACAGATGCAGAACTGAGTCAATCTTGATAACTAGAAGATTTCTCCTTACTGAAGCAACTGATTTCTGGGAAATAAGTGGTGCATTAAAAAATATTGGACTTGGGGTCAGTAGATCTGGGTCGCCATCTTTGATCTAATTCTTAATTGTGCAACCTTGGGGAATTCCCTTAAATACTTGGGCATTAGTTACTTAATTTGTTAAATGGCAATAATATTTGTACTACCTACCTTTTATCTGCCAGTGCTTCATCATCATAGCATCTCAAATGCGAGTATTGCTCTATGGAGAGTGACATTGGCATTGGACTATAATTTTACCAGGAAGGAATCCATTCATTTCCATGAGCCCAACATATAATTAACTCTAGAGATCCACCTCCTAATGCCCTCTTCCTATACATTTGATGAACATGGACTCATCTCTGAGGTCCTATACCTTAATGGTCACACTGCCTTTGATTCCCTACCCAACGTCCAATGCCTTTCCTCCCTACTTTCAGGTTTTCTAGGTTCTATTTTGCTTTATGCATGTCCATCTTATTTTTTTTCCCTTCTTCCACCCCCCATCATAAATAAGCTCAGGTTTTACTTTGTTCATTCAATAGATGTTCCATCCTCCATCACAACACATTTGAAGCCCAATCTGTGACCACTGGCTGTAAAGGAAAATATTGAATTTCTTTAAGTAGCCTGAAGAGACAACTAATTATTGTGGGTGGGTGCAGGGACTGTCTTCCCCACTCAGGCAGTCTGTCTTCCCCTAGGATTCTAAACCAAACAGAACAGACAGCACCATGCTTTTTGCATTCACAGGGGAGTCACAGAATGTTCAGTTATTTTTAGTCATGCCCAATTCTTCATGACCCCATCTGGAGTTTTCTTGGCAAAGATATTGGAGTGGTTTGCCATTTCCTTCTCCTGCTCATTTTATAGATGAGGAAACTGAGGCAAGCAGGATTAAGTAACTTGCCCAGGGTCACACAGTTAATATATGTCCGAGGCTGGATTTCAACTCAGAAAGATGAATCTTCCTGACTCCAGATTTGGCACTCTATCCAAATGTGCCATCTTTATAGAGCTCCTTACCTTTGGAACTCCTATAATTATACAAGCACTTATCCATAGGAATAAATGATAATTCCAATTTTCAGTTCTTTCTCTAGAGATTAATTACCATAGAGTTTATTTATATCCTAGTATTGAATAGAGGGTCATGCATTTACCTATTGGATAAAATGTGGAACTCAGAGTAAGGAAGACCTCAGTTGGAAGCCTGCCTCAGCAAGCCACTTAATCTCTCTGTGCCTCAGTTTCCTCAACTGTAAAATGGAGACAATAATACCACCCACCTCATATGGCTGTAAAGAGTGTTGTAAACCTTAAAGTGCTACAGAAATGATAGTTGTGGTTCCTGTTACATGTATTCTTTCACTAATCTGGTTTGCCTTCCAAATTTGCTTGGAATAACGGAAAAGTGTCTTTTCTCAAGAGATTATGTCATTGTTCTCCACAGATTCCTGAGTTGGTCATCATTTGATTCTCATGAGGCACTGGGGAATACTAACTCATATCAAAAATACACTGGAAATTTTTAGCCCAAAACAACCACTAGAAGTGGTGTGTGTATAATTTTGGTTATGGCTGATAGCATTTAAAAACTATCTCTACAATTTTGATATATAAATAAAACTTGTAGGATGGAATTCCTTTGTGTTTTTGATACATGGAAGGGTCTGTGATTTCATGTGTTTTTTCATTGCCATCTAAATTGTTTTGCATTTTATTTCTTCTGAAACCCTGTTCCACTAAGATTTGCAATAATTTAATATCACTGGGAGAATATTTCTCTTTAAAAAAATGGGCTTTTGCAATAGTTAAGAGTTCAGGGTAATTAAAAGCACAGTACAGATCCTAAGAGTCTGTTTTCTTCTTCCTGTTAAATTCTGGGTCTAACTCATTATCCACATTCAATGATTATCCAACATATGTTTATTGAGCATTTCATTTGACACTCTCTCATTCAACTGCATTTGGGCCACATGTATTTTTCATCTACTTTGTATTTTGTGTGTGTGTGTGTGTGTGTGTGTGTGTGTGTGTGTGTGTGTGTGTGTGTATATTCAGGACAATCTCACATTTCTTTGGATTTTACCAAGGAGACCTTGAAGTATTCCAGAGCTTAAAACAAGCAGGATGTCAACACCTCCCATATACCTAACATTTTATATTTTCAGTTTAGAAAGATAATGAATGCATTTGGCAGAACAGTAAAGTTAAACAGATTAACCCTACGAATGAGTATTTTAGGGCCCAGGGCAAATAACACTAAATATGTCTGGTAGGAACAATATTCTAATTCCCTTTCCCCCCTCCCCTGTGGAAATTAAGCTAGTTTTTCCTCAAAAGGTAATTTAAGATCATCCTTAGTAGCTGATTAGTTTGAAGAACTAAAGACTCAGGTTGTTAAGATCACTTCTTGGTCACCTGATTACAAAGCATCCTTCAGGATGTCTTCAGAATTCGTGAACTCTGAGGTTTGGTTGATGGAAAACTGTGAGTGACTGAGCCAATGGAGGTTTGCTCAGCTGAATCAAGTAGAAGTGTTATCAGTGTTTATTCTTGTTCATTATATGCTTCCTGGTATGGTTAATTTAAGTAAATCTCTTTCTGCTAATTGTTGAGTGATCAAGTGTCCCATTTTGTTTCAGTTTTGAAGCTAAACTACTAAGGGATTGGAGTGGGTTAGACCTGTCCCTAATATTTAGTGTTGTTATGAGTATATCTATCTACCTATCTATATATAGATGTATATATGTGTATACACACATGTATGTATATATACACATAAACATATAGGTATATGTAGTATGTACATGCTTATATATGCATAAATGCATATGTGTACATAACTATATAAACATTATGTGCATATACACATGCATATACATGCACACATATATACATACACATATAAATGCATATACATATATACATACACACACATATATAATGAATAATTCCTCAGATCAGAAGGAATAGGGACTTTCAATCCTATGAGGAACTCCAAAGTGAGGAAACTCCCTCTACAGCATTTAGACTATCTGTTGGTTTATAAAGAATGGGTTGCTAGGTGGTGAGGTCGATGCAGTGCAGAGTTTGCAGTCAGGAAAACTCATCTTCATGAGTTCAAATCCAGCCTCAGACACTTACTAGCTGTGTGACCCTAGATGAGTCGCATAACCCTATTTGCCTCAGTTTCCTCATCTGTAAAATGAGTTGGAGAAGGAAATGACAACTCCAGTATTTTGCCAAGAAAGCCCCAAATAGGATCATGAAGAATCAGACATGACTGAAAAATGGCTCAGTAAGAACAATTAAGGCAAACTTAGTGAGTGGGCAGTAGAATTAATTACTCGAGTACTATAGCTGAAATATTTTGTATGTGAAATTTGCATGTGCCCTGAGTCAAAACTCTTATTGCATTGCCTTGATTATGACATCGAGAATAAACACTCAGTACTGGTAGGACACATATTCAATGCTCATTAACGTTTCCTTTTTACCTTTTTTCTGTGGTCACCTCAGAAAATGGTATTGGGGATAGAAAGTCATTATTGAGGGATAGAGTAACTTGTACAGCCCCTTCCTACATTTTTTCATGTCTCCACATCCAGGAATGACCCAAGGTCAGCTAAAATGTACCCACCTCAGAGAAATTCCACCTGAAAGAATATTGTACTTTCAATGAAGATATTTGTTTTGACTTGACTAAAGGCCATAGAGCTCTAATTCATGTTTTAGAACATAAACATAAATATATGCAATTGATTCACAAACCTAATTTCAGTTAGAGCTAAATGATCTTAAATTCACTTTTCCCTAAAAACTGAAATCTAGTCTTACAGTTCAGTTCTCCAAAGATGCTGAATGAAAGAACTTTTTTTAACAGTTGAAAATTATGAAGAATAAAACCTGTGCGCCTATGGAATCATATCTGATCATATTTTCAGCAGTCAGTTTAGCTTCCATTTGAAAGCACAAATGCCTCTGATGATTCTTTTTCTTCTTTGCCTTTTGTGTTCAGCATCTCTTTGGTGACCCCTGAGATCTGGAACCAGCTCTGCTCCTACTCCTTTTGCCTTCAGCAAAGTATTGGAGAAAGGTTAGAAAGGCAGTAGCTGTGAGCTCCCCTGAAGCCAGTGTCAGTCAGCAGCAAGTTCAGGATCATAAACAGGTGTCCTAAAATGATAACATACCAACTTTCTCCAAATCTCCCTCCCTTTTAAAAATGTACTTAATCAATTTCCTTACTTGGTAAAACAAAACAAAAGAAGAAAGCAAACAAGAACAAAATAAAACCAAACCAAAACAAAAAAACCTTTCATAATTTCTATAAACCATTTCAAGTACAAGCATAACAGCAATGAAAATCAAATTTTTTCTTTCGGATTTACAAAATGTTCCAAAAATCCTTCTGTTAAGACTTAAAACTTCACTAGGATTTTCGGGACCTCCTTTATTTCTATGGAGGAGATGAATTTCCTTTTTGTAACCGCTAATGGCTAGCATTCAATTATTTCAGACATAGTTATTGCTTATTTTTCTCATCTTTTTATTTCTACACAAAGAAGCAATAAATAGGATAATATGAAAATATAACTAAATATATAACGATTTATATAAATATATAAATATAATGTAATACATATAAATATATTTGTATTATATAAATACAAAATATTTTGTGTATAAATAGCCAAAGATACCATATTTTATTATTGTAATTAACTACAGAGGACTATGGGATATTCCTGAAACAATATAGAAATATACTAATTATATGCGCACACACACACAATGTATATACAAAAAGCCCAGGGCAAAAGATTAGAATATTTACTAGAATATTTTAAATATTTGAATATTGTCACTAGCAAACATTATTTGCCCAATACACACTTATATGCACATACATACATGTACATATATTTATGCACATATGCATTACATACCATTTATATAGCTGTTTTGATGTTGTCTTCTCTATTAGATTATGATCTCTTTGTGGGCAGACACTTAATGTGTGTGACCCTGGACAAATTATTTATCCTCTCTGGGCTTCCTCAGCATATTTATCTGTAAAATGAAATGGTTAGATGAGATGACCTTGAAGTTTTTTTTCTATCTCTAAATTCTGTAAATTGGACAATAAAAATAATCGCATGTTTCCATGGATCAATAGAGTCAGAAAGTGTTTTGCCTACATCAGTTTGTTTGATCTTACTAACGACTCAGGCAGGCAAATATTATCATTTCAGATAAAAAATGAAAATAAAATGCAAACCTGAGATGTTACTTACATAGGTCATTTCAGGTCACAATCCTGCGATCTTGGAGTCAGGACTTCTGTTATAGAGTTCATTGCGTATTCCACAGCCTCATGGCACCCTCCACCCCAGGAGGAAATCACTCCACTTACCAGGAGGAAATCACTCCACTTACCAGGAGGAAATCAAACAAGGTTTGTTCAAAGACTCTACTTGCTCCATATTGGTTGGGAATACCACTTTCCTGAGTATATTCCATCCACAGTTCCAGCCACAGCAGGCAAGAGCTAATTCAGTTGAAATATCCTCTGTGTTAGTCTTGTGGGTCCTGAATTTAGCATTTCTCCTGTTCCTTCTCAAATGCTCAACAGGAAAGAGTGACTTAAGCATTACACCCCTGGCCCTCCTCAGGAACAAAACCCTTTAGACACTGAGCATTTTTCTTCCTCCATCATCCACTGCTATCTTGTGGCTAATGGTTTTTCACCACCTGTTTCTGTTAGGTATTATTCAATCACAGGTCACACAGCAGAAAACTATCCCCATCTTCTTTAACACTACACATTGACACATCACTTTAGTCCAATACTTTTCTACTGTTCCCTCCTGAATTCCTGGCACTCCTCTGAAGCTATTACTGGCTGTACCTTCACTCATGATACCAGCACTGTGGCCAAAGAAAGGGAGTTGGAATACTCCTTCCTCCTTATTTTCACTTCAAGTCCCCCACTCTATCCATCAGCTCCTTCCCTGCTGATTTCAATTGTTCCTGTGTCTCCCTTATTCCTTATAAAAAATAAATAATAAATCTCTCACCGGATTCAATCATTGCTGCTAGGCATTTCTCTCTTTACCAACCTTTCCAAAGAAAACTTGAAAAATGCATCTACAAACTTCTTTCCTTTTACTTTATTTTGAATCCTTTGTAATTTGGCTTCTGAATTTCTCACCTGAAATTACTCTGCCCAAAGTTATTGAGCATCTCTTAATTAACCAAGCTAGTTGTCTTTTCTCAATCTTGATCCTTCTTGCACTCCCTGTAACATTTAGTGATATTAATTTCCCTCTCATGACACTGCTCTCTGTCTAATTGTGACTTGTAAGTTCATTTATTCTTCATTCAAATCATTCTCTTTATCTATATACATTCCAAAGACTCTCTCCTGGACCCCCTTATGTTTTTACTCTATATGATTTCATTTAATGATTTCATTGGGTCACATGGTCTAAATTATGATCTTTATGCATATGATTTCCATCTTAATCTCTGCTGAAAGACCAATTGCCCTTTGTACATCTTGGTCTGGATTTTCATAGAAATCTCAAAATTAATATGTGTAAAATAGGACTCATTGTTTTTCCCCAAACTGTCTTCTCTTGTGAACTTCTCCACTACTATAGAAGGCACCACAATCCTCCCAGTTACCCAGAAGAGCCATATTGTATAATTCTGGACTTCTCTCATTCATCCCACATTTCCAAACTGTTGATAACTCTTGTCATGACCACCTTCTCATCATCTCTCATATGCCTCCCAATCTCTCTGCTCACAAAGTCACAATCTTAGCTCAAACCCTCACCACCTCCCTTCTGGACTATTGCCATGGCTTTATAGACTATCTCTCTGCCTCTTATCTCCCCACTCTAATTCATCCTCCACTCAGTTTGATCATGGGGTGATTCATATGTGTTCTATGACCAATGCATTATTCAAGGAGGACTAGCACCTCTGGTGTGGGGGCTTAACAAATGCTTTTTTGGGTTGCTCTTCTACCTTAGATGTCTACCTAGCACTCACCTGGCTTCAAGAAGCTACAGCATATGTAGCTACACATACCTCTGCAGACAAAACTAAACCAGGTTGAGGGGAGGTGACAAATCTCAAACCCATCAGTGAGTTAGTAGGGTGTCTACATCAAGCATGTGAAGACTTTTCTTGAAGGAATGGCCAGATGGGAGCAGTTTGTTCCAATGGCCACAATGGCAGCTGAAACATGCATTATTGAACACTTAGAGCTGGGTTAAACATCAAAGAAGCCAGTGCCATCCAGTACATCCCAGGAGATCATTGATTGTCTTGACTTTTTTTCTTGCCAATGGACTTTGATGTCTCTGGAAGAGAATGAGACTGGCAATCTTTCACAATTCTTTATCAATTAAATCCAATTCTCATGCAAGCCAAGGCATCATCCTGTGATGTCACTGATCTTCTTCAAAAAAATAAAGGATAAACAACAGGTCTGATATGATTATTCATCTGCTCAATGAACTCCAATGTCTATGGATTAGAGGATCAGCTATAAACTTTCTGTTTGGTATTTAAAATTCTTTATAGCCTGGCCCCTTTTTATCTTTTCAGTCTTCTCACACTTTACTGCCCTTCACATCTGCCTTAACTAGACCGCTTAGAGCTCCTTAAACACAATGGCCCGTCTCTCTTGCCTTTGACTTCTTCCTCACCTCTGCCCCTTACATACTGTAGCTTCCTTTGAGACAGCTCAAGTCTCAATTGCCCTTTGTACATCTTGGTCTGGATTTTTGCTGGACTTTTTTCTAGTCCACTTAGACGTTAATGATTTCTCTTCTACAGATTGTTTTCTCACTACTTCGTTTCTTTCCCTCTTCTTCCTCCACCTTCTATGCATCCCCTCCTCTCTCTTTCCCCACCCTTCCCCTTTCCCTATACATAAACATATACTGATATACATATGACATGTTGTATGTAGCTAGATATTTACATAATATCTCTCCCATTAGAATCATCTTCTCTTTCACAACGGGGACTGTTGGACTAGTCTGATTTTTCGGTGTATTTGCATGTCTAGCCACAGTGTCCACAACATAATAAGTGTTTAATAATGGCTTTATTGACTGAGTATTGATTGAATGATTCTTTACCATCTTCTTTAGCAACTTCTCCTTTTAAGTTCATTTTCAAAATTTTACACCCCATTGAGACCATGGCTGTCATTTTATACTGTTCCTTGCCTTCTTCTCTTTCCTTTTTCAAGGAGTTCCACAACTGGTTTGTTGTTTTCCTTTTCTTACCAACTCTTGCCCTTTTACCAGGGGATATCAACATTCAAGTTTATATCCCTTAAATTCTTTAACTTCTTGATTACTTAGTCTCCTTAAATTCTATGATCTGCCACTTCATTGCACCTTATCAATACACATGAATGATCACATACTCTTATCTTGTCATTTTTCAAATAAAAAAACCCTAACATTCCTTTGTCATTCTTTTGTATGACCATAATACCATATCATCCCATCTCTTCTTATGCCTCATCCCTCCAAAATTCATTCTTTTTTCCCATTAGAAACTCCAATCTCTTCATTCCTGGGAATTTTCTTAGGCCATTAATCTTACACTGACTTCACTTCCTTCCCCCTTTAAATTTGTCTCTATAGTTAGTTAATCCAATAATTAATAAACATTCATTAAGTGCCTACTATATGCTAGGCACTGTGTTAAAAATAGACATATGAATATAAATAGAAAGACAGTTCCTGCCCTCATGAAACTTCCAATCTAATGGGGGAAGACAACATCCAAAAGGAAGCTGTAAAGAAGTGGAGTGAGTCACCTGACATGTGGTGAAGTTAGAGAAGTCTTCAAATAGTGCAACCAACTGGGAAATGAGAAGTATGTGTTGAGTATACTCCTTAAGTAGAAGTTTTGGAGTTCATAGCTCTGCCCTCCTGTCCTAGGGGCAGAGGTAGTGATGAGGCAGAGGACAAGGGCTGATTTGATCTTGCAGGATGATGTTTTCCCAATGATGAGTTTCCTAGAGAAGGGTCATCATACCCATCATACCCATTACTGCAATAATTCTTGACTTCATCAATGTTTTAGACCAGGTACACCAAAATTGGGATAAGTGGTATGGGTCTACGAATCTTGCCACTGCCTTTTTTAAATTCCCCTGGCTGAGAGAAGTCAGAAATAATTGAAAAGGAGTCCAAAACACTTTCATCATTCTTCCCGAAGGGCTACATTAATTTTCTTTCATACCATCACTTTATTCTGAAGAGAAGAGACCTCCCTTCCTGAAGGCATTGATGTATGTGTGTGTATATACTCATATATATATATATACTCATACATATGTATATATGTATATATGTATATATAATTTCACTAGTAATATCAAAATTTTTTTTAATTTTTCTCAATTCCACATAAGAACAATTTTTAGCATTTGATTTTTAAAAATGTTGAATTCTAAATTCTCTCCTTCCCTCATTTCCTTCCCTCTCCTTGACAAGGCAAGGAATTTGCTATAGGTTATACATGCACAGTCATGTAAATCATATTTCCATATTAGCCATATTGCAAAAGAAAAGAGACAAAAAACTCCCAAGTAAAATAAAATTTAAAAGTATACTTTGATCTGCATTCAGACTCCATCAGTTCTCTCTGGGGGTAGTCAGCATTTTTTATCATAGGTCCTTCAGAGTTGTCTTGGATCTTTGTATTGCTGGGAATGGCTAAATCTTTTCAGTTGATCACTGCACAATATTGCTCTTAATATGTACAATGTTCTCCTTGTTCTGCTCACTTCATTTTGTATTAGTTCATGTAAGGTTTTCCAGCTTTTTCTGAAATCATCCTGCTCATCAGTTTTAGAGTACAATATTATTCCATCACGATCATATAGCACAAATCATTTGGGCATTTCCCAATTGATGGGCATCGCCTCAATTCCCAATTCTTTGCCACTACTGAAAGAGCTGCTATAATTTTTTTTTGTACATATAGGTTCTTCTCTTTCTCCTTTTCTTCTTCCTGAAGTACTGAAGTACTTATACATGTCCTCTTTGTCTCTTCCTCCCACCCCCATTAGAATGAAAGCTTTTTGTGAGTAGAAATTTCATTGTATTCCTATTCCCAAGCAGAATTTCTGTCATTTAGTAAGGATAAATAAAGAGTTGATTGATTCCCAACAGATGGGTCTTGGGTTCCTGGAAACCCATGGTATTATTACAAATCCATGAGCTCCCCAAGCATACATGTTCTGAATCAGTGGCTATAAAGAGTATAACTTTTGTCATGTGGGGGGAATTGTGAAAGATTTGAATATTAAGAAAGGGCTCTCATAGTAGAATACTTTTGGCATCTTAGTGCCATAATTTGCTTTAAGTCAGATCAGGTGTCCATTAGATTGTGATCTCTTTGAGAACAGGGACTGACTTTTTTTATTTTCATTTTTTCTCCTTTCTTCGTACCCTAATCAGTTTGCACAGTGCCTGGCATATAGTATGTATTTAATAAATTTTCCTGAATTACTAATGTGGAAATATGTTTTGTATGATTTCATTAGCATAATGGATGTTGTTTTTCTTGCCTTCTCAAAGAGTAGAGGAGGGAGTGGAGGAGAGAAAGAATTTGGAACAGAAAATAAAAATTTTAAAATTAAAAAGAACAGAAAACCTATAGACTATAATCAAGAATAGACTTGGAAAAATATACTACATACCAAAAGTAATGCTTAATATCCAAAGTAATAAAAGTATGATTTCATGATGAACTAAAGAATATGTGTCAAAATCTTATGACTTCCATGCCAAATCATGTAAAATAAATGCAGCAAAAGGAAGATATAATACATATTAAAATACTTTGTTGTAAACAAAAACTTTAAAACATGTTTGGTGATTCACTGAGTGGACTTTAGGAACTTTTAAATTAAGATCGACAAGAATGATGTAGATAAAGATGCAAGATGCGTAAATAGAGACAAATTATGAATTAAAAAGTCATGATCTGGTGAGAGTTACAACCAATAAATAAGCAAAGGGTGGCACCAAAACCTCTATTTTGCATTTTTCTAGGGGAAAGGGCAAGCATTCACTAACTACACATTAAGAGGCATTATCAAATTAACTAGAATATTAATTTGTTCACTTTAATGTCCAGAATAATCAGAAAATATATGGAAAGTTCTAAATAAAGCAGTCATTTTGGACATCTCTCTTTCTAAGCGACATATAACAAGGGACAGATGATTCCAGTTCTTTCCCTATATCTGCCTCATATCTATTTCTAAAAGTGTCAAGAACTCACACCATGCATGTTGGCCACTGGGATTGGAGAGTAGCTGAGTATTCTACTTATTAATAGAGGAAATTTCCATGGGAAGTGTCCAGAAAACAGTGGGAATGTTTACTAGGCATAGTTCAGGAATAAAGGAAAATTGTGTGAAAAGATATTTCAATTATGGTAACTTAGTATATTTCCAATGAGTGAAATTGTATTGAAAGAGGGCAAATGACAAAAAAAAAATTAATTTTGTAAATGAGAGATTTCATTATTAAATAAATTTCTATTGTGACTAAATGAAAACTCCAAGTTTTTAACAACTTATGGTAACTGGAATATTGTTAAAAATTTGAATTTGAGTTAGCTATCTTGTTCTTTTGCAATTCATGAAATCCTCTCCTAGTCTCCCATTCCAACATCATCATCATCATCATCCTCATCCTCATCCTCATCCTCATCTTCATCATCACCACAGGTTAAGTAACTTGCCTAGTGTCATACAACTAGTAAGTGTCCAAGGCCATATTTAAACTAACTTCAGAGCCAGTGCCCTCTTTACTATGCCACCATCACCTTTTCACAGAATCATAGAGGTGGAAACAACTTGAAAGATAATCTCTGTATAAAACAGACTTTCTGTCAAGGAAGGTTTGAGTCTTGCCTCTGACTTCTTAGAGGTGTGATCATTTCTTCTCTGATCTCAGTTTATCAGTGACAAAATAGAGGTGAAAATGTCATATATTTGTTGTATTTGCTGATATACTGTATGCAAACACTTTTCAACCCAACTAGATGACATAAATGTGATTTATTGTTATTAGTACCCAGTGCAATCTATTTTTACATAGATATTTCTCTACAACATAACTGAAAAATTACCATGGGTTCCAGTGAGGAAGAACCCACTATCTCCAGAGTCATCTAATTCTATTTTTGTCCATTCATTCATTTATTCATTCAACAACCAAAATACTGCAGTGCTTTGTCATTTCTTTCTCCAGCTCATTTTACAGATAAGGATATTGAAGTGATTTGCCCAGTTTCCTACAACTAGCAAGTGTCTGAGGTCAGTTTTGAACTCAGACCCTACTGATTTCAGGCCCATTACTTTATCCACTGTACCACCCACCTCTCTTTCCTTTTTTTTCTCCTTAGGAAAAGTCTTGAATGGCCTCCGATACTTACTAGTGGTGTGACCCTGGATAAATCTAACCTCTACATGCCTCAGTTTTCTCATTTGTAAAATGGGAGTGATACTAATAGCACATACCTCCTCTGATTGTTGTGAGAATCAAGTGAGATGCTACTTGTAAAGCACTTTGCACAGTGCCATACACAAAATAAGCACTATATAAATTAGCTATGATGATGATGATGGTGATAATGGAAGGGAATAGTTGGAGAGATTTCATGAATTGCAAAAGAACAAGACAGCTAACACAAATTCAAATTCTTAAACTTTCACTCAACATCTGTGATTAAGAACTCGCATTCAAGTTCATGAGACATTGGTGAGTTCTTATTTGGTCACATAATAGAAAATTATTTAATAATGAAACCTCTTATTTGCAAAATTTAATGAAAGTCTCCACTAGAAGACTAATGCTGCTCTGAAGTTAAAAAAACCTAAATTCAAATCTGATCTCAGGTATGTATGCCTTTGGGCAAGTCACATGCATCTGTGCCTCAATTTCTTCACCTGTAAGAAATGGGGATGTGAGGATAAAAATGAGGTAATATTTGTAAAATTCTTTTCAAACCTTGAAGGGATATACAAACATTAGCTATTCTGACCATTTCTCCATGTTAAGTTCTATGACTTCTACCCAAAGAGACAAGAAAAAGTCTAATTCTTCTTCTATTTAATAGTCTTCAAAGACTGTGAAAGACACCTATCATGTCCTTGCTAAACCTTCTCTTCTTTAGGCTACATGTAACCCTTGTGTTAAAGGTTGTCATATGATCAAAAGGGCCATGGTTCACTTTAGGGGATTAATCACATTTCTAGCTCATTCCCCATCCCAGAACCCCCATGAAAAGTTCTACATATTTGACAATATACTTTCCTCGATACTAACTTCCTTTGTAAGTATATAACGAACAAAGCTCAAAGAAGAAAAAATATTTACAAATCAATTCAAGAAGCATGTATTCAGTATTTACTATGCACTAAGCACTGGGGACACAAAGAAAGGTTATTATATATTTTAAAAAAGAATAGCAAGTTGTACAAAATAGATCTGCAGTTTTATGTGCAATTATTTTTTTGGTTCTACTATGTTATGGAAATGCTTGTTTTATTTCAAAAATTAAAAATGAAATAAATAATAATAATAACAGCAGCAACAGTCTCTACTCTCCAAAAGCTTACAATCCAGTAAGGGAGATAATAGGCAAAGAATTATATTGATAAATACAAGAAAACTTGGAGGTAACTTCAGAGAGAAGTTGCTAGAATTAAGGGGTATTGGAAAAAGTTTCTTATGTAAAGTTATATTTTAGCTGAGGCTCAAGGGAGCCTGAGAAGGTGAGAGAGAGAGAGAGACAGACAGACAGACAGACAGACAGACAGAAAAACAGGCAAAGGATTCTGGGTATGGAGGAGAAGAGCCAATGATAATGCTCAGTGAGGAGATGGAGTGTTATGTGTGAGGAACAGTAGGGAGGATGGAATCACTGTGTCATAGATTGTATGCAACATTTAATACATGTAGTTTTCCTATTCCTCTACCAAGAAAATATCATTATTATATGAAAATGTGCCAGCTCTGGTTTTAATTTAATTAAATTCATGTGATCAATAGAAATGTTAAACAGGTCAGAGTTAGGAAAGGTGCACTCCATAAAGATATCATCCCATATACTATCATATGACTCTTTTAGCTCCATAATTTCTATTTTAAAAAAATTTTGATACCTTTTTGTTTTTACATCACATTCATTTCCAAATAGATCTCTTCATTTTCCCACCTGGTGAATTTTCCCTTGAAACACATATTTAGAAAGGAAAAGAAAAAAAGACATTTATAGTTTGCAAGATTAATGGTCTTTCTCAAGACTCCTAATTTATTATGAAACACTGACTTCATCCTTGGGAAGAGTTGTATCTAATATGTTTGTTTTAATAATTTTCCATCTTGATTGGAAATAAAAGACCAACTTCATTGGCTATAATATTTTGCTAATTTCATGATAATTTTAATATGGCATTTTAATATAAATTTTAATACTATATAATTGTGAAAGGACTGGTTACATATTTGTAATTTCTAAAGAGAAAAAAGTAATGTCATTGGGAAAAAGATGTCCTCAAAATAGATTTGGTCTTCCCATAATTTAATAAAAATCTTTAATTATCAATCTGTTCTGATATTTATTCTGATTCGTGCTAAATGATGTGGTTTTAGATTTTTTGTTGTCATTATTTGCTGCACCTGTTATCATCATGAAATATTTTAGAAATGAGATCTGCAACCCATATGGGTTTATGAGCCATTTGCAACATTACAATGCTATATTACCATGAAAATAGTTGGAACTGTGTTTTTGAAATGGAATCGCATATGTGAGACATTAGACACCTGAAGGGCCATACCCGTGAATAAATGGTTTATTATGCGTGGCTTTAAATTGTGGGTTTAAAGGTCTTAATACAGAAAGCTCTCATTTTACCAAGTTACATAAAGGCTCACCAGTGGAACTTGTCATGGAATGCTTGGCTGGAAAAGTCAGGTAATGTGAAATGTAAAACTGGGTTACCACATTGTTAAATTTATAAATTTCAACCTCCATAAACCAAGAAATCTCAAGTCGAAATGATGTTTTAATAAGCATCACTGAAGTGTTATGGAAAAAGCACTAGGCTAAGAGACCTGAGTTCTAATTCTAGTTCTGGTTGCCAGTAATCATCTGTGGGACTTTCGTTAAGTCCTTTCCCTTTGGGCTTCCACTGCACCATTGAGGAAATGGAGTGAGTATGGAGGATTGGACTCCATGTTGTCTTAGGTTCCTTCTACCTTTCAAATGTAACAGTAATTTCTCTGATAGAAAAGGGGAAAATCTGGATTTTGCCATTGACACTCATTAGCTGTCTGACACTAGACAAATCCTCCAGGTTGCATTTGTCTTACAGAGGACGTTTCCATGAAGATTAAATTACAAATCCTTTGCCCCTCTTGCTGATGGATAGCTATTTCCTATATACAACAACTACTTAAGCATTTAGATTTCTCATTGCCATCAAACGTGTTTTTAATATTTTTAGTATATGTTTTTTAAATACCAAAAGAAACCAGAATATATAATTATTCTTACATAATGTATTTTTGTTAATCCTGATTTCTTTAGTGTATTGTGATACTATGGGCAGTTTGGTGTTGTAGGAGATAGAACACTGGGCCTAGAGTCAGGAAGACCTAAGTTCAAATCTGGCCTCTGACATTTACTAGTTGCGTGACCCTGGGCAAGTCACTTGACCATTTTTGTCTCAGTTCCTCATTTGTAAATTGAGTTGGAGAAGGAAATGGCAAACCATTCCAGTATCTTTACCAAGAAAACTCCAAATGGGATCATGTAGTGTTGGACACAACTGAAAATGACTGAACAACATCATAATATCTTTGGGTTTCATTTTTCTTTTCTGACAAATGATGAGTTTGCACCAAAAAGAAAATGTCTCTAAGTGCCTTTCTAGCTCTAGTTCTTTGTTGAGAAATCTCAATTCCAAACTTTTAAGTCATGTTTATTGTACAATTTTGGGTATGTGTTTTTTGTTTCTCTGATTTTGCTAATGGAAGACTTCAGGGGAAGATTACGATCATCTTAAAGGTTATGAAATTCACAAAGGGTAGTAGTGAATCAATGCTCATTTGTTCAAATAAGCAACCATTCAGTCTCATTTTTTATGTTAACCACTGTTGTGAAACAAGATGGTAGCTCTTTTATTTTGTGATTATATACTACTTCTGTTCGTACTTCTGGAAATGGAAGCACCAAATATTGAATAATATACTAAATATCTCACCAAAATCATATTGTTTAACTTCAGATTGATAATTCAGTATTTGAGACACAAGAATAAATAGGTTGTTGTGTTGCCATACCATGTGATGAAATGGTAGATTCGTTATTACCTCAATGTAATTACCCAAATTCTGTCTGCCTTTATGATTTCACCAGTATCCTGAGTGTCTATTTCATACTTTTCTCCAGATGTCTTAATTTGCATTAAGGACTAAGCTCAGTTTTCTTTTGCTTCCTTTCCTTACCTCTTTTTTCACAGTTGCTTTTTTTTTTTTTTTTTTTTAGAAATTTCCTGATTTAGTTGCCTCACAAACTTCATTCCTGTCTTCTGACTTTCCAGATCATTAATAAAAATCTCTTAGAGCTAGTCCAGGAGTTGAGAAGTGGATATAACATTTCAATCCTTAGTTAAAGCAGGAAGAAATAACCATTCTTACTAAAACAGATCACTAAAACAGGTGTACAGATCACTTAAGAGTAACAGAAACCATTCTCTGAGTTGCCTGTTGATGATCAAATTAACTCCATTGCTCTACCTTAAACATTGAATGATATCAAAGAGACATCAACTCATAGAATATTAGAGCTAGAAGGAGCCTTAACATTGCTCCATTGGAACTCCCTCATTTTACCAAGAACAAAGCTAAGACTCAGAGAGCACAAATGACTTGACTTAGGTAATTGTAGAACTGGGATTGAAAACCAGACTTCATGATTTCCAGCCTGGTACTCTTTATATTGTTAATTTTCTGACATATGGTAAGTGGGAAACTTTTATAGTGTGGGTACTGTATTCATACCTGCATTTTCTTCCTTGAGCATAGAAACAAGGGAAAAATCTCATTAGTCAGGATTCAGAGAAACATAGTGTAGTGGCAGCTCTTATCAGAGACCGTGACAAGATGACTTGGTCGAACTGACTCCTTCTGGGCTACCATCAATATAAACTAATGAGTTATATCCTCCTTAGAACTCCCACCTTTCCTAGGAACACAAGAAAAACTTCTGTAAATTATCCTGTAGATTTTATATCAGTGTTAGAAGACACAGCAGCATGTGAAATAGATTGTAGATAATTGTAGTGTCACAATTTTTTCAGGATCCAAGGTCCAACGTAAGCATCCTAGCTCTATGTACTGCACTGTCTCACACACACACACACACACACACACACACACACATACACACACTGTTCCCATTCCAGCTAACTGAAAAAGGGGATGATGGATGTAAAGGAGTGAATCAGTCCCAGGAAAGTCCCTGATGCTGATAAATATAACCCTGATCTCAATGGTAACCATTCTCAATAGAGGTATGGGATGACAACGAAGTGCTACATGTCCCATCATACTCTTTCACGTATGACAGTGGGTTCCACTGATGGGTGTAGGTGGGCATAACACCAGCTGAATGAATGCAAGCCTTTTTGTAACCTCTAGTAGTACCTGATACTCAAGCCCCCACTTCATCTCTGTTGAGAATGTCTCTCTAGATATTAGCTGCCCAAGGATGAACTGCTGACATTTATCAATATGAGAAGTCTATCTTATGACTGTTGGTTACCTTCATTTGTAAACACTAAAGCACCGTGTAAATGAAACATGCTATTTATGATTATGATTTTGATTATGAATGTGATCTCATATTTCTTTGGTATGAATCCTTACTCAGCTAATGCAGTCTTTTTAATCATTTTGAGACTTCAAAATGGCCAAAAATAAATTACCTATAACCAGTGTGGTGATGAACCCAGTCAACCTTAATTAAGCTAGGTGGCACAGGACGTAGAGTTCGGGCCTGTAGTCAGGAAGATCTGAATTCAAATTCAGACACTTAATAGCAATATGACCCTAAGTAAGCCTCATGGTCTGCCTCAATTTCTCATCTGTAAAATGTGACCAATAATAGCACTTACCTCTTATGGCAATTGTGAGGATCAAATGAGATCATGTTTGTAAAGCGTTCAACATTGTGCCTGCCACATAAAGTAAGTGCTTTGTAAATGTTAGGTTCTTCTCCTCCTCCTCTTCCCCCCTTCCTTCTCCTTTTCTTCTCCTCCTCCTCCTCCTCCTCCTCCTCCTCCTCCTTCTTCTTCTTCTTCTTCTTCTTCTTCTTCTTCTTCTTCTTCTTCTTCTTCTTCTTCTTCTTCTTCTTCTTCTTCTCCTCCTCCTCCTCCTCCTCCTCCTCCTCCTCCTCCTTCTGTTCCTCCTCCTCCTCCTATTCTTCCTCCTCCTCCTCCTTCTTCCATTGCCAGACATGTATACAATGACTTTCTAGCTTGGTAGTAACTGCCAGAGCTTCCACCCTTCCCAACCTAGATTCCAAAATTCCAGGGTTCCCAGTACAATGGGGATCATGATAACACTTGTGCTACGTCATAACAATGTTGTGAAGATCATATGAGATAATAGCTGTGAAAATATTTTAGAGATGGAAAATTTTCTCTCTCTCTCTCTGTCTCTCTCTCTTTGTCTCTCTCTCATCATTACAGCTATTATTGTTGATACGTATTAATTCTGCTTCTTTGTGATTTTCCTTAAAGCTTTAGCCTTTCTTCTGGTGAAATGATCCATCCACCATTCATGTTTACTCTTTACTTTCCTCACCTGGACTCTCCTGGCAACCTATAGCAAGTGCTTCTTTTCATAGAAAAGCTATTTACCTTCTTTTTTATTCATTTCTCCAGTAAAACCATACAGCCTTTGTGTGCTTTTCTCCTTAGACTATCACCTGGGTTTTTCTTCCTTTGCATCATTCTCAGCTCTGACAACCTGGTCAAGAATCCCCTGGTGTGGGCCAGGCCAGATTTCACTTTGGAAAGCAGAACTGCAGAGAATTAATTCGAGGATCCATGTTGTCTTGTGCTAGGGAGCAAGGTGCCAAGCTGTGACACAGCAGGAGCAAAAAGAAGATAATGCATAATAAATGAGGAATAAAACTGCCTGAAAAGTAGTGATCCTGGTACAAAATGAAGAGTAGGCAGTTGGAATATATTTCTCCTGATCATATTCAGCTGTTTGGGGATTTCTAGGAGATAGATTTATTTTTTTTATTATTGTATTTTCCTTGCAGTTTATGGACTTGTCATTGGGCAGGAGAATTGCATGTATTTACATCTTCCATGTTATCATAGGAAAATATGAATCACAGGATGATAAGAAGCAAGAATTCTGCTCATTTATCATCAATATTTGTAATAGAATTGTATTTGCTTTGTTCCCATTGTTGATGCCCTAGTTGCTTTTATAAAATCATTGATTCTTTTCTCTGCCAGCATGTCCTCCACTACTGTAGCTGGTTTCATTTGAAAAGGATCCAGACAGGTTTTTGGTCCAGATTACTGTATGAATGGAGGTAAATCATTAAATACTCATAGACCTACTCCAGGAAAGCATTGAAATTCACACCAGGCTACATAATGACCAATATATAATAAGAAACTACATCAAGTTATTTTTTTCACACCAGAATCTTGCAAAAAGTTAATGAGACCCAAAGACAATAGGAAAAAAGGTTGCCAGCAAAACCAGTGCCAACTTCCCAGAGCAAAAAAAAAAAAGGTACTTGTATTCTGAATGAGAACAAGGAAGAATGGAATGCTTCCCTACCCCCACCCCCAAGAACCTGAAAGGTCAGAAAGGGCCAGAAAAGGTATGTTGGAAACCCTAAGGGGTAGAAGTGACCACAGTACGATAGCAGCTCTCAGACCTGGATGACCCAGGCCCAGGGGCTCTGAGGTTCCCAGGATTTTAGATGCCATAGAGGGTATTGAAGATCCATTTTCATAAACCTCCAAGATCCAAAGGAGTCCAAGATTAGGAGATGGAGACCAGCATTGTTTAACAGCACTGAAGTGAGGGCAGAAGAAGGAGATGCTGTGGGAATGATTCACAGTTGGGATTTGATAGGCATGTGAAGTGCAGGGGGAAAACAGATTTGAGAATAAAGGACATTATAGAGGTAGGGCTGTAACTTGGAAGGTCATATACATACATATATACAGATATGTATACATATATACACAGATTATATATGTGTGTATATATATGTGTGTGTACATATATATATGCATATACACTTTCTTTTTATCTTATATAATGGAGAAAATATTTTTAATGTAGCTTATGGGAAATAATGAAGTGACATGTGCAGATCAGATTGATTTCAGTCAATTTTGCACTTGGGAGACCTACTAAGTCACTGAATCTCTCTGAACCTCAACTTCCTCATCTCTTAATTGAGGGCATTGAACAAAGCTAGCCTAAAGCTCTATAGTTGCTCCTCGGTTTTCATATCATCTTGTGGGAGAGAGCAAGACTTTTCAAGGGGAATTTCCATCCTTTATAGCTTCCTCCAAAGCTCCCATTGTTACATCTCATTAAAACAAACAAAAGACTATCAACAATGTTAACTCTGGTTCATTTGTTAGTGAAGCCAACCTAATCACTTCTTTCTCCAGGTTATATACAACTAATTTACCTGTGAGAAAAGTGGGAAAGGGAATAGTAAGTCTTAGCTTGCTTATCACTGACCATTCTAGACCCAGTCAATAAACAGAGGCCAATAGTCATAGGGTAGAAGTCAAAAAAGAAATGGGATTGCTGCTGTCATGCAGGCTCACTCTCATGAATTATTTGTAGGCATATCTGAACCCCACACATATATCTGGCTTGTACTCTCTTACACTTTGTCCTAGCAACTCCTGGACCCAGAGCAGATTCTGCTAATCAAATCTAATGTCTTTCTAAAAGAAGGAACATTCTCTCTCATTTATCGTTTCTCTTTGTGTAAGTTTAAAATAAAAGAAATACATTCATAGCTCAGTGATTATACTATAGATCAATAGGGTTTCATAGTAGGGAAATGAGATCTAAATGGATAGGAACAACTATATATACATGCATATATATGTGTATATATATATATATATATATATATATATATATATATACATACTCACACATATATGTAATTTGTCTCTCTGAAGATCTTTGGAATTGATCACATGGAAGGCATGGGAGATAATAGCAAAGCATGCCTACATCAAAGAAGGCACTGTGATGAATGAGTGAAGTAGAATTTCAGTAGCTCAAAAGAAACATGAGAGGCACAAATTTAGAGACATCTCAACTCCACATGTTCAAATAGAGCCTTTTGAGTTCTCATAGGTCTTATCAGCTATAGTTAGAGACACCACACATTGACCCCAGTGTAGTGGTTTCATTTTAGTCCTTTTTGAGAATAGACAACAATCAATCATATTTTGATGACTGTGTTTCAACATATTTCCTTTCTTCTGTAATCACATATATTTTTTATGACTTTAAAAATATTATTCTTAGAAGAGCTCCATGAGTTTCTCAATTCTGCCAAAAGGATTCATGATAATATAAGCACACAAAGGCGAAGAGCCTTTATTTTACACAAATCTACTTATAAGTTATAGAAAGGTTTTAGGTAGATACTGCTTATTATTTTGTGGAAAGTTCCCTTTATTCCTATGTTTGCCAGTGTTTTTAATAGGAATGGGTGTTGCACTTTGTCAAAAGCCTTTTCTGCATCTGTTGAGATAATCATGTGATTTATGTTAGTTTTGTTGCTGATATGATCAATAAGGCTAATAGTTTTCCTAATATTGAACTAGCCCAGCCTTCATGGTATGAATTCAATCTGATCATAATGTATTATTCTCATGATAAGATGCTGTATTCGTTTTGCTAAAATCTTATTTAAAATTTTTGCATCTATATTCATTAGAGAAATTGGTCTACAATTTTCTTTCTCTGTTTTGTCTCTTCCTGGTTTAGGTATCAAAATCATATTTGCAACATAAAAAGAATTTGTGAGGACTGCCTCAATTTTCAAAAATAGTCTAAATAGTATTGGAATTAACTGTTCTTTAATTGTTTGATAGAATTCACTTGTAAATCCATCTGACCCTGGAGACTTTTTCCTAGGGAGGTCATTGATGGCTTGTTCAATTTCTTTTTCTGATATGGGGTTGTTTAAGTATTTAACTTCCTTTTCTGTTAATCTGGGCAATTTGTATTTTTTAAAAATACTCATCTATCTCATTTAGATTGTAGAATTTATGGGCATAAAGTTGGGCAAAGTAATTTCTAATTATTGTTTTAATTTCCTTCTCATTGGAAGAGAGTTCACCCCTTTCATTTTTGATATTAGTAATTTGGTTTTCTTCTTTCCATTTTTTAAAATCAAATTGACCAAAGGTTTATCAATTTTATTAGTTTTTTTTTGTAAAACCAACTGTTGGTTTTATTTATTGGTTCAGTAGTTTTCTTAATTTCAATTTTATTACTCCCTCCTTTGGTTTTCAGTATTTCTAATTTGGTATTTACTTGGGGATTTTCAATTTGTTCTTCTTCTAGCTTTTCATCTGCATGCTCAAGTCATCGATCTCCTCTTTCTCTATTTTATTCATGTAGGCATTCAAAGATATAAAGCTTGCCCTAAGAACTACTTTTGCAGTATCCCATAAGATTTGGTATTTTGTCTCATTATTGTCATTCTCTTGAATGGAGTTGTTGATTCTTTCTATGATTTGTTGTTTTACCCACTCCTTCTTTAGGATTACATTATTTAATTTCCAATTATTTTTGGTTTATCTTTCCATGACCTTTTATTACATATTTTTATTGCATTATGATCTGAGAAGGATGCATTCACCTATGTCTGCCTCTCCGCACTGGATTGTGAGGTTTTTATGCCCTAGAACATGGTCAATTTTTGTATATATGCCATGTACCACAGAGAAAGGTATATTCCTTCTATTCTCATTCAGTTTTCTCCAGAGATCTATCATATCAGCCTTATCCAGAGTTTTATTTACCTCCTTAACTTCTTTCTTGTTTATTTTGAGGTTAGATTTATCCAGTTCAGAGAGGGGGAGGTTGAGGTCCCCCACTAGTATAGTTTTGCTGTCAATTTCTTCCTTCAAATCCCCCAACCTCTCCACAAAAATTTGGATACTGTACTACCTGGAGCATACATGTTTAGTAATGATAGTATTTCATTGTCTGTGGTGCCTTTTAACAAGATATAGTTTCCTTCCTTATCTCTTTTGATTAGATTTATTTATGCTTTTACTTTGACTGAGATTAGGTTTGGTACTCCTGCTTTTCTTACATCAGCTGAAGCACAATATATTCTGCTCCAACCTTTTACCTTTACCCTGTGTGTATCCCCTCATTTCAAAAAGAACATATTGTTGGATTATGGCTTTTAATCCATTCTGCTATCCATCTCCATTTTATGGGAGAGTTCATTCCATTCACATTCACAGTTATGACTGCAGTCTGTGTATTTCCCTCCATCCTCTTTCCCACCATTTGTGCTTTTAGCTCTCCTGTCTCCCCTTCCCTCCTCAATAATTTTCACTTTTCCACCACCACCTCCCACAGTCTTCCCTTCCTTCTTTTAGCCCCCCTCCCTTTTAATCCACTTTACCCTTACTACTTCTTCCCTCCCTTTTAGCATCCCCTCCCTTTTCTTCCCCCTTCCCCTCTGACTGCCTAAAGAGCTAATTAGAATTATATACTTAATTAAACTTATTGCTCCCTCCTTGAATGAAATCAGATGAGAGTATTTCTCAAACAATGCTCATCTCCCTCCCCTATTTCCCTCTACTATAATTTTGTATTTTTTCCTCTGATGTAATATTCCATTTTCTGCTTCTTTCTTTTCACATCTTCTGTTACAATACTTTCACATGCTTAAATCATATTTTTATCATCACATCATTTACTTTACATTTGTTCCCTCTGTGTATATCCCTTTAATATTTCATAATAGATGTGCAATTCTCAAGATGAACAGTATCATCTTCCCTTATGGGGAGGTAAACAGTTTGCCCAAATTGAGTAAGAAGTTTTGTTTTTTTCCCCCCTGTTTATCTTTTTATGCCTCTCTTGATCCTTGCGTTTGAAGATTGAATTTTCTATTGAGTTCTCACCTTTTTGTCAGGAAGGTCTGGAAATCCCTTACTTTATTTAATAACCATCTCCTTGCCTGAAATATTATGCCAAACTTTGCTGGGTAATTGATCCTTGGTTGTAGTCCCAGTTCCCTTTGCCTTACAGAATATTGGATTTCAATTCCTTTGATCTTTTAATGTGGAAACTGCAAGATCCTGTGTGATCCTCACTGTAGCTCCTCGATATTTGAATGGTTTCTTTCTGGCTGCCTGTAGTATTTTCTCCTTCACTTGATAGTTCTGGAATTTGACAACAATATTTCTTGAGGTTTTCAGTTTGGGATCCCTTTCAGGAGGTGAATGGTGGATTCTTTCGATGACTATTTTGCCCTTTAGATCTAGCACTTCTGGGTAATTTTCCTTGATGATTTCTTGGAAGATATTGTCCAGACTCTTTTTCTCATTATGGCTTTCTGGTAGGCCAATAATTCTTAAATTTTCTCTCCTGGATCTATTTTCCAGGTCAGTTGTTTTTCCAATTTGATATTTTCATTTTCTTCTATCTTTTCATTCTTTAGATTTTGTTTGACTGGTTCTTGATGTCTTATAGAATCATTAGTTTCTATTTGCCCAATTCTAATTTTTATCAAATTGTTTTCTTCAGTTAACTTTTGCATCTCCTTTTCCATCTGTCCAATTATTCCTTAAAAGGAATTATTTTCTCCAGTAAGTTTTTGATCTTCCTTTTCCATTTGTTCAATTTTCCTTTTCAAAGAGATGTTTTCTTCATGGAATTCTTTTTTCATGCTTTTAAAATCATTGTCCAGTTTCTCTTCTATTTCCTTCTTCAGCTGGTCCAGGAGAAAAGTTTGTGAATGCGAGCAGTTCATAGTCCCTTCTGAAGTTTCAGATGGGAGTACATTCTCACTAATGACTTCTTTGGTATTCGTCTTTTGGTCCTTGTCCCTATAGAAAGATTCTATGTTTTTTTCTCCCTTGCTTTGTTTTTTCTTGCTCATGATTGTGATTGTGTGTTGTGGTTTCTGGTTCTGTCAGTTAGATTCTGCAGAACTTGAGCTGACTGGTGTGACAAATCTAAGGGCATGTGCTAATTTATCTTTTTGTTTTTTGCTTCCCTGATCAGCCCTGCTGCTAGCTTGTCAAGTGTGGAGGAGGGGTGGTCTGGTAACAGGGGATCTCCTCAGCTGAGCTGAGGCAAAGGCAAGCTCAGGGACTGGTGATCCCAGTTGCCCTATTGTCTTCCCATTTCCCCTGGAGTTCTGAGGCATGCCTGGATCCTAGTGCAAGGTTCCACCACCTCTGTGGCTCCTCTACTAGCCCTGAGGCACACCTAGGTCCTAGTGTGAGTTTCCACCACCCTGGGTCTCCTCTCCTTCTGGTTAACCTCTGCCAGAGTAAGAGGAATCCCCCTTAGCTATTTTCCTGGCCTCAGGTGTTATGAGACTGTTTGCCCCAACGGCTGTTTCCACTGATCCAGGATTTTTCTGGAATATTTTATGGTCCTTTCGAGATCAACAAGGGGTAGGAGAGAACATTTACCATTCACTCCACTATTGTGGCTCCCAGAAGTTCAAGTAGGTGACTTACAGATGTTTAGTCTGTGGGCTAAAAGTCTCAGGTGCTGCTGCAGCTGATATCTGGTGCTCAGTGGCTGTCACTCACTTGGCTCCGCTGGTCTCCTGCCCTGGGCTGCCACTCTGCAGTGCTGCTGCTGTCTGCGGCTGCCCTGGGATTTTCCCACTTGGCCACCCACTGTGGGACACACTTTGCTATGTGCTGTGGTCTCACTCCTGTGGAACAGATCCTTCCTGTTGACCTTCCAGTCTGTCCTGGGCTGTGAATCTGCCACAGTCTATCTCCTATTGGATTCTTCATCTCCAAAATTTGGTCAGATTCTCTTTTTAGAGGTATCTGAAGGAGTTTATCTAAGAACTTAGGTGAGTCATTGCTCTCACTCAGCCATCTTGCTCTGCCCCCCCAAAATCTCATTTCACTTTTCATCAATTTGTACAAGTATTTCCAGGTTTTTCTGAAATCTACCTGCTCATCATTTCTTATGGAACAATAGTATTCCATCACATTCATATACCACAGTTTGTTCAGCCATCCCCTACTTGATGGACATCCCCTCAATTTCCAATATTTTACTACCATGAAAAGGTATGGTATAAATATTTATGCACATGTAAGTCCTTTTCCCTTTTTTATGATCTCTTTGTGACAGATATAGTAGCGGTATTGTAGGATCAAAAGGTATGCACAGTTTGGTTTCCTCTTAGGCATAGTTTCAAATTGCTCACCAGAATGATTGAATCAGTTCTCAACTCCACCAATAGGGAATTTTCCAACATCCTCTCCAACATTAATAATTTTCCTTTTTGTTTTTTGGGGGTGTCATATTGGCTCTATTTCAGAGTTACTTTAATTTACATTTCTCTCAAAATCTCAAAGGAATTTAGAGCACTTCTACATATATATCTTTAGATAGCTTTAATTTATACATCTGAAAACTGCCTGTTCATATCCTTTGACCACTTAGCAATTGGGGGAATGACTTGTGTTCTGATAAATTGGATTCAGTTCTCTACATATTTGAGAAATGAGGCTATTATCAGAGACACTTGCTGTAAAGATTGTACCCTAGCTTTCTGCTTTTCTTCTAATATTGGCTGAATTGGTTTTGTTTGAAACAAAGCTTTTCATTTAATATGATCTAAATTATCCATTCTACATTTTATAATGCCTCTTTTGTTTTGTCATGAATTCTTCCCCTCCTCATGGATTATGGGTGGATTATTCCTTGCTCTTCTTATTTCATTGTTTCATTGTCCATGATACCTTTTAGCAAAATGTAGTTTCCTTTATTATCTCTTCTATCTTTTTCTTTTACTTTGTCTAAGATCAGAATTACTACTCCTAACTTTTTTTTGGTTACTTCAGCTAAAGCATAATATAGATTCTACTACAGCTCCTTACTTTTACTCTGTGTGTGTCTTTCTGTTCCAAGTACATTTCTTGTAAGCAACATATTGTATGATTTTGTCTTTTGATCTACTTTGCTATCTGCTTCCATTTTATGGGAGAGTTCATCCCATTCATATTTACAGTTATGATCACTACCTGTGTATTTCATTCTCTCTTATTCTTCCTCCTATCTGTCCTGTCCTCTGCTCTCACTCTTTCCCTCCTCACCAGGGTTTTGCTTCTATCTATCTCTCCTCTGATCTGCCCTCCCTTCTGTCAGTTCTTCCCACCCCCACCCCACTTAATCTCTTCCTTTCCTGTCAGGTAAGATAGATTTCTATATCCATCTGGTTGCATATATTATTACCTCTTTGAGCCAATACTGATGAGAGTAAGGTTCAAGCAATGGCAATCACCTCTTCCCCATCTTTCCCTCCACTGTAATAAGTCTCTCTCACCTTTTCATGTGTGATAATTTACCCCATTCTACCTCTCCCTTCCTTCTACACCCACTGTACTCCTCTTTCTCATCCACTAATTTTTTATGTCATTCCCTCAAATACACCTTATACCCATACCCTCTGTCTATGTATATTCCTTTGTTCAAGTCATTTTTAAAATATGAATCCTCCTAATACTAATTATGAGGTAATTATGTATTAGGGTACTCATTTTTCTAGATAGAGATAATTGAAATTGAGAGGTTAGAGTCTTTACCTAAAACCACAAAAGGAAGCAGAAACATAAGCATCCATATTACAGACCTTGAGTGCTCAGACTATTAAATAACTCTCCTATTGCTTCGTGAAAGATGAAGGAATTGTAGATGAAACTTGTGACCACTGCAAGGACTTAATGGTGCAAAAATTCTCTAGACCTTACAGAATTTTTCCTGGAGGGTAATTTCTCCATTTCATGATAAGATATTTATACTATCTCTGTTCTTTCAAGTTGCTCAGTGTTTTATACAATCTCATTAATCCTCCCAATTTCCTTGAGAAGCCTAGAGGGAGGAAAAAATATATTATTTCTCTTTATTCTCAAGGGGAAAAAAGAGGCATAAACATGCCAAAAGATTTATCCACAGAAAAAATGCTACGTGGAAGTTGCGTCCAAGATTCTTGCTCTTCTGACTCATCATTGTTTCCTAAACTTTCTTTCTTTGTCTCTGTCTCTCTTTCTCTCTTAAATTTGGGAAGGGAACTTTGTGACTTTATTATGCACTGGAAAAGAGATAAACTTCAAAAAATAGTGAAGTATAGTGGAAAGATGGTTGAACTTGTAATCAGGGGAGAAATAATTTGAATGTAATTTTATCTTTTAATGGCTGTGTAGCCTTGAGTAAGCCACTTGACTTTTTTTTCAGAACCCTAGTTTCCACCTATGTAAAATGAAAATGATAATAACTACCTGGCAGAATTGTTATAATAATCAAATGAAATGTTATGTGCATGTATAGGGCTTTGCAAACCTTGAAGTATTATAAGAATATTAGCTATCACTAAATAACTATTAACAACACTGTCATAGCCATGGGTGACATCCCCAAAGACCTTGGAGGACTTAAAAAAATTCAAATATCTCCCTGAAAAGCAGACTAAATGCATTTCAACAATCATTCAGTAAGTCCCTTATATTTTTTCAGACACTGGAGATACAATGACCAAAAAAAAAGGGAAATCAATCAATCAATCACAGGGCTTAAATTCTCTGGGGGAAATATATAATATCTATTCTGGTAAATTGATACAAAGTATATCAGGTTAAGGTGGTTTATTAATATCCTGATTTTAGGATATGGAAATTCAAAGTGAAGGAGGTTATGTCTCTCTTTATCTATATCAGAGAATTAGTTCTAGGCATAGATGCAGGTATCCTAACCTCTCATTCATTAGCAGCATAAGCACATCAGACCATCACATCTGTGAGCTTCACAAATACTTAGCTTCACATTTTCTTGATACTTCAAGTACAACTTAGCAGAAGTAAGTTTCTTGAGGGTAGAGATTTTTAATTTTATCATCCAGTCCTATGGAAACAGGTAGGAGCCACTGTGGATAGAACATGGGACTTGGAGTCAGAAAGAACTGAGTTTAAATGTACTCAGACACTTACTAGTTGTGTGACCCTAGGCAAGTCAAGTGACTCTGTCTCAGTTTCCTCAACTGTAAAATGGAGATAATAATTACACCTACCTCACAGGGTTATTGTGAGGAGATAGGGAAGATAATATTGTTAAGGTGCTTTGTACCCTGCCTAGCATTGAGTCAATGCTTAATAAATGTTTGTTTCCTTCCCTTCCCCTTCTTCTCCACCCCCAATTCTCCGTTTAATGACTGATATTTAATAGGCATTTAATAAATGCTTGATGATTGATTAATTGTATTAAGACAAAATAAAATGAGAGAAAATACACACCCAAAGTACAGTATCAGGTGATGAAAATGTGTCTTTTAAGATAAATATTTGCTTTCAACATTTATTATACTTTATATATATATATGATTACAATAAGTTAGAATAATGCTTGCAGAATTTTGAACAACCACCTACCACTCCTTTTAAAAAATTATTTATTCATTTTTAGCTTTCAATATGCACTTTCATAAGATCTCGAGTTCCAAATTTTCTCCTCATCTCTCCCTTCCCCCAACCCCAAGACAGCACGTAATTTGATGTAGACTCTACATGTACATTAATACTGCACCTATTTTCATATTAGTCATGTTGTAAAGAAGAATTAGAACCAATGGAAGAAACCACAAGAAAGAAGGAACAAACGAAAAAAAAAGAGAGAGCAAATAATATGCTTCAATGTGCACTCAGAGTTCCTAGTTCTTTCTTTGGATGTGGACAGTATTTTCCATCATGAGGCCTTTGGAGTTGTCTCGGATCCTTACAGTGCTAAGATGGAATGTCTATCAATATTAGTCTTTGCACACTGTGGCTGTTACAGTGTATGGTGTTCTCCTGGTTCTGCTCACTTCACTCAGCATTAGTTCATTCAAGTCTTTCCAAGTTTTTCTAAAGTCTGACTGCTCATCACTTCTTATAGTCTGATAATATTCCATTGCATTTGTATACCACAACTTCTTCAGCCATTTTCCAACTGATGAACATCATCTCAATTTAAAATAATTTCAAAATAATGCTTAAAAAATATTCTGCAGTTGATAGAGAATGAGAAGGAGGCTTAGGGAAGCTACTAATATTGTTTACAAAAGCAAGTTAAACTCTTTATGATAACATTTTAAATACCAAAGCCTACCACTTGAAATATGTTTTCCTCTAGCTTACTAATATTTTAAATTGATTTGAGCCTATGAAATATCTCTGTACAATAAAGTCATTTGTGTGTGTACATGGACAGGTGTTATCATAAAGAGTTTAAATTGCTTCTATAAACAAGATAAGTAGCTAAGCCTCCTTCTCATTCTCTATCAACTGCAGAATTTTTTTTTTTTTTTGAGAAATGCTTTTCCAGAATTTTCCTTTGGCTAAATTGTTTTGTAGAAGATAATTGGCATATTTTTTTCACCTCCTTTTCCTTATACAATGACACACACAAAGGTTAGAGCAGCTGCCCGCCATTTGGTTTATAATTCCACCTGGGGTGTGTGTGTGTGTGTGTCGGGGGGGTGCTTTGGGGAGGGGGTGAAGATAGCATGAAAGGAAATGTTCACAGAGAACCACAGTGCCTCCTCTGTGACCTTCCCCTCCTACTCTTTGCAAACTTGTCTGGTTCCACAGCAGCTGACAAATTCTAAAGAAAGGAAGGTGGGGGCAGGGGGAGAAGAAGAAAGAAAGAAAGAAGCCCTCATGAGGGCATTTAGCACCTGTGAAAACAGCAGAGACCTGAGGATTTTCCGCCCTGTGGCAAACCTTCATTTGGTCTTTGTTTGGGTTTTCCTCAGACAGAGTTTTGTTTGTCCATCCTCTCTGGGCACCTCAGCTGTGACAGCTTGAAGGGGAGGCACTATTTGCTATTCATGCAAGGTGCAAAGAACAAATAGAGGAGATTGCTCCAGAGGCAGGGAAGCTCAGATGAATTTAGAGGAGGTGCCAGACCTTCCTTGAAGAAAGTGATTTCTGTTGTTTTTAGTATGTCTTGAAATATTTCCCCTGTGGCATCTTTTGACTCACCGAAAGAATTCTGAGCATCCCCTGGGGTCTCTATTGATTTTCCAGATGTGTCTCTTTAAGGTCCTCTCCCTTCCAAAGAAGGGGTGAGGGGAAAGAGTTAGTAGGGTAGAGGCACTTCCTTAACTGTTCATTAACACTTAGACCAGCTCTTCCTTCTCTAGTCTCCATTTTTAAATCAACTAGGGGTAAAAGCAGGACAACCCCTGCTGTTTTCCCATATGTAACTTATATTTGACTTAGAAATGCTGCAAAAGATTGACGACTCAATTTGAGGTTTAATCTTGAGATTAAAATGGCCAAATCTCTCCATTAACTTTCTTGAATTCTTGGGGTGAGTCTTGATTGTTTAATTCCTAGCATTTAGGTCACTCTTTATAGTATGCATTAGACCCATGGATTTCAGATGCTCTAATGTTTATGCCTGTTGAGGGGCCCTACCTAAACCACTGGGGTATCAGCGTGTCATGAAATGTAAACCTCCAGGCTTCCTAATATTATAGACTTGCCTTAAAAGCTAGACTCATGCTTTCAGTCAACCAGTGAATTTATAGTACAAATAAATTCATTCTTCCTGTTTGTTTGCAAATGAGCAACCTTATTCTCCTGAGTTCTGGAATTGTAATAAGAACAACAGAAGGGACGATCAGCTAATGTTTAGTATCCATATGCTTCATTAAAGTGACCAGATGTCCTGATTTAGGCAAGACAATCTAAGATTTTGATTTCCTGTCTCTCTTGACATTACATGCCTCAAAATGTTCACTAGGAACAGATTTTTGGATTGCTCTGTCCCTTTATTATTCCTCACTTTTAAAGAAAAATCCATACAAGTTAAAAGTCAGAAACACTTGTAGGTATTATAATTTGTAATTGAGAGAAAGGAGGTATATTTCATCTTGTTTGGAGATTCAGTTCAGTCTCAGTGGATTTTCCATTGACCTCAGTAGAGGTAGCTGCAGAAGTAAGTTGTCTGAAGGTAAGGTTCCTTATTAAACTTGAGGTCAGGTAACTAGGTGGCATACTGGATAGAGCACCAAACCTGGATTAAGAAAACAACTCTTTCTAAATTCAAATCTGGCCTCAGATACTTCCCAAGTGGCTGACCCCCGGGAAAGTCACTTCACCCTGTTTGCCTCACTTTCCTCATCTGTCAAATGAGATAGAGAAGGGAAATAGCAAAGCACTCCAGTATCTTTTTCCAATAAAACTCTAAATAGGGTCATGAAAAGTTGAGCACAACTGAACAACAAACGTGAGGACTGCTCAGTGGTAGAGGAGGCTTTTCTCACTTCTACAACCTCCATGGTAAACAGCCAATCCCAAGGAGTATAGAAAGATAGCATGTTTTCACCAGTTGGTACATACTAGCTGTATGATTCTGGGCAAGTCACTTAATTTCTCACTTTTCTAGAAAGCTACCTAAGAATAGAGAAAAGTTGCAGAGAAAGTGTTGATCTTCAATATTAGCATCTTTTTACCTGGGAGTTTCTTTTATCAGTTCCCATCCCTATTCTTCTTTCCCTGGTTTTAATCATCCAGCCAAAATCTTGCATGGGTGAAAATTGTTTCCTAGTACCTTTGCTGACTCTATTTCTGCCTTCATTCCCTTGTAATGCTAATGTCCTCTACCATTCTCCCTCCATTTTATTCGTATCTCTATAGCTCTTCCTATGTACAAAGACATTCTGGATGAAATAGAAATACATCTGGCCGATCTCAAAAACTTGCACTGAAGGACTTCTTGATCTTTCTATCTACCCTCTGAAATGTGTTGTCTCTCCAGTTTGAGTGTAAGCCCCTTGAGAGCAGGGATTGCTTTTTGTTTCCTCAATTACTCATATTAAAGGGGAGACTGGTCAATGAAGGCCCAGTCCTAAATCTTACCTCTCTCTATGTCAGACTATAAGTCCATATTTTTTTATTGTTTGCTGTCAGTTTACTTCATGATGAAGAAAAGGCCTTGGGTGGCTGTTGAGACAGAACTGAGAATACAAGCAAAAGGCCTCAGAGTAACTTGTTCTCTTTTCCTTCCTGGTGTGTTCATCCTTCGTTGCCAAAGAAGATCATGCCATCAGAGAAATAATGACATGACTTGCACTTGACTTTGTTTTGAGTGAGGGAGGGCTGTGCAGGTCATCAGCCTCACTTCTCCTCCAGGGCCATTTGAATCCAGTGACCAGATATTCATCAGGATGACTGGAGATGACCCAGGATGAGGCAATTAGGGTTAAGTGATTTGCCCAAGGTCACACAGCTAATGAGTGTCAAGTGTCTAAGGTGAGATTTGAACTCAGGTCCTCCTGACTCCTGCACTAGTGCTCCATCCCCTGTACCACCTACCTGCCCCTCCTTCCTGGCGGAAGAGATCTTGAATTTGGGGGAGAGATCTTGAATTCTGCCCACCTTGGCCATTGCCGTGGCCCTCCACACATACTCCAGCTGTTGTTTTTGCCTCCTGCTTAGGTCTTCTTATCTTTGGTTCAGGACTCTTTGAGATTCTGAAAGGGAGTCAATACTAGCATTTTCTTGCTATTGGATGTAATGAAGAGCACTGCTCTGAGGAAAGACCCTTTGGACAAAGTATAATCATGAATCCACTCAAAAGCAAAGGGAGTAACTACTCCCCTGTTTCTGTGATGCTACATTCAGAAGTGAACTTGTTGGGATAAAATGTTTATAACAACTGCTTGAAGGTTGGGCCAACTCTCTCCAGGAACAAAGTTGGCAGAGAGGAGAGGGTGCCCCATGCAGTTGGAATGTTCAATTCAGGTGGAACGTTTTGTGGGGTGGTGGTCATAATCTCAATCAAGGACATATTTGACATAGACATGACTAAAAGAGGTAAGAATGGAAATTATATTATGCTTAAAAAGGTACCACAGAAAGTAGAATAATGTCAAATATATATATATACATACATATATATGTATATGTATACACATATACATACATATGATGTATATATGGATATATAAATACATAGGTGTGCATGTTTACATACACACATAAACACATATATACTCATATACACATATATATAGGAACTATGCATGTGTGTGTGTGTGTGTATAAAATCTTAGCAACTAAGGACTAGGTGACAAAAGTGTAATATCTTGGGACTTCGGTATGTCCTTTTTGGTTCTAGATAAATATAATAATAAAATGAACAAGAAAGACATTAAGAACAAGAATTTTTTTTACAGAAGTTAAATAATAAAAGTTAGATACTTGTATGTTGAATGGAATTCATAAATTTTCTCAGTTTTGCAAGGCACCATTATAAAAACTGACCACATGTTGGGTTCATTATAACCTCATGACCAAGTGCAGAAAAGTAGAAATATTTAACACATTATTTAATGACCACAGCACAGTAATATTATAATAAATAAAGTGAATTTGGATAAAAGTTTCAAGAATAATAAAGAGTAAATCATATAATTGTACAAAATATTAGGCTCAAAGAACATGTCTGATAATTTCACCAAAGAAAATAGCAATAATGGGACAATATAATAGGACTTTTGAGATATTACCTAAGAAGTTATTAAAGGAATTAGGTAGAATGTATATCTCTAAATAGTTTCATTAGCAAAAGATCAATAGCTTGGACATACAGTCCAAAAAATAGTCTAAAAATCTAGAGAAGGAAAAAGAAAGAAAAATTCCCAAAAAAATTTAAAAAAGAAAGAAAATTTGAAAATTAAAGAAAAGATTAACAAAATTGCAACTCAAAACATGGAATTTATGAATAAAAGTAGTAGTTGTTTAAAAAAACTTTAGCTAATTTGATCCAAAAAGAGCCAAAATTTGTGGAAAAATTACAAAAACGCATCAAAGGAATATTATTAACACAGATGAAAAAAATAAAAGGAAATGTTCTGAATGCTTTTGCATAAGAATATGTCAAAAAACTGATAGCAAATAAAATGAATGACGATTTATAAAAAATACAAAATACTAAGAATAACAAAATGAAATAATTTAAATGACCAATCTTAGAAAAAAGTAATTGAATGATCCATAAAAGAATGTCTAAAGGAGTAAAATTAAAAAAAAAAACCAGTATCAACAAAATGAGATAAGATAGATTTAAGAGTGAACTTTAGCATATACTAACAATTGCTAACCAATAGTCACCAACAGTTGGAGACATATAGGAGCCCTGTATGTGATAGGACCATTCAGATTGCCAGTCTTGTTTCTATTTTAGCCTTCTAGTCATCATTTTGGGAAGCAACTCCTGTGAAGAAGGTGTCAGCTTTTCACCAACCAACAAACCAACCAATTTCCATACCTAAGGCAAGTGAGCTAATTCTCATTGAAATAGCAAGGTACCCTAGGAAGCAGCTCTTCCCAGGAAGATTAAATCACTTCTTGACTATCATTTTTTCTCATACTCTGATGGAGGTACCTAATAACCTTGAACCCATGAGCCTTAGGAATAGCAATGCATGTAGCTTAGTGCCCTCAGCCATCATCTAGAGGGGAAGCAACCTTTTTGGAGATGCAACCTGGCAATTGCTTCTACAAGACATGGTAAACTTAAAAAAAGATAGTTATCTACTATGAAGGGCCTATGAATGAAGATGCTATCCATATCCAGAGAAAGAACTGATAAATAGAAGTATGTGTAGTGTAGTTTTACATATATGCACACATTTATGTCAAATGGTAGCCTTCTCTATAGTAGATTGGGGAGGGAGGGAGAAAAAAAGAGTGGATAGCAGAGAAGATAAGAAAACTTAGAAGGAAACAGAAAAGCAGGATAAGTTTGAAAATGATTTATTATATATATATGTTTTAAAAATACAAATAGTTGGAAATAGAAATTCATGGTTTTATATTGGATCATTTTTATGTTGAACTGTGCACATGGAAACGATATTTTTTGTTTTTATGGTTTTGTATTTAAGTTCAAAATTAATAATAAAAAAACAATGGCTTTGTGGAAGTAGTAGGATATAAAAGAAACACTTAAGTAATTAGCCTTTCTGAACATTACTAACAAAATGCTAGAAAAAGAAATTCCTCTTAAAATAACTATAAAACATGTAAAACATCTGTATGTGTTTAAATTTCTACAAATATATAAGCAGAATAGATGTTCACCAACACATCCTTTGACCTAATGGACCAAAGGAAAGGACTAGATAGTTCTCAATAATAAAAAAAAGAAACCTATCAGCAACCATATAAAAACAATTCAAATCACGAACAACATGAATAATTTAAAGTAAAACAATTCTGACCTTTCTCTTCATATCCATCAAATTGACAAATATGATAAAATACCTTTAGCAGTCCTTTTTTTGTAGTACCAATTCAGAAGAAAATGGGAAAGGGTGGCCATCATCTGAGGAATGCTGAAAGAAATATGGCATGTGGATATAGTAGAACTATTATGGGGTACAGGAAATAGCAAAAAGGAAACCTTCACAGAAACGTGGGAACAGTTGTAAGATCTGATGCAAAGTGAAGTGAGCAGAACCAGATAGACAATTTCTTCATTGACTGTGGTACTGTTGAGGAAAACACGTTGAAAGACTTAAAACTCTACTCAGTGCAATGAGCAAGCATGATTCCAGGAAGCTAGTGAAGAGGCATGCTTTGGACCTTTTAGTCACGCAAGAGACCTAAAATTTTAGACAGGATCAATTTATGAAATTATTGATTATACTTATTGTTACAAGACAGGGTTCTTATTGGGAGAAGAGGGCATTTTGGGAGATGGTGTGTATGTGTGTGTGTGTGTGTGTGTGTGTGTGTATTGATAGTGATGCAGAAAAAGAAGAATCAAGAAAATATTTTAAAATGCACAAGAGAAAGAAGGAAATCGAAGGGACAGATGCAGACAGGGCAGTGTTAGTACCATTATGTTATTTTAACATGTAGCTTAAAAATGCCAACCTGTTCTGGGATTTATGCATGACACTTTTTCTTGCTCTACATTATATATAGAAATGCCCATATTTGTTGATATTTCTCTAGTTAATAATAAGGAAAGAATAAAATCCCTTCCCCCATGTTATATCTTAATATCTCAGGTGAACTTTAAATGTCATCTGAAAATAATTTTTCTTAAATGTGTTCTACTTGAAATGGCTGTGGATATTTGAATAGCTTAAAGCCAAACCACTTTAACTTGTTCATTATAATCAAAGTACTGTGGCATGCATATAAATTAGTTATACATAAATAAAGTAATGTGTGTATATGTGCATATATGTCTGTGTGAAAGAGATAGAAAAAGAGAGAGGGAGGAAAAAGAGAGAGAGAGAGGGAGGGAGAGACAGAGAGATAGAGAGAATGTGAGTGTGCAAGGTATATTCAAGAGATGAGATTAGAACAATTAATAGAAAATGAATACTTTGACATTACATGAAATTACAATTTAATACTTTGAAAGGGGCATAACTAAGATGGTGGAGCAGAAAGACGCATATACTCTAGTGCTTCCCACAGAGCTCACAAAATAACTGTAAAAATAACTCTCAACAAAATCTAGAGCAGCAGAAACCACAGAACAACAGAGTAAAAGAGGTTTCCAGTCAAAGGTAACCCAGAAGGTGGACAGGAAAGGTCTATCTCACAAGAGGAACAGGACTTGAACAGACCTCCTGGCAGAGTTCCTAGAAGGGAAGGTCCCAGACATCTCAACCCACAAGTGACAAAGAAAACTCCAAAGGTTAGTGGGGGAGGGCTTTCCCAGCTGGGCCAGAAGGAAGAGAGGTTTCTCCAGCAGTAGCCCTAGGTGACAGCAGAGGCCATAGCAGCAGACTGTAGGCAGCTACAGAGGCCAGGAAGCAACCTGGATTCATTGTTCAGGCAGCCCAGCTTAAATCCTCTGGGGGTAGGAAGTAGCTAATCTAAACTGCAGCCCTGAGTGATGGCCCTGCCCCCACTCGAAGCCCAGGAGAACCAAGCATCTGAGTCTAATCTCTTGACAAAGGATTCAGAAGTTAAGGCTTTCCCAGAAGTCTGGGAAAATGCCCAAAAAAGGGGGAAAAAATTAAGACCATAGAAGGTTACTTTCTTGGTGAACAGGTGTTTCCTCCCATCCTTTCTGATGAGAAAGAACAAGGCTTACTGTTACAGGAAGTTAAGACCCCTGTCTCCAGGGCCTCCAAAGTGAACTTAAATTGGCCTCAGGCAATAGAAGAGCTTCAAAATTGAGTTAGCAGATTGCTAAAGGAGAACCAAAAAAATGCTGAGGAAAATAACACCTTTAAAAAGAGGCTAACTCAATTGGAAAAAGAGGTCCAAAAAGCCAATGAGGAGAAGGAGGCATTGAAAATCAAAATTAGTCAAATGGAGGAGAAGGTCCAAATGCTCACTGAACAAAACAGTTCTCTGAAAGAGAGAATTGAGTTCATGGAAATGAATGATTATGAGATAAACCAAGCAGTTAGAAAACAAAACCAAAAGTCTGAAAAAATAGAAGACAATGTGAAACATCTCACCGGAAAAACAACTCACCTGGAAAACAGAACCAGGAGAGACAATTTAAAAATTATGAGACTACCTGAAAGTCATGATAAAAAAAAAAGGAGCCTAGACATTATATTCCATGAAATTATCGAGGAAAACTGTCCTGATGTTCTAGAACAAGAGGACAAAATAAATATTGAAGAATCCACTGATTACCTCCTGAAAGGGACCCGAAAAGAGAAACTCCTAGGAATATTGTGGCCAAATTTCAGACTTCCAAGGTCAGGGAGAAAGTACTGCAAGCAGCTAGAATGAAACAATTGGAGTATTATGGAAATACAATCAGGACAACACAGGACCTGGCAGCTTCAACATTAAGGGATCAAAGGGCTTGGAATAGGATATGTCAGAAGTCAAAGGAATTGGGATTAAAACCAAGAATCACCTACCCAGAAAAACTGAGTATAATACTTCAAGGGAATAAATGGTCATTCAATGATATAGCGAACTTTCAAGTATTTGTGTTGAAAAGACCAGAATTGTATAGAAAATATGACTTTCAAACACAAGAATCAAGAGAAGCTTAAAAAGGTAAACAGGAAAGAGAAATCATAAAAGACTTTCTAAAGCTGAACTGTTTACATTCCAACATGGAAAAAATATTTATAACTCTTGAGACTTTTCTCAGTATTTGGATAGGTGGGGGAATTGTACACACACACACACACACACACACACACACACACACACAAGACAATACAGGCTGTGTTGAATCAGAAGAGATGATATCCACAAAAAAGATATAAAATTAAAATTAAGGGGGGAGGGAGGAAAATACTAGGATAAAAAGGGGAGAAATGGAATAGGACAGACTATAACTCATAAAAGAGATAAAGAAAAATCTTGTTCAATGGAGGAGAAAAGGGAGAAGGGGAGAGGAGGAAAGTGAAGCTACTCTCTTCTCATGTTGCTTAAGGAGGGAATAACATGCTCAATAAATTTGGTATGAAAATCTACCTGTATACTACAAGAAAGTAGGGGAGGAGGCAACACGTGGTGTGAGGGGAATGATAGAAGGGAGGGCAAATGGGGAAGGGAGTAACTAGAAATAAATACTTTTGGGAGGGGACAAGGTCAAACGAGGGAATAAAAAAATAAGGGGGAATAGAGTAAGATAGAGGGCAATATAGTTAGTATTATGCAACATGATTATTAGGGAAGTCTTTTGCAAAATGACACATATATAGCTGTATTGAATTGCTTACCTTCTCAGTGGGAGGGAGTGAGGAAAAGAAGGTAGAATTCAAAGTATTAGAAATGAATGTTGAGAATTGTTGTTGCATATAACCGGTAAATAAGAAACACAGGCAATGGGGTATAGAAATTTATCTTGCCCTACAAGAAAAGAGAGAAGATAGGGATAAGGGAAGGGTGGGGTGTGATAGAAGGGAGGGCTCATTGAGGGAAGGGGTTATCAGAATGCAAGTTATTAGGGGGTGGGGGCAGGGGAGAGATGGGGAAAAATATTGGGCATGTTACAAAGTGATGTAAAAGCAATTGGTATTAAAACAATTGACTGAATTAATTAATGAGACTAAATCAGATATATCTTTAGTTTGGGGAAATGAATTTTCGTCTAAGTCTCCTAGAGGCAGGTAACATTGGGCAAAATTTGTCATTGATGGAAAAGTTAAGGTTTTAATGGTAAATTTGATTTTATGATTGTTATTTAAGCAGGAACTAGAACAGGTATAGAAAGGCATGTAAGCCAGTTAAGACTTGCCTCAAAAGATGTTCCTTAGCCAACATGAAATTATAGTCATATCTGAAACCTGATTATTGGAACTTGCTAGTTTAAGATGCTTTGGGACTATTAAGTCATTGTTCTTCTGAGTCTCACCCCAGGTATAGATACTGGTGATGCCTGTGAGATGCTGGTATGAACTGAAAAAGGTGAGCTCATAGGAAGGGTGGGAGAGTGAGTGTTCAGCCTGGGTTGAGGTAGAATTCTCTTGAGTCAACTTCTACATTTACACCTGGCAGACTCTAAGCCTCACTGAATGCAAGTTGACAATCTACTCCTGCCTGGAACTCATACGAAGTTGGGGAGATATTGTTATCCTGCAATTTTCCTACTCTCAGTGGCAATTTCCTATAGTCAAAAGGTTTGTAAGCTTAATACCAGATCTGTTAAATTATAGATTATTGGTAGGGGAACATCTGAGGTCAAGTCTAAAATCAAGCTATTAGGCTTAGGACTTTACACCAACAACAATGTTAGGGTCCTTTAATTTTTAGTGATACTGTGGAGACAATTAGGTCAAGGGCTCATGAAGTTAGCATACATAATTATTATTTGTGTCTCAGCTGGTTAATGTTTAAAAAAAATCCATTTGTGGTCTATATTGTAACTGCTTTAAAAGAAATATCACCTGATCAAAAGTTGGAATTGTGATATGAACTGTGTTAAAAATGAAAAATAAATTTAAAAATAAATGAAACAAAATAAAGTAAGAAAAAATACTTTGAAAGATTTTCACATTGATTTTTATGATAAGTTTTTGTTGGGAAAGTTGAGTCATTTTGTCCCCAATTTACAGATTAGGTAATTGAGAAGTTTGTTTTCCTAAATCCTAGTCTGTTGTTCTTTCCAATGTGATCCTCTGGTCCTTCAATTTCTTTAGAACTTGGACTACTGTCCCCAGGATCCTGGGACCTGAAAAGTAAGCTTCCATTTAATCTTGCCTGGAGCAAGAACACCATTATTCTCAGGCATCTTCAATCTCTGACATTTCCACCCTGCCCTTTTCTAAATCTAGCTTCCTTCTCTACGTTGTCTTCCTCTATTCAAATTTACAGGCTGTATCCATCTTGTTTTTATTTGTATTTACAGTTCTTAGCATAGCATTTGGTGTGTAGGAAATGCTTAAAAGTTTTTTATTCATTCGTTTAACCAGAAGCACTCTATACCTTAGGAGCTGGTCCGTGAGAGTGGACATGGACATAAAATTCATTACCCTACAGCCAACCTGGTAATGAATGAACCTCTCTGGACTTAGTTTGGAGGGTCCTTCTTCAAGGGACCTGAACTTATGATCAAAGTCATTTTAACTTGGTAGGACCTTCTGGAATTTAAATCTTTCTTGCAGAGATTTAAGAGCCCAAGATCATCTCTAAGCAATAATGAAGAATCAAGGTCCTTTAGTGAGCCTAAACACCAAGTAGCTGATTTGACCTTCATTTCTTCAACATTAGGAACTTTTCTCATGGTTGGAATGTATATGTCCACATACACACATATATTTCTATTTTTTTATGGAGAATGTATAGTTATGTATATATTACATATGCATGTATAAATATATACATACCCACATATATGAAATGTGTTATATAGCTAAAGTGGTATGTGTGTTTGTGTTCTAGGTACAGCGGGAAAAAGGGGTTTAAATAATTACTAATAGCATGGATACTTTCAAATTTCATAACAATTTACACATTTTCAAAGCATTTTCACACACAGCATCCTATTTTTAAAAAATAAGTTTTCATTGAATTCTTTCCATTTACTTTTCATGATAATCCTGTGAGGCAAATTGCATAGTTTTAAAATCCCAAATTTACAGATTAGGAAACTGAGAACCTAGGTTTGGTTCAAAGGTCTCCCTCAATCCCTCAATCCTGCTCTACCCCCCAAATAAAAACTCTCCCTTGTAACAACAAATTTATTCATTGGTCATGTCTGAAATGTAGTTTTCCTTCTACACTTGAAACCTATCATTTGTCTGCCTCAAAAGATGAGAAGCTTGCCTCATCACTGATCTTTTGGAGTCAGGATTAGGTTTTGCATTGATCAGAGTTCTTAAATCAGACATATGAAATACATTCATACTTATGTGCACATCCACATATGCATACATTCATACAGACATGTATATATACCAAAGTCTACTTAGCATAATGGATAGAAAACTGGTCTTGAAGTCAGGAAGCCTGAGTTCAAATTCTGCCTCTGATCATATTGGCTATATGTCCTTGGGCTAGTTACCTAATCTGTTGATGCTCTAGACAGCGCTCAAAGACTATAGATCACAGAGAAAGTAATGTGCCTTCAACTTAATTGTACCACTTGCAGTAGCAGAAGGACTTTCCTCACTCAGGGGTTCCCTATGTCTGTGAAATCACATTCTCCTTTCTCTCTCTCTCTCTGTCTTTCTCCCCACACCTGTCTTTCTCTCCTCTCTCTTTTCCTCTCTCTTCTCTCTGTGTCTCTGTTGCTCTCTATGTCTCTGACTCTCTGTCTCTATTTGTCTCTTTCTCTTTCTCTCCATCTCTCTTTGTCTCTCATTCGCTCTCTCTCTGTCTCTATCTCTGTGGCTCTTTCTGTGTGTGTGTCTTTGTGTCTCTGTCTCTCTGTCTCTGTCTCTTTATCTCCATCTCTCTGTCTCTCTCTGTCTCTCTCTCTCTGTCTCTCTCTGTGTCTCTCTCTCTGTCTTTCTGTCTCTCTCTCTCTGTCTCTCTCTCTCTCTCCCTCCCCTCCTCTCATATTGATTGTAACTTTGTGTAGAAAAATCCCCAAGGAAACTGTTTTCCAATATATCCGCATAGTTTTGTTGAAGCCACTCTCATAGTACCACGTACTATTCTTTCCATGTCTGCCATATTTCACCCTTTCCTAACAACTTTTTGATGTAGATTTTCCAAGCATTTTCCAGATTCTCCATTTAATTTTGCTCATAATTTTTGTTATTGAATGGGGAATATATGAGAAAATATATGTCTTGGTGAATTTATTTGATTTATCAAAGACAAAGTTATGGAACTATTTCTGCTTTATGGGAGCGTAGCATGGAATTACAAATAATGAAAAAAGAAAATTTAGTTTCAAATTATATCTCCAGTATTTACCATTTATGTCACCATGGTCAAACACTTAAATATCTGGGAGCCTCAGTTTCCTTATTTGCAAAGTGGATAATAGTGCCTAAAGTTTTCTCACCTTCTCCATTGCTGTGCGAGGCAAAGAAGGTAATGTATATAACATACTTAGCACATTAGAAACACTATGTAGTCAGGTATTACCATTATTTTAAAAGCCTCATTTAATGGGAAGAAGACAGTCCTCATTATTGCTCAAGTATTGCTTCTACCTTTCAGAAGCTGCCATTGTGAAGAATTTTCATGGTAATGAAGTTTATATTTATGAAATTCACTCCATATTTTGAAATGAATTCCTCTTAATCCAGATGGGCCCTTCAGGGTAAGATATAAATGAATATGTCTGAGAATCCAGTTAGATGAAACTATCCACATTGGGGGAAAAATGGAGCAATCAACCCAGACATGTGAAAATGATACAAATGGAAACCTGAAAACTATTTTATGAGACCACATAGTGGAAGGAGAACAATGGACCAGAATTCCATGGATATGAATAGTATTTTTGCTTCTATCTCTGTTATATGACATGAAGCAAATCATTTAACCTTACATTCCTCCCAGGGATGCTTCATGATGTAGTTCTTCATAATTTCACATAAAATTCATGGGGATAAATGAAAACAATTCATGCTCTTCTTTGACCTCTTAAATAAATCCAAGATGGCAGCATCATTTAATCCTTCGTATACACTCCTTCAAGGTACTGGTCTTATAAAAAGAAGTGAAATACAACACTTCTCCTTGCCTGGGGTATGTTTGCATGAGCTAGAAATCCCCCCAGCACACACTTGCTGGGAATATGTTTCACATCTGGCCCAAGTCGGGAAACTGGGTGGGTTTTACTTTCTGTAGTTGAGTGGAAAAAATGTTGTGTAAGATGCTGGCCATACATTCTGTGGACAGATTGTCATGGAATTCGGTAATAACTTTCAGTGCCCCAGATATTTTCCATTGGTTCTATTCCTTATCACAACTCATTCAGTTTACTCTGGGTATACTTATTTTAGGCACCTTTCCAGAACTGGCTCATTATATTAAATTATTAAATAATCCCATGGTTTAGGCAGCAAATTTTGACTCTCATGCTCTGTGTGAGCATCCTGTGTGACAAAACCCTTTTGGTTTTATTAGATCAGAGATGAAGAAACAGGTTACAAAGGTGGGTCCAGCCTCACAGGAGGCATCTTGTAAAAGGCACTAATCACTTATCATAATGCAATGTAGTCAAAAGAGCAATTCACAATACAGTGAACTGAACTTAGCAATATTTTTCAAAAATAATTCTGAGTTTATTTTCTGAAGCTTGCTATGATTAGTTTCTATTCCTGTTGGGTTTTTTAAAAGCTTGAATTACCTAGCCACTATTAAATAGGAAATCCATTTCTCCTTATTTCCATGACTGAAATTCTCAAGGAGATTAACACAAAGCAAAAGTTAACAAAAAGACCCAGGTTTCCCCTCATCATCTTTTTTCCTTTTAAACTTTTCTTTAGCTGATTAAAATATTGAGGGTTTTTTTTTTCTAGTTCTCCAGTAGTTTCAGGAAAAAAATAAGATTTTCAAAATATGATGTAACACTAGATGTTACTGGCAAGCAGCTATAAGGATTTGATCCTTTAATCAAGACTTGCTAAATGCCTCGGTTTGCAAATGGTTTATGAGTTAACCAGGCCTTGCCACACAAATCTGGTCTACTTTAATACAAGTTCAAGTGAGTTGCTATCCAGTAGAGAAAAACTTGTACATCACTGGCCGGAAACAGCTCAGTATTGCTGGCTTTGTGTGGAAGAGAAAGTCTGGAAATGTGTTTTAAAAGGCATTCGATCCATTCCTCTGCTTTTCTCTTAAACTCTTCCCTGTCTCCTGCTTCATTTAACATCAGACCCAACTTCTTCCAAGAGGACAGACAGGCAGGCACAGGGTTTGGGTCAAAGCCAATTCTCCTCCAACATGGTTGTGCCCATACTACATTCATAACTCTAATGCTCTTTCTGGCCTCAGAACAAGAATTCTAGCCTTTCTTGCTGGGGAGGACTGGGGTGGGTGGTTCAGTTAACAGTCAATAGTGCTTCGACAGCACCACCATCAGGCTGAATTCGTTAACTCACAAAAGGAAGCTTCATCTATTAGGCTCTCCATTGCTCCTGGGACATTTTTAACTACTGTACTCTGCCATGGTTCTCAGGGCATGTGTGTAGGTTATCCTGGCAGAGAGAAAAGATAGGTTTTTTTCTTGGTTCCTCATCTCAAGAGAAATGTTACAAGAGTTTCTGATCACAGGACAGGAAGGTGGTGAAAAGTATATTAGGATTTGTTCTTTGGGCTTTTCTCTAAACCTCAAAGTATATTTTGCCTGTTTGTTTTTTTAGATTAAACAGTCTTACCTGGCCCAAATGAATTGAGAGGAGGAAAACATTACCAAATAGTCCCTTCTGCTGATTGAATTGTGGTATGTATTTTAACAATTTAATCACTTGTAATCAACTTGGTTGTTTAGGGGATGGTCTGATGTACGGATAATCCACACTTCACTTTTTTCCTCTTGATTTTTGCAATGTGGCCATTCCATTAATGCATTAGCATCTTAACAAGTATGATGGAGTAAGAAGGGTAGGGCTAAGGAATGAAGGAATAATCAGTGCTCTCAATTTGATAGCTACTTTGTTAGCAGATGACATGGAAAGAAGTTGAAATTCACGGTTTACATGAGAGTTTTAGATAATTTGTGTTTTATTTACCGATCTCATCTCTAAATATAATAACCTGAAACCTATAATTAGCTTGAAAATGGCACTTACATGAGGCTGCAATGCTTACAATAAAATATAAAAGCCAAACAGAGAATTCAAATTTTTTTTATCTTCTATATTTTATGAATATTTGATAGTGATGTCATAGAAATATTAAAGCCTATTCTAAGTCTCATGAAAATGTCAAGGATTTCTTAAGAAATGATTGGTTTTTTAAAATTATTAACTTAAAGGTTTAAGTGGATGGCTTATTCACACACACAAAGGTTTTACTTTTTTCTTCCTTTTGAGAGAAATGGGTCCTTGTCATTTCTTCCCTGAAAATATTTTTAGAAAACTTTTTCTAATATAGTACGCTACTTTTTTTGTCTCAGAAACAAAAGTAGTTAAAGAGAATGCCATTTTCCTGGTCATGGCAGATAAAAGGTCTATTGCAGCCTAGCTACTTTTCATTCGCCTCTGTCCTTAGCTCTTTTCTCTTCTTACCTTTCCTAGTGTAGGACTGAAAAAATTATTAGTTTGAACAATGTACCTTTGACTTCATGGGGAGGTACCCATAATAGAGATTGGATATGCAATACCTCCTTGGTCCTTCTTCTCTTGGCATTAAAAGTACTTAAAGAACTTGAAAGGAAATATGATCTTGAATACAAAAACAAAACATAGGAAAAAACCAAATTAATGAACAATAACCATAAATCTCATGTAAATCCTCCTCCCCACTATTGGTCTCTCAGAAATTCTCTGATATAGTATTTTTTCAAAGGTAAAATCAAGACCATGTCAATGCCATCTTTTAAAGCATGTATAAATTCTGTTTGACATTGCCACCAATTAACTCTATCGCTGCTTTTTAATGAGGTCTACAGCATGGTATTATGTTTACAGAGCCAGCATTGTAACGACAAAATCCTGGGTTCAAATTCTGCTTCTGGTATAGCTTGGCTATTTGACCCTGAGCAAGTTACACAGGTTCTCAGTGCTCAAGTTTCTAAGTTGCTGAGAAGGTACCAACTTGCATTGGTAGAGGTAGTTTCTTCTTCTAGGAGTGCCTTATAAAAATGAAATCACAGGTTCATCCCCTATTCTTTTTCTTTTATAAATGAGGAGAGTGGCAATCTCAGAAACTGATGGAGTTGTTGTGGAGAGGGAGGTAGAGGACCAGAAAACTAGATGCTAGCATGAGATCCATTTGTTTAGAATAACTATGCAAGGGAAGGTAGGGAATAATGTTGGTAAATATGGTAAGAGATGGAAAGGGCAAAAGACACCATAGCAGAATTATCCCATGATGGTGCATATTGAAAATGGATATTATATACTGATATTGTACATTATTCACAGATGGGACCTTATTAGTCAACTAGACCAGTTCCTCCATTTTACAGATGAAGAAATCTGGAATCATCCAGGTTACTCCAGCTTACACAATAAACAGTACAGAGGGGAATCAAATTCAGGTCATCTGAATCCAAATCTAATAGTTTTTCTTTTGCAACATGTTGTTTCCTAATCTGCTCTATTGTGTTTTGTGACTAAATTAATTTTTATGTCTAGCTTTAACAACTAAAAACTGATAAGTTATCTCTTCCAAACTGGTCAAAACCTTCCCACCCCAGCCCTGAACTTTCTGAATTCAGTCAAGTCCCTTCTGTGGGAACGGCAGCTGTGTGGTACAGTCAATGCAGTGCCAGACTGGAGTCAGGAAGATCTGAATTCAAATTTGGCCTCTTACACAATAACTGTGTGATCTTGGCTCAAGTAATTTAACCTCTATTTGCCTCAGTTTCCTCATCTGAAAAACAAAGATAATAATAGCACTTACCTCCCAGCATGTTGTAAGGGTCAAATGAGATATTAATTATAAAGCTCTTAGCAAAGGGCCTGGAACACAGCAAGCAATAAGTGCTATATGGATGTAAACTATTATTGTTACATGAATGGAAACCTACCTATTAGCCAGAGGAAAAAAGAGTAAGAATTAGGACACCAAGATTACAGTTTGAGTTATATCCACTTTTGTAGATTCACATTCATCATATTAAAATGAGGAAAGCAATATTTCCCTTCTCTCTCCTGGGTGACACTTTCTATTTTAATGGAAACTTTCTAGAGCAGTAGGTATTTTTTGGGGGACAGTATACCCTTTTGATGTCCCTCAAATTATATTTGCCAATAGTCCTGCTTTTGGTAAACAGAATTTTAAATAATTAAAGTAGCTAGCTAGGTGGTGTAGTAGATAAAGTTCTGGGCTTGGACAGGAAAACCTAAATTCACATCTAGCCATAGACATTTATTAGCAGTATGACCTTGCACAAGTCATTTAACCACTGTTTGCTTCATTTTCCTCAACTATAACATGGAGATAATAATAGCATCTATCTCCCAGGATTATTACGAAGAGATATGAGATAACATTTGTAAAGAGCTTAACACAGTGCCAGGCACATAGTATGAACTATATAAATGCTAATTATTATGATTATGTTGATTATTAATTCATTGTGCCTGTCATTTTAAGAGGTCACCAAAAGCTGAGTATTTTATTGGTTCTGATAGGAAACTACAAGAAACTATTTTTCCCTAAAATTAACTGTTTCATAAATTGGTTCAGCCTCTCTAAATTTCAAAAGTTGTAGTCTGATCTTCTTCTGAATCACGTATGGATGGATGAAGGGCGTGAGCTGGAGAACAACAAAAAAGGTGGGAGTGGAATGTGACTAGCAATGCTGGCAGCTAAAGGGTTAACATTATGCTCCTTAGCAATCCTAAATCACAATTAGACTACATGGAGTGCTGAGTCATGGAAAATGTTCTTCAGATCATATTTCTGATGAACAGTAACCAACAGTAACCTTGGAAGAATATTATGCTCCATAAAAGTATTACAGAATCATAGAAATGAAAGGTGAAAAATGTTCTCATACAGCATTGGGTTATGTGGCACATTCTTAGTCTGTACAGAAATGTTCCCTGCAGCAAACTGTTTTCTTATTTGCCCTATTTTTTTTTTAATTCTTTAATGGGATGGCTTATCTATTTAGTCTAATAGATGTCTATTCATAGTCTAAAAAATGTCAACAGAAAAATATCCTTTTCTTAATGTCATACTGTAAGAGAGGTCTGAATGGGAGCCTTACTTTGGAATACCCTGGAGATGTTTCTGAGAGATTGACAATGTGTGATCACCGCTGCTGTGGTCTGTATTTGTTGGTTCAATGGGTAACAGAAAACAGTTCTAAAACACTAGGATATAAGGTTAAGAAAGCTAAGAAAGAATAGGAAAGGGGGAATAACATGGTAGGGTTTATGTGTGCTGACCTTGGAGAGGGGAGCTAGTCATTCTTCCCTTGTATATGAGGGACTCAGTATACCCAAGTAAGCAACTGCACTTGCCCTGTCCTGTGGAGAATTCTGTTTGTCAGGGAAACATGAAAATCCATCATGTGAGGTAGAATTCTCATTCCTGTATTTATCTGTGTCAGGAGGAGAAATGCATGTTCTAGGCTGGAAACTGACCCATTGAAATTGAGTAATATCTTTCCCTGCACCACCTGCTTCTCTACAAGCATCATGAGTGGCTATGATTGCTGCATGCCCCTATGGTGGTGGCAGGCAGGAGATTTAAATTAAGCAACTTAATTTCCTAATCTGCAACTCTCTCTTTCCACCTCCAATCACAGCTCAGGAACTACAAGAAAGCAAGCAGAGAGTGAGTCTGCACCCTGCTGGTTTGGGAATTGAGATTTGTTGCAGTTTCTGCTACTGGGACTGCTACTGCCAATATGACCATGCTTTTTACTAATTAAGCTGTTCTGCTTTTGATTGCAGTAAGAGGACTGAGAGATTTGTTAACACAGCTGGATGAGAGGGGGAATGAAGAGTTTCTAGTCCTATTTGTGTAGGGGTTCCTACCGTAGGTCAGTGAATTTTCTTTCTTTCTTTCTTTCTTTCTTTCTTTCTTTCTTTCTTTCTTTCTTTCTTTCTTTCTTTCTTTCTTTCTTTCTTTCTTTCTTTCTTTCTTTCTTTCTTTCTTTCTTTCTTTCTTTCTTTCTTTCTCTCTCTCTCTCTCTCTCTCTTTCTTTCTTTCTTTCTTTCTTTCTTTCTTTCTTTCTTTCTCTTTCCTCCCTTCTCTCCTCCCTCCTTCCCTTCCTTCCTTCCTTCCTTCCTTCCTTCCTTCCTTCCTTCCTTCCTTCCTTCCTTCTTTTCTGTCTCTCTTTTCTCTTTCTTTCTATACTTATATTTGTAATCCTATATATTCCATTTTATGCATTTAAAGACATTATTCTGAGAAGAAGCTTAACACTATTTCAGTGTAATTTGGTTTCCTTTGTCATCCTTTCTCTTGTTTGTTGTGCATTTAAAAATATTACTTGAGAAGGAGTCCATAGGTTTCACCACACTGCCAATGGGATCCAGGCCACTCAGTTCTAGTGCTAATACTTTTCACTATTAAGGCCCAAAATGAATAATAATGAGTAGCACAGTAAACCAGTTAGAAAGCATCTGTTTTCTCAGCTAGTCTGTTTTTTTCTCCCATGAGCAAGGGAGTGGGACAAAGTCACATGATACAGATTGCTAAGGGAAACACTGCGGAGTGTTAAAAATTGTTGGGTTTCAAAGTAGAAGTTTCATATATATTTTAGTAAAATTTAAGCTCCTTGAGGGTGTGACATATTTCATTTTTGTCTTTGTATTACCAGTCCCTTAATATAGTAGGCATCTTGTAAATGTTCCTTGAATTGTATTATACTATTAAAAATACAACTTGTCCTTCAATATCACCTCTAGATCTAAGGTTCTCCTTTTGTTAATCCTCTCATGTTCTCTTTCAATTATTCCAGAATACTCCTTGAGAATTCATAATGTTCCTGGGGTCCTGGAACAATGCAATGATTGACACCATGACTGTAGTGAAGGCATTAACAAATGCAGAAAAGGGAGGCAAGACAATAGGGATAAAGGGATGAAAACTCACTGAGCACCTTCTATTGCCTGTTAACTGGAATGGGAGCTAGCCTAGATACAGCCTCTCTTATGGTAAGATCAGGTTTTATGATACAAGGGTTAGAAAGGAATGTGTGACACTTCTTACTTGAACTGGAATTTTTTTTAAAAGGGTGATTTTTCACACACACACACGTACACATGCATGAACCATTTACTAACCATTTTCTGAATTTGTTTTATTTCAGTTATCACTGTTTGACTGTGTCTGAATTATCCTGCTTGATTCTTAAAATAAAAATTTTCATAGTATTTTGATGTTATAATTCACAGTAGAGAAATTTCTTTCTTTTCCTTAGGGACATGGAGGCAATCAGCACAGTAAATGATATTCTGTTTTCTTAATGTAGGTAAAAGGGGAAAAAATTTCTGTGAATAATCAAAATAATTCTCTCAATCTAAAAATGTGTCTAAATAGTTACAGAAAAAGGATTTCAAAAATAGGTGGTGACACTCAAGGGAAATTTCCCAAATTTCCAGGGACTTTTGAACTAGGAAGGGATTTCCATTGAAATGCCCAGAAGCCACGTGGAGTAGAGAGATAGAAGAACACGAGGGCTGTTGACACTTGTCTATTCAACAGAAAGTAGGAAAACAAGGAGATTTGAGGGTTGAGAACCTAAAGATATCAAAACACATATGAAATAAAGGAGAGATATGATCGATTGGCCATTCCAGTATTAGTGGGCTGGAATAGAAAGAACTGACTACAAAAACAACAGATGCCACCATTGGTCAAACTTCCAAAATTCATTCTCCTGCACTTTTCTTCTTCCTGATGGAACTGCAGTGCTGCCTGGGGAAACTGTCCTCTCTTTAACTGTTTTAGAACTGATTTCCCTTTTCTATTTCCACCAGTATGTGTGGAGATTGCCAGTGCCTCCCTCTCACCTGTCCCTGGATACTTCTTCCCACCGCTCCCCAGCTATAGAAAATTCTCCCTGCAAGTAGAAGTCTATTTTTTAAAATGCCTATGTGTATTTTTGAAGTTGATATTAAAATGTGTTGTCATTTCCAATGATTTTGTCCAAGGTCATAAGTGTGAGGGTTTGGGATTCAAAGAGGATAAATTACCTCAAAATGGAAAGGAAATTTTCCTTAAAGGCCTGGCTCAGGGGTGTGTGTGTGTGTGTAGAAAATTTCTGCGTTGTCAGTAATCTCTGTTATATATCTGATAGATCACTTAGGAACCCAGAAAGAGACTTAATATGGAAATGAGTCAGTAGCAATGTGAGATATAAGTTGCTGTGTTTGTTTGGGAACTGTACTTAGTTCCCAATCTACCCTTACCTAGCTATGTAAAAATATATTTATTTTTACATGTAGATATAGAAATACAGATATGTATACAGAGATGTGTATCTATGTATATGAATAGCTATATCTATTTAATACATCTTGCCTTTATGTATCTATCTACTACTTACTATCTATTTATCTATCTGTCTGTCTAAATATCTGTCTGACTTCCAGAGTAGTAACTACCTTCATCAGTGCAGACTGATAGCTCATTTGTAACTTGCAAGTGAGTAGTGCTGCCTATGGCTTGATCTCATAGCTTGTCAGAATAGGACGCTTCCTTGAGTTCCAAAGCTGGTGCTCTATCCTCTATCTCATGTATCTTGCATGGGACTGCCACATGGCACAGTGGAGAGAGCACTGGACTTGAAACCAAGAAGACTCGTTCTTTTCTGAGTTCAAATCTGGCCTTGGACACTTGCGAGTTATATGACCCAGGGCAAGTTACTTAACCCTGTTTGCCTCAGTTCCTCATCTGCCAAAGGAGTTAAAAAAGAAAATGGCAAACCACTACAGCATCTTTGCCAAGAAAATCCCAAGTGGAGTCACAAAGAGTAGACACAACTGAACAAACAAACCATGCATACTGTAGATACTTAAAAATGGTTGATCTGGATTAAATGAAAAAACTAAGGACTAGAGATATAAATGTTTAAATGGCTTCTCCATCACCATAGACTGAATGAATTCTTAGAGATTGTCTTAGAAGTGAAATTTCCTCAAATCACAAAACCAAGGATTTTCCTCCTAACATTCTTTGCATTTTGAAAAAAATTATGAGATTTTAAAGGCATCTTAATAGGATTTTGAATATGTTTTTTACAAATATGTAATTTCTTTTATTAAGAGTAATTTAGCTGTTGTTATACTGTTTTACTGTTTGAACTAAGCTGATATTCAATCCCTACTCCCAACTCCAATCAATAATTCTACTGAGGAATAGTTAATACTTGGTTCCTTTGTTTAGAAATCTTTAGCTTATTTTTTTCCATTTTCTTTTGTTAACATTAAGCTTTACAGTTTTGGTTTTGTACCTAAGAGTTAAGCTATTTAAGTTGTGAACAAATGGTGCATTCATTAAATTCACTTACCTTTCCATTTTAGACAAATCTGCTAAAAACTTTTTTTTAACGGAAAGGATTGAGTCTTTTATTCTATCTACCCCTAAAGGAAATGAAAAAAGCAAGCACCTAAAATGCATGATATTGACTTGTAAAATATGTGCACTTCCACCCTCTACTGGATAGAATTAGATATATTCTAATATGACTGATTGTCTTGCCCTCCATATCAAGGAACCAGGGCACATTTCTTTATTTTCAAGTAATGCAATTTTATCATTGGTCTAGTTTAATATTTTCCCATATCTCTGTAACTAGTTCAAGTCTTAGAATCTTCCTTTCCTTGTATGTAAGTCATCCTTTTGGTAAAAATCAATGAGAATATTATTGAATTAAAAGAGATACAGCAGTATGAGAGATTTCAAATAGTCATTACTGGTAAATAGCTCCAGTTTATCAAGAATTTGATTAGTAAGCTTTATTATACCAGTATTAGAATGTTAGAGTTTTTGATAGTGTAGTTACAATTTTGTACATAAGTAGAGGTAAGTAAACCATGATCAATATAATTCAGAAAAATTGTCCCAATCTTGAAGGAAAAGAATTATGTCTTAAAAATTTCCTAATTGTTCATGTTTATTGAGTTTACTGAGCTTATCACCTTTTCCTTTCTCTTGAATAAGATCTCTTGCATTCATTCACTCTCACTTTCATTCATTCAATGGGTGTGAGAGAAAAAATAAATGAGAAAGATTTCTGTCCCCTAAAAGCTTATAGATATTAAAACCATATGTAAATGTGACTCATTATCATAATTATCACCACCATTGTTTTCATCATAAATTACTCAGGAGACTGACAGGAATGGATAAGAAAATTCTGATTTGTCTTGTACTCCCCATGGGGTACCCTTTTTCTTTCCTTCAACTTCCCAGCAATTCCCCATGATCAAAATCTGATTTCAGGGAAAGATTTAGTATCAGTTATTTATATGTCTTACTAGTCAATTTATATCGAGTAATTAGTCAGTTTTATGTCAATTTACCAGGAGGTCGCCTTTTCCACTGCTGTGCATATTTTGTGACTTTTCTTTAACTGTGAAATAGGGTTGTATTCTATTTTTTTATTTTTTCTTGCAGTTTTTTTATTATTATTTTTTAGTGTTCTACAATTGCTTCCTTAAAATTAAGATTTTATACCCCCCCAACCACCTTTCCCCAACTACCCCCCTCCCTCCCCATGACAGCATACAATTCTGTATAGGTTCTACATATACTTTCCTATTGAGCACATTTTCACTATAGTCATGCTATGTAGTCGAACTAAAATAAATGGAAGAAATCATATAACAAATCAAAACATAATACACTGAAACCCACACACACACAAACATGATATGCTACATTCTGTGAATGACTTCCATATTTCTTTCTCTGAGTGTGGAAGGCATTTTGCCTTAGAAGACCGACATTGGGATTTTTTCTTTTTTTAGTAAGTTCTTGTGTTATTACAAAGTTCCAAGTCTACCAGAAAAAATTCTCACACACACTGTGGTCGTTGCTGTACACAAAGTTCTCCTGGTTCTGCTCCTTTCACTCAGCATCAGGTCATATAAGTCCTTCCAGGCCTCCCTGAAGTCTTCTTGTTCATCATTTCTTATGGCACAATAGTACTCCATTACATTCATATACCATAATTTATTCAGCCATTCCCCAATTGATGGGCATCCCCTTGACTTCCAGTTCTTGGCAACCACAAAGAGTGCTGCTATAAATATTTTTGTGCACGTGGGACCCTTTCTTGTTTTTATAATCTCTTGGGGGTACAGTCCTAGTAGCGATATTGCTGGGTCAAAGGGTATGCACATTTTTGTAGCCCTTTGGGCATAGTTCCAAACCATTCTCCAGAAGGGTTGGATGATCTCACAGCTCCACCAACAATGAATTAGTGTTCCAACTCTCCCACATCCTCTCCAGCATTTATCATTTTCTTGTTCTGTCATGTTTTCCAATCTTATAGGTGTGATGTGGTACCTCAAAGTCGTTTTGATTTGCATCTCTCTAATCAGTAGTGATTTAGAGCACTTTTTCATATGATTATAGATACCTTTAATTTCTTCCCCTGAAAATTGCCTGTTCATATCCTTTGACCATTTATCAATTGGGGAAGGTTGTATTCTATTACAGAAAATTCATGCGTTAGCTTAACAATGGAAATTTTTTAAAGGATAGAAGTTAGACTTTTTTTTTAGAAATCAAAAGATCTCTTCTTCTCCCTTTTCTAAAACAAGTCACATACATCAAGTAATGGAACTCTCTAACGTTCTACCCTGAATTCCTTCTGTTTTGAGTTCTATTTTTCCAGCATGAAGTTGCCCATGTTTTAATTGGAGTGTGAATGTTGAACACTTATACTTTATATTTTGTGCCATTATAAATCAGTAAAATAATATTAGTTAAGCGGTGCTCTACCTTGTAAGTGTGAAATTTACATCAAATGTTCACCCCTCTGCCAACTACATTTAATTGAACTTCTCTACCTTGGGAAACTGTCAGAACTACTTTTCTACTCAATTTCTTCCTCTTACATTATACATTACCTCAGATCAGTAATTCTTTGGATATAATTTTCCTTTTGATTTGATGTAGAACTTGCTGTGCTTTTTCTCTTATAGTTAAGTTTTGCTTTGAAGTGCTACTGACTCCTAGACCCTATTCAATATGTATTTTAAATGAGCAATTTTTACATGATATCTGATTAATGAATTAATGAAAATTCAGAGAAATTTGCCGTATAAGAAGTAGTCAGTTTCTAAAACTTAAGCATTAAGAAAATACTCATTGCATGACAATTTAATTTTTGTTTTGCTAAGTGAGAAATTCTTTTTTGGAAAGTAACCTATGAGTGCTAAAGAGAAATAAATGAATTACCATAAAATATTATGCTGCTAAACATATTGGTGTTTATTCTTTTCTTTTTTCCTGCTATTGTCCGACCATCACCGGCAGCTATAGAGATTTTCAAGAAGCAGTGTGTCTGCTGGTTCTAGTCTCCTAAATTAATGATATGACCTTTTCAGAATTTTTTCCCTGTGCA